>CM053589.1:154881988-154902801 GCA_028646515.1 Pseudochirops corinnae
TCTCTCCTGGATCTGTTTTCCATGTCAGTGGTTTTTTCAAGGAGATATGTCACATTGCCTTCTGTTTTTTCATTTGTTTGGATCTCTTTAATAGTATCTTGATTTCTCATAAAGTCATTTGCTTCCATTTGCTCCACTCTAATTCTGAAGGAATTATTCTATTCAGAAAGATTTTGAGATTCTTTTTCCATCTGGCAAATTCGACTTTTTAAAGCATTCTTCTCTTCATTGGCATTTTTGGGTCTCTTTTGCCATTTTTGTTAATCTATTTTTTAAGGTGTTATTTTCTTTAGTCAAGTTGTTGACTCTCTTTTCGTGATTTTCTTGCATCATTCCCATTTCTCTTCCCAATTTTTCCTCTGCTTCTCTTATTTAGTTTTCAAATGCCTTCTTAAGCTGCTCTATGGCTTGTAACCAATCTACATTTTTTTGGGAAGCTTTTGGTGCAGGAGTTCTGACTGTGTTGTCTTCCTCCCGTTCCATGCTTTGATCCTTTTAGACCCCAAAGAAGGAATCTAGCGTTTGATTGCTGTTCTTACTTTGCTTCCTTTGCCTGCTCATGTTGTAGTGAATTACTTGATTATTTTTAGCTCTGTGGAACTCTGCTTCCAGAGGGGAAATCTCTGTCCCAAATCACTGGGGCTTTTGCAGCCACCAGAGCTATTAAGAGGCCACTGCAGCCCCCACCAGCTTTGGCTCATTGAAAATGCACCCCAGGACCACCACCCAAGACCACAACCCGGGTCCAGGCTGCTCAATGCAAGAGCACTTAGCCTCTGAACAATTGCTTGGCCCCCCTGCAGTCTGCAGGCCGGGAGCTCTGAAGCAGCTATGTGGAGGTGGCTGCAAGGCTGCCCCTTCTGCCTTTTCCTTGCCCTGGAGGCAGTTCAGCCTGACTTCTTTTCTCCCCCAAATTTATCTGAGTTCCACTGACCTTTCACTTAGTCCTTGTTTCTTATGGCTTGATAAGTCTGGAAACTGCCACAGCTGCTGCTCATCCACTCTCCTGAAGGATCTAGCTGCAGTGCATCCTGGCTATCCCAGGGCCAAGCTGTGGTTTCAGGCCTGGCTGGTTTTGGCTCCCAGCATGTTGCGATGAGCTCTTCCTTCTGAGCTGCCTTCAGCGGGGGAATGTGTTTTTCTGTATCTTTGTGAGTTTTGGAGCCTAAAATTTGTTTAGAGTCATATATTATGAGTATTTGAGGCTGCTATGTGGGAACTGTGGAACTTTGTTGCTTCTAGGCCGCCATCTTGCTTCCACCCCCGCTAAGGTCTTTCTCTTACTCCAACTACTAGAACATAGTGCATCTCAGTGAATGTAAAGGGCATTGAAATGGTTATTTTTATTTTTTAACCAAGGGGAGGTTATAAGAGGTAGGGATAGAATAAATACTTGGAATGGAGAATATGCTGATGACATATTTCAGAGATGGCAGACCTACTCAATGTTCATTTTATTTCTATTTGTTATGCCAAGAGAGTGCTTTTCAGACTAAGAAGCAAATGATAAAAATGGATAATGGAGAATTGAGACCTAAGATAAGTGAGAAAATCATAAGAGACTAAGTGATACCAGATTACTCTCATCTCCTTTCTCAACAAGATTACTAGAATGTTAAGTCAGAAAATTCCCTATTCTTCAAAGATTGGTAAAAGGAATGCAGAATTGTTAACCTAGAGAAGAGAAGATTTAGGTGGGAGCAGGGAAAGTCATTCAAAAAATTGAAATATTGAAAGGTTGTCATGTGGAAGAATGTTTAGATGTCTTTTGCTTAGCACCAGTGCCAAAGTAAGAGTAATGACTAGAAGCTGGAGAAAGGCTAATCCAGGTTAAATCCAGTTTTCACCATCTCTGCTCAATAGAATCCTTAGCTTTCTTCTTAGGACAATATAGGTTCCATCTCATACACAAGGTCTTTTCCGCTATAATCACCTATTATTCTTTCTCACACTTGAAATTATATTGTATGAATTTGTAATATCTTTGTATTTACTTACTGTAACGATACTGGGATTTGAAGATCTTCTATGCCCTTGAACTTGCTGACATAGCAGGAAGGGGTGGAACAAGAGAATGCCGGAACCAAGCTAGTCTCCATGCGGTGCTGACTGGAAGTGGAGGCAGAGGCAGCGGCTGTAGTTGCAAACTCCTTTTTCTTTGAGTGGGCCAGAATCTCTGCTAAGGACTCCAGCTGAGGACGGCCAGGGACGGGAACTGCCGGGGGCCGGAGCTGCTGGGAGTAAGCTGCCTGGACGCTGAGCAGTTGCGTGGGTGAGGAGAGCAGGATCTTTGCCTGAGGTAGCCTGTCCTGTTTTGAAGGCTTGAGAATGTGGGTGTTTACTACATAAACTACACGTGCCAACTTCATAACTACTGTGTTGGCTTTGACTTTCTGGTTTTGGGACTCAGTTTTCTGGTATTTAAATGAATACTCTAGCTATATTTCTTATGTAGAGAGCCTGTAAATTTTGTGATTAATAACCAAATCAGCATATTTATAGTTACCGTAGGCATTGTGAATACTGCATTGCTGATACACTTACTTGTGTACATAGTGTTTCCTTCCAGTAAGATGTAAGCTCATTGACAAAAGGTAAATTTTACTTTTGGCTTTTTGTCCTATTTTATCCTATTGCCTAACATACACATAGTAGACATTTAATAAAGCTTTTAGTAATAATAAAATTTCCTAACAATTTGAACTGCCATAAAGAAGATTATGGTTGATAGTTCTGAATTCTTCATCATTAGAGATTTTCAAGAAGAGGTTGGATGACTGCAATCAGATTCTAGGCAAGTTTGGGAAGTGGTGACTCCCCATCACTATTTGTTTTCAAGTGGGAACTAAATGATCATTTGTCATTAATGTTGAACAGAGAAACATTATAGAGGTTGGATTAGATACTGATTGAAGTCCCTTCCAGCTCTGAGATTTTATTTGTCTCTTTAATGAAAGGAACCATAAAGTAAGAGGGTCAAAATCCATCCCTGACCTGACTGCTTCCCTATGCCTGTGCCCTAGTTTCTTCCAGTTGAAATGCAAATGAAAGGATGTACGCTAAAGCAAAATCTTTCCTCTCATCCCAATTTCCATCCCCAACATTGGTGCACATAGTGAAAGGGATGGGAAACTTGAAAGGTCGAATCAGAAAGCTCCCCTGAGCTAAGTTCCGCAGTAGAAATGCTGACTGACCTCAAATGATAATTGAGTTGATGGACTCTTCACTCGAGCCATGTTGCCAGATGCTTTTGTAATAAAGTGAGCAGGGAATGGATTTTTCCGTAATGCAATTATAAGCATGAAAACTAGCTGCTCAGTGAAATAAACAGTGAAACAATGTTTCTAATTAACCTGATGGCTTACTGGATGCATACAACTCGTGTGTGTGTGTGTGTGTGTGTGTGTGTGTGTGTGTGTGTGTGTGTTTATGAGAATGTGTATAAACAAGTAGATACAGCTCATTGTCTCCAGAATACTTTTTTTAAAAAAAGCAACTTTGCATACTTTGGAGATGTTAGAAAGAAGAAAGGCATATTTCTCAAATGTGCTTGAGAAACATTCATTGGTTTCCTTATTCTTTATGGCAGGAAGATTGAATGAGATCCTCTTTGCTTTTGTTTTCCCTCTGAGTAAAGGTATTGAAATTGCTTAGGATAGGAGAAAAATCGTTTTGTAATGACTTCAAACTCCTCTTGGCTTGTCAGAGGATACTGGTTGGCTACTATACATCCTTAGATTAGATAGAATTAGTGGTTTATTTTTTCCCTTCTGGAAATAAAAGTAAAATAGTGTAACTTCCAGCCTATCATACTTCATTTTTTTTATTTTATTTTTTTGTCTCTCTCTTTTTTTTTTTTTACCTTTAATTTTGTGACTGTGAAAGTCTGGTATGTTGTAGAAAAATTTTTTTAAAAATTTATTTATTTTCTTGTTTATATCTTTCATTTCCATGAGATTTTGAGTTGCAAATTTTCTTTCCATCCTTCCCCCACCCACCACCCCAAAACAGCCATCCCACTGTATTAGCCCTCCCCCAATCTGCTCTCTCCTATGTCCTCCCCCATTGCCCCTCTGACTTTCCAGTAGGGCAAGATGGATCTCCCTATCCCAGTGCCTGTATATCTTAATTCCCAGTTGCCTGCAGTTAATAATAATAATAATAATAATAATAATAATAATAATAATAATAAAATATATGTATGAATACATATATATATTTTAAACATTTGATTGTAGAACTTTAAATTCTAGATTCTTTCCCTTCCTCCCTCATCACCCACCCCCAAGGAAAGACAAGCAATTCAATACAGGCTGTACATGTGTAGTTATGCAGAACATCTCCACGATGGACATATCATGAGAGACTGTTTATATGTCCCTCCTTCCTATCCCACCCTCCCCTTGTTCTATTCTCTACCCTGTCCCTGTCCCTTTACAGAAGTATGTGCTTCTAGCAACCCTCCCCCGTACCTTGCCCTCCCGTCCATCATCCCCCCACCATCCCCATCCCCCCTTCTCTCCTGTAGGGCAAGATAACCAGTTTAGAGTTTATGTCATTCCTTCCGTAAGCCAAATTCAATGAGAGTAAGGTTGACCCTTTCCCTTTTATCTTCCTGTTCTTCCCCTCCACTGTAAGTTATCCTTTGCCTCTTCTATATGAGATGATTAATTCCATTCCGTCTCTCCCTGTCTCCTCTCATTCTATTCCTCTCCTCATAATTTCACCTTTTAAAGTACCATGCCTTCCTATTCAATTCCTGTGCCCTCTATGTACACATATATACACATACTCAGATATGTGTTCATACGCATATATATGCCCTCCTCTATAGATATATGTGTATGTTTACATATATATACATTTGTGTTCCCTTCACCTATCCTCATACTCAGAAAAGTTGCATAAGTAACGATTATCATTTTTCCATGTTGGCGTATAAATAGTTCAACTTTGATAAGTTCCTTATGATTTCTTTTCCATGTTTACCTTCTTATGCTTCTTATATCTGAGTGTCAAATTTTCTTTTTGGTTCTGGTTTTTTCTGCAAGAATGCTTGAAAGTCCTCCACCTCGCTGAATGACTATATTTTCCTCTAGACTATCACATATTATCTCACTCAAAAGAATGACTGGTAATTGTTGTAAGAAACAGGGTTATATTAATCCAATACTTGAGTGTTTAAACACGGGGAAAGTACTCTACCACACAACTTTGAGGATAAACATTAGTATTTCCCTCAGGAAACTTACAACCCAGCAGGAGAGATGACGTATACCGGTGTGTGTGTGTGTGTGTGTGTACCTTGTGTACCTAGTATTTATAAAGTGCTTTAATGTTTCCAGAGGGCTTCACTAAATTACATTTGATCCCCACACCAAACCTGTGTGGTACATGCAGCTATTACCCTCATTTTACCAATAAGGAAATTAAGGCTAGAAGAGGTTAAGGGACTTGCCCAGCTTCATACAACTAAGTGTCTGAGCTAGGATTTGAACTGATTTCTTCCTCACTTCAAATACAGCAATCTGTACATTGCATCACCACCCTACCTAAGATAAATAGTGAAGTCCTGTGCTTGAGTTCAAAAGTTAACTTAAAAATACAATAGTGAGGGGATATGACATTGCTTCCCTGACAAAAATTTGAGTGTTTCAGTGGACTTTGAGCTAAATAAGAATAGGCAGTGTCACATGGAGACTAAAAAAGATAGTATGAACTTGTCACATTGAGAAGGACATTGTATTCAGAGTGTAAAAATGTGATTGTCCCTCTGTGATGTGCCTGGATTGGATTACATCTCTAATGTTGTGTCAATTCTAGGCACTGCATTATAAGAAGGTTAAGTTGGAAATCACCAGGGGAGTGTTATGCATAACTGAAAAAATATGACACAGAGATCAGTGAAAGGATTTTGGGATGTTTAGAATGGAGAGAAGAATTAGGAGGCACATAATAAAGGTTTGTTTTGTCTGTGTGTCTTGGTCTCTATATCTCCATTTCTATCTCTCTATCTCTACTTCTCCATCCACCCCAACCTATAATGACAATGACAGTTTATGGTCCCGACTTGATTTTGATTAACACGGGAGGGAGCTTTTATCTGTTCCATTTCCTCCCTGGTCAAATTTGCCCTCCTTTTGGTGGCCTGGTAGCACCCTGCTTCTGGGAAAGAGGCAGGCGTTTTGAAGGGCGAAATTCACTATATTGATGCTTTGATGCTGGACTCAGTGTAGATACTAAATTGACATTTTTTCCTCTTTAATATATTTTTATTTATTTCATTAAATATTTTCCAATTATATGTAAAACAATTAACATTCATTTAAAAAATTTTGAATTCCATATTCTCTCCCTCTCTCCTACTCTTACTCCCTCTTTGATAAGTTATTTGTTGTTTATTTGTTAATAAGAAATGTGTTATTTATTATACAGGTGAGGTCATACAATCTTATATTAGCCATGTTGCAAAAGAAAACGGACAAAAAACCTGAACAAAAAGAAAAGTTAAAAAACAAACAAACATGCTTTAATCTACACTCAGAGTTCATCAGTTTTCTATTTCTATTTCTATTTTCTATTTCTAAATATTCTATATAGCATCATTATACCATGCATACTCTTGATCAGACTACCTATGTCACTCAGAATTGATCATTCTTATAATATTGGTGGTGTTGTGTACAATGCTCTCCTAGTTCTGCTTAGTTCACTTTGAATGACTTATTTTTTTATTTTATTTTACTATTACTCTTTTAAGTTTTGTGGGCTATTGCTCAGGTAAACAAAATAGCTGCTTTTTTCTCTATTTTATATTTAATTTATATTTACATTTTATATGTTACATTTTACTTTTTCAATTGCGTGTACAATTTTCAATTAAGTGTAAATTTTTTAAATTAGTTTTTCAAAATTTTAAATTTCAAATTCTTTTCCTCCTACCCTTTCCCCATCATTGAGAAGACAAGTAATTTGATATGGATTATACACATGAAGTCATGCAAAGCACATTCTCATATTATCCACATTGAAAAAGAAAACACAGATCCAAAATCTCAAACCAGCAAGAAATGTGCATTGAAACTCCATCTGTTCTTTCTCTGGAGGTGGATAATATTTTTTTTTCATAGTAAGGCCCTCAGAAACTTCTTGGATGTATTTCTGAGAATAGCCAAGCTATTCAGAATTGATCATCATACAACAAGCTGTAACTGTGTACAATGTTCTCATGGTTTTGCTCACTTCACTTTGCATCAGTTCATTTAAGTTGAAGTCCTCCACTAGTATAGTTTTACTTTCTATTTTCTCCTGGAACTTCTTAAGCTGTTCCTTTAAGAATTTAGATATTATGCCATTTGGTATATATGTTTAGCATTCATATTGCTTCATTATCTATGGTCCCTTTTAGCAAAAATGTTGTTGCTCTGCTTATCTCTTTAAATTAAGTCTATTTTTCCTGTTGCTTTGTCTGAGATACTGATTGCTTCCTTTTTTTTTCACCTCAGCTAAAGCATAATAGATTCTACCACAGTTCCTTACATTTACCTTGTCTCTCTGTTTCAAGTGTTTTTTCTTGTATACAACATATTTTTGGATTCTGCTTTTTGATGCATTCTGCTAGCTGTTAACATTTTTGGGTGAGTTCATTCCATTTACATTCAAAGTTATGATTATTAACTATGTATTTCCATCCATCCTTTTTCTCTTATCTTTCTCTCTCCCTTCCTTTTTACCTTTTCCCTCCTCAAAAATCTGTTTTGCTTCTGACTACTGCCTCCCTTGATCTGCCCTCCCTTCTATTAGTCTTTACTCCTTTTATACCCTTCCCCTCCTACTTCCCTGTTGGGTAAGATCAATTTCTTTGAACCAGTTCTGATGAGAATTAAATTCAAGCATTGCCCACATCCTCCATCATTTTCATTGTAAAAACTTTTCCTTTCACATCATTTTATGTGAAATAATTTTCCCCATTCTATCTCACCTTTCCCCTTCTTTACATGTATCCCTCTTTCTCATCTATTTGTTTTATTTTTCAAAAAATCATCCCACCATTGTCATATCTGTGCCTTCTCCCACCACTCTGTCTCTGTATATATCCATATGTCTATATCTATATCTATGTCTATATATATGCATACACATATATACCTACCTACCTACCTACCTACATATATATACAAATATATATGTATGTATGTGTGTATTCCTTCTAACTGCCCCAGTAATGATAAAGTTCTTAAGATTTACACATTTCATCTTCTCAGTTTAACCTTATTGAATCCCTTATTATTTGTCTTTCCTTTTCCCCTTTTTATGCTTTTCTTGAGGTTTTTATTTGGTAGCCAAATGTTTTATTCAGCTCTTTTCTTCCAAAATGTTTGGAAGTCCTCTCTTTCATTAAATTTCCATTTTTTTTCCCTCCAGAATGATTATACTCAGTTTTGT
This sequence comes from Pseudochirops corinnae, assembly GCA_028646515.1. Classification (NCBI taxonomy): domain Eukaryota; kingdom Metazoa; phylum Chordata; class Mammalia; order Diprotodontia; family Pseudocheiridae; genus Pseudochirops; species Pseudochirops corinnae. The sequence goes on from CM053589.1 coordinate 154,890,434, forward strand.
TGGATATGTTATTCTTGGTTGTAATCCTAACTCATTTGCTTTTTGGAATATCATATTCCAAGCCCTCTGATCCTTTAGTATGGATGTTGCTAAATCTTGCATGGTTCTGATCATCGCTCCGCAATATTTGAATTTTTCTTTTTGCCTGATCACAATTTTTTCTCCTTGACCGGGAGTTCTGGAATTTGGCTATAATATTGCTGGATGTTTTCCTTTTCAATCTCTTTCAGGAGGTCATCAGTGGATTCTTTCCATTTCTATTTTACCTTCTAGGTCTAGTATATGAGGGCAGTTGTTCTTCATAATTTCTTCAAATATGATGACTATGCTCATTTTTAAATCATGGCTTTCAAGTAATTAAATAAGTCTTAAATGATCTCTCCTCTATCTATTTTCTATGTCAGTTTTTTTTCCAATGAGGTATTTCATTTTTTTTCTATTTTTTTCATTCTTTTGAGTTTGTTTTGCTGTTTATTGATGTCTCATGGAGTCAGTTTACACATACCCAATTCTATTTCTCCCCCCCATTCTAATTTTTAAGGTATTATTTTTCTTTAGTCCTTTTTAAACCTCTTTTTCAATTTGGTTAATTTTGTTTTTAAGGAGTTCTTCTCTTTAGTGAATTTTTGTGGCTCTTTTAACATTTGGCCAAGTTTTTTTTAAGGTATTATTTTCTTCAGCATTTTTTTTGGATGTGTATACTTCTTTTATCAAGTCGTTGACTCTTTCTTTATAATTTTCTCACATCACTCATTTCTTTTTCCAATTTTTCGTTTCTTATTTGATTTTTAAAATCCTTTTTGCATATTTCCAGGAATTCTTCTTGGCCTTGTTTCCAATTAACATTTTACTTTGAGCTTATAAGCTGTTTTGACAACATTATTTTCTTTTGGGTTTGTGTCTTGATCTTCCCTGTCACCTTAGTGATTTTTAATGGTCAAGTTCTTTTTTGTTTGTTTTGTTTGTTTATTTATTCATTTTCTAACCATATTTCTTGACTTTTAACTTTATGTTAAAGTTGTACTCTTCTCCTGGAGTGGAGTGGACCCTGTCCCAAACTTCAGGTTTTTCATGCTACTATTTTCAGAGCTAGTTCTGTGGACGGGGGAGGGGGGGGGGAGGTCTGTAAGCTTTCAGTTCATTCAACATGGTGTGATCTAAGAAGTATTGTAACTACTCTCGTAGCCTGTGCTCTGTGTCCCAAGAAGGGACCTTCTTTTCCTGTAGGCTCAAGTGTTAACATTCCTCTTGACCTTGGAAGTATAACTAGGTCTCCTGTTCTCCTGCAGCTGTAATCCCTAGTGGTCCTTTCTGCCTTGGAACTGTGTCCAAGGTTTCTCCCTCGTGAGCTACCACAAGCACTATTTTCCACCCAGGAACTGTGACTAGGATCCTTACTCCCTTCACCTGTAAGTGGTAGTGTTCTTGTTCTCTCTGGAACCACAACCCAAAACTATGCACGGGAAATGCAATAAGATACTGAAACCATTGCCAGCAAAAGTTTCTTTGTATATCTTTCTGACCAGTTGTCCTACTCTCTTACCATCTGTGGGCTGATAACTTTCAAAGCTGCTGCTGCTATTACACCTGCCTGCAAGACCTGCTGCTGGTGTTACAGAGGTATGGCATGTGCCATTCTCTGAAATGGACTACCACCCCAGGGTGACAGATCTGTCCTCACAATTTTGGGCTAGAAAATTATTTTACTCCAAACTTTTGTTAGTTCTGCTGTTACAGAATTCAATTAGAAGTGATATTTTAAAGTTGTTAGGAGGGAAATTTGGAAGAGTTCAGGTGAGTTCCTGTCTTTCCTTTGCTATCTTGGTTCTACTCTCTCTGCATGAATTTTTATAAGTTTTCCCAGGTTTTTCTGAAAACATCCTGCTCATCATTTCTTATAGCATACTAGTATTCATCACAATCATATACCACAACTTGTTGAGCCATTCCCTAACTGATGGGCATACCCTTAATTTCCAATTTTTGCACAAATTTGTCCTTTTCTTTTTTCTTTATTCTCTTTGGGATATAGGCCTAGTCCCAATTGGCTTTAACATTAATATTGCTCAAAACTATCAAGTTCAAGACATGTCTACCAGTATACAGTATACAGACAGGCTCCATCATGATTTCCTTTTTAAAAATATATGTCTTTTAGTATTTGAAGAATTACCCTGAAAAAGAGGTGTTAGAGTTGTTCTGCTTGTCTTCAGAGAGAAGAAGTAGGAGAAATAGATAGAAGTTGAGGAGAGAGATTTTGTTTGATTCTTTTTTATATTTAATGAGTTTTTATTCTTTTATGCTCCACAATCTAAATCACAAATATATTTTAAGGATGCAGTAGCTCAATAGCTTCCAAAACAGTAACCTTTAAAGGTATGAAAATGATGCATTAGAAAGTGTTTTATAGCGTGGGGTAGGAAAAAGAGGGCTGATGAGAAATCAAGAGGACCTGGATTCAAATTCTAGCATTGTTCCTCATGACCTATATAATCCTGGCAAGTCACTTTATCTCAGTGAGTCCCTGAGGTAATAAAATACATCAAATTTCTCAGAATGAATTTACCAAGAAGCAGACAAGTTTTGTTATATAACTACAAAACAATTTTCACAGAAATAAAATAATACTTAAACAAATGGAGAAAGAGTGAGTGTTCATTATGCGGTTCCACTAATATAGTAAAAATATGATGCTATTGAATTAGCTGAACAATAATCAAATTCATGTTGAGTAACAAAAAATCAAGAATAAAAAGGGAAATAATGAAAAAGAAGTAGGAAGGAAAAAGATCTGGCATATCGCAAATTATATTACAAAATAGTAATTATCAAATCCATCTGGTACTGTATAAAAATAGAAAAGTAGAACAGTAGAATAGATTAGATAAATAAGACCTAAAATGAATAAATATGTAAGTCACAGTATTTCTCACCTCCTCAGGAGTACCAGTTTTACACGGGCACTAAAATTGGAAAGTGGGTAGGCAGGAATAGCTTCTTTGTGATGTACCACTAGGTGGCACTCTGAGCTTGAGATGCTTCTGCTTCCCTTCTGCATGGTCATAAACTCCCTGCTCAGACCTCTCAACAAGGAGTAGGACTCTACCTTGTTTCCTGGGGCTTAGACCCTCAGTCTCTTGTTTACCACTCTGTGTTCACAGGAAGAGAATAACTAGGATCCATGAGCTTCCCAGGCTATTGTGCCTTGTTCCTTGTACTATCTTTTCTTGTTCAGTCTTCTGTTGGAAATATAAAAATGATCATAACCTATCGGCTCAGTGCACCATTCCATTATGTTCCCTATTTCCTTCATACCTTTACCTGAAGTAAAAGAATTACATGAGCTCATGCACATGGCACCTTGACTCGTACATTTCTGAAGTGGAATAATTAAAAACACATTTATTTAAGAGAAATGAATATTGATAACCAAGTATTAGGGGAGATTCAGTTACTCCTTTTTCTATAGTTTTCATTTCAAATTTCAGTCTTTCGAAGCACATTACTGATGATGAGATTGGAGTAACTTTCTTAACAATCTTGTTCAGACCCTACTCCCCGCCCCCCCTACCCCCCAGGTAGGGAAGGTCATCTTGTTCTACTCAGGTTTGAGTGGGGTAAAATTCTTTGAATAGATTGCCTGAGGCTGGGGTTAGCTTAAGAATAAATGATATTTTAATAATTAAAGCTCATTAGAATAGGTCCAGCCACTCATAGTAATATTCATTCTATCATTAATTGTTAACCATTCAGAGTTGATTGCCACCACCAGGAACACCCCTCTTCCAAGGGCATATAAGCCATGAGCACGCCACCATGATTGTCTTTGGCATCCAAGAGTGCCACAGACCTTTTATTAAGATGCTAGTATTATTAATAAAATTATTAATCACTCAGAAATTATGTCTCTTTAACTTTTTAAACACTATACATAAAAATTCCCAAGCAGTGAGCTTGGATACGAGCTCCAAAAAATTCACAACCCAGTGGTGGCAATTACAAAATTGTACAACTTCACCTTTGCTATAAGAACAGATGTTCCCCAAAGCCTTGGCTTGAGAAAGACTATCAGATCTCTTCCCAATATAGAGGAAAGCTATCCCTATCCTAACACCTACAGAAATAGAAACTTCTTCTTGGCTGATTTTCAGATGAATTTTCAAGTCAGGTGGTCACTGGAAGTCCATGAGGGTCTTCTATCTCAATCCATACTTCCCTTAAGAGGTTCTAGAAACTCATGGTGCAAGGTCATTTTCCTTGTTGTATCTAATGTATGTTTTTCACTTTTTTCTTTCTCATCATCTTCTGTGCTGATTCTCACAAAGATCCAAAGTAGGTCTTTGTTTTAAACATTCTTCTGACCAGAATGACCTTAGACAATTCCCTTTATGGTAGGAGATCCAAGCAGTTTGTTCTTAGCCTCTTGCTTTTCTCTGTCACTTAGAAATGGTAAGAAAATGAAAGAGAAAACATGAAGACCTTGCACCTTTAGGTATTGTAAATACTAAAATTATAGTATTCAGTAAATCTAAGAATGTAAACTACTTGGCACAAGAACCATTGGGAAAACTGGTCGGCAGTTTGGTGGAATGTAGGTTTAGAGCAGCACTTTGAACCACATGCTAGAACGCTACAATAGAATCCAAAAGTATAAAAAAAACCCTGCATATTAAAAATTCCATCATTTATAGAAAACAGATTATGTATCTGAGAATTGTCATCTGGAGAGGAATTAATAATCATGGAGAAGAGACCTTCAAATAGATTATTCTGATTTATATCTAAATATGTGCATGTACTCTATATGTTTATCTTGGCAAAGACAAAAGTAAAGTGCTTAAAATGTTATCTATTTGTAAGTGGAAAGAAACCAAAAAACAAAAACACCTTTTCATTAGAAATGGCTTTCAAGTCAGACATGTCCAGCAATAACACTGGTAATAAAATACGTGCTCCACAACGGGGGAATTGATTGAACAAATTGTGTATAAGAAAATAATGAAAATGATTATGCTGTAAGGAGAAACAAATACGAAGAATTTATTGAAACATAGTAATGTTTGTATGAGAAAATACATAATAAATGAGAGTCAAAATAAAAGTATGTAACTACTACAACAGTAGTTACTGTTGTAAATGAAAACAACAGTGAGAGATTTTAAAATTTAAGTCAAATACAACAGACAATATTGGAACTGAGTCGTTCCAGTTAAAATACGTGTTTATTTTTTCTTAATAAACAGAAATCAAAAAAAGTGGGAAGAGACATGAACTATCCATCATGCTCACTGTTAGGCAGTTAGTTGGATATTTATTGGGAAACATCTGGCATGTCAATGCAAAATGTAGAAATGATTAAAAAAAAAACCAAATAACCAGTAAATAAGTTCATGTGGAACAAAATTTTATGAAGCTTAATAAAAGCTGGGATTTACTAATGTTAAAGATGAAACTGTAGATGTCCTTTAATTCCTTGTATTTGAGATTGATTATGTAAACCACTGGAGTCAGTGAAGGCTGGTGAATAAGCAGTGTTGCTGAATGATATTCTAGGAAGCTGTTTAGTCATGGTAGATATATGTTATCTGTGATATAGGCCAAGGAATCCAATGGAAGGAATGATTGGCAGTTACTTCCCCAATAGGAGGAGCCATATGAGGTGATTTCTCAGCATCTTTGCCTTCTTGTATAGCAGGCAATAATTAGTCTATCAAGAAACATACTCTAAGCTGTGCCTCAGATGACTGATGTGTTACAGAAACAGATATGGCTTTCAGAACACTGCTAAGCACACAGTGGGAACTCAGCAAAGATTTACTGCTAACATTGGTACCCGCAGGAGTGCTGAGTCAGCCTGGGATCACGTCTAGATCCTCATTTTCAGTGCTTCCTGACAGTAAGTTTGTTATCTGTCAATATTGTTGTTTCCTTCCCACTTCTTTTTGATGCTGTTTATGAACCAGTTCTGGTGAGAGATGCCATTGCCAATGGCCGGCCAACTCAAATTTCACCCTTTGAGACCCTGCAGCAATTATTGATTTCTCTTGGCTGAATTCTCTCCTAATCTAAGGTAACAATGAGATTAGGAGGGATTCAGATGCTTACCTTTGAGTTGTAGTTAGCAGACTTGCCTGGTTTGGGAAAAAATCCCTTTTGGACACCTCCTTCCTTTCACTACTATGTTCAAAGTTCAAAGTCCAGGGAAGTAAACAAGTCTTTGCTTGCAAACTGTGAGGTCACATTATCCTTACTCCCTTGTGTTACTCTAGTTAAATCTCAGTGACATTGCACAGCTGGAAGATTGTTTAGATTGGGATTATTAATCTCTGTTAGCCTGGTGAAGCCTATGGGATAATTCTTAGAAGAATGTTTTTAAAGTCACTAAACATATATGATTAAAATAAATAATTATTTGAAATATAGTTCTGATGCAAATGTATATAGGTATGAGTGTGAATATACACAAATACATGCATGCATGCATACATATGCACATATATGTTTTGTATATATCTAATGCAGACACATTCTATCTATACATAATATATACATGGATACACATGATGTGTGTATGTCATATGCATATATATATATACCTGTGCATGTGTATATATGTGCATATGTGTGTTTGTGAATATACACATATATACACATATATTACGCATATATCTGTCCATGTCTGTCTGTCTTTCTCTATCTCTCAACAAGCAGACTTACCTCAGGTTAAGCACCTTTGATTTAGAAGGAATTCCATATGGAAGTTGTTCTTGTTTTTTAAACTGCCTCATATGTCTGTCACAGGAGGTCATAGACAGACTTTTGAAAGTAGATTACATTAGGGATTAATGTTATTTTTCAAGAGTTGACTATTTCAGATATTCTGTGGGCATGGCCTCTACCAAAACAGATCAGGAACCCTCCATGCCTTATAGACATGAGCTGATATATCAGAAATAACCCACTAAACTTTTGGTGATGAATTGCTCCAAAATTAGATCAGCTGCTTCTCAAATGATATTTCCTTTTTGCATCCACTGTCAAAGTTGTTCTAGGATGTGTCTTACATCTTGAGAAATGTTCCCAATATTCACTCATGCAGGAATGGATAAAGGAGATATTGAGAATTGTCTTTGAACTTTGTGGGAGGTATATGGAAGAGAAGACAAATTAGTCATATGAGCTGGAAGACTGTAATTCTTCTCCTAGGTATAGTAGCTTTATTTATGTGACCATGGGCAAAGAATTCTTTCCTTGGGTAACCCCAGATTCCTCCTCTTTAGAGTGAGTACACTCACAGAGTACCTCAAAGAATTTTTGTAAATATCAGGTGGGAGAAATACGTGAAAATGCTTCTTTACCATAAAACAAATGGAATGATATTACTGTTATCATCATTGTTTAATCAACTGTCCCTCAGTAATAGTAAGGGTAGCATAGAGTCACTAGGTTGACATGAATGCATTTTAGTAGTACTAGTAGTGGTAGTAATGGTAGTAGTAGTAGTAGTAGTAGTAGTAGTAAATAGCTGAAATTTATGTAGCACCTACTGTGCTAAGTTAAACCCTGCCTTCTTAGAGACTGACAAACTATCCTGTTGGTAAACCCTGTGGAGTTCTTGTCTTTCATTTAGCTGCTTCTGAATTTCCCCATTATTTTCATCAAACAGAGTGGTTACAGCAAAGGAGCAATTTTGAATGCTATGGATAAGTTCACTTGTGTTTGCAGTATACTTTTCAGGGATATACACATGGATGATGAGGCTGATGCACACATTGCCACAATTAGCTCAGCATTTGGGAGGCCAGAAAGAAAGTGTATGAGAGAAAAAGTATTAAGCTGCATGCCAAACTAAAGATCTGCAGTCACTGTATGGACTTCATTGTTGTATGCCTGTGAAACCAGGATGATATACCAGTGCCATGCCAGAAAAGAGAACTTCTTCCATTTGAATTGTCTTAGGAAGATTTTGAAGATTACCTCACAAGATAAGGAACTACACACTGAGGTCTTTTCTCAAGCTAAACTGCCAAGTGTTCAAACTCTACTGCAGAGAAAGCAACTCTGATGGGTTGATCATGTAGCTTGAATGCCAAAATTTGAAATGTTTACCTGCTCACACCAAGGTCAGAAGAAGGGGTACAAGGACATTTTCAAGGTCTCTTTGAATAACTTTAGTATCTATTGTGAGACATGTAAGACTCTGGCACAGGAACGCTTATCATGGCGTGCCCACATCAAAGAAGCCACTGTGCTCTATGAGCAAAGCAGAATTGCAGTAGCACAAAGGAGATGTGAGCTGCACAAATCTAGAGAGATCTCCACCCTAAATGTACCAATGGACTCTTTGTGCCTAATCTGCGGTGGAGCTTTCTAAGCACAGAGTGGACTGATCAGCCACAGTCGAAGTCACTGTACCCTGACCCCAACGTCATGATATCATGGATCTTTTTTGATTATGAAAGCTGAATAACAGCTGTGCTAAATACTTTACAATTATTATTTCACTTCATTTTCACAACAACCCTGGGAAGCAGGTGCTATTATTATCTGAATTTTACAGAAGTGTAAACTGAGACAGAGGTTAAGCGACTAGCCTAAGGTCAAACAGCTAGTAAGTGGGCTGCATTTGAACTCGGGTCTTACCAGTTCCAGATGAGGCATTCTATCCACCTTGCTGCTTAGTTACCCCAGGACTTTCCAGGAAAAAGTGAAGTCAGTGACCAAAGAAAACAATCAATAAATGTTTATTAAGAGTCTACTCTATGCCATGAAATGTGCTGGATGTTGAGGTTGCAAAGATAAAAGAAAAAAAAAAACCCAAAAGAAAAAACAAAACAATTTTCTGCCTTCCAGGGAGCTTACTCTGTAGCCAAGAAATAGAATATGTAGATAAATAGTTATGTATGAAATGGATAACAGGACATTGGGTGGGGGGAATCAGGGAAGACTTCATGTAAATGGTAGTGTTTGATCCAAGCCTGGAAGAAAACTAGGAATTTTTAAAAATGAAGATGAGGAGGGAGTGTATTCTAGTCCTAGAGAGTAGCCTGTGTAAAGGAATAAAAATGGGAGGTGGAGTGCTACTTGAAAGCAATGGTACTAGACCTGTTCATCTGGGTTTCTGAGTTCATGGAGTGATGTGATGGATAGAAAAGTGGGTTAAGCCCAGGTTGAGAACTTCTTTAAATGCTAACTAGAGGAGTTTCTGTTTGACCCTGCAGGTAATAGGGAACCCCTGGAATTAATTGAATAGCTGAGTAAGATGGCTAGGTTTGTGCTTTAGGAAAATCATTTTGACAGCTACATGGAGCATGGATTGCATGGTTAATCATGTGCTTTAGGAAAATCATTTTGGTATCTGTGCAGAGGATAAAGTGGAATGGAGATAGGGTTGGGGCAGGGAGAACAATTAGGATGCTACCATAATAGTCAAGGTGAGAGATGATGAGAGACTGAACTAAGCCATAAGGCTGAGTGGAGAGAAGTGTAGCAGAGAAATCTGGAGAGACAACTGATGAAATCAGATGGGTGACTGCATATGTGAAGTGAGAATGATGAGCCCAAGATGAAACCAAGGTTGGAAATCTGGGGGAGTGGAAAGAGAGTGGTGGAGTACACTCAGAGTTAGCAGGCTGGATATTATATAATCACACTAATAGCAATCACATCATATTAATAAATATTTAGCAAAAGAGATCAGATTGAAAGGAGCAATCAGGGAATCTAGAGAAGAACCAGTCCTGTGGGCATAAGTCTGGAGATCATCTTTTCATGTAATATAATCATTATTATTGTTATATTATTATATATATAATATAAATATATAACATGTAATAAAATATAATAGTTATAATATTATAATTATTTTCTTTATGTAATTCCTCTCAAATCCACTGAGGAGAGGGACTTGTTCATGTCTTTATACTCTCAGACAATGGGTGAAGGAAAATGAGACATGAGTAACTTTCTCTCATCCTACTACCATTGCAATGAAATTTGCCCTGACCTAGGGAAGGCCATATTGATCATAGAATCACAGGATCAGTTTGGACCTGGAAGGGATATTCAACCTCCTCATTCTAGATTTGAAGAAACTGAAGCCTGGAAGAGAGGATAAGTAGCTCAGCAGAAGCCAAATAGTCAATACATGAAAGAACTGAGACTTTAACCCAGGTTTTCTAACTTCCAAATTCTATATTCCGCGCCCCGCCCCCCCCCCCATACCACAGTGATTCACAGGCCATTTTCCTTTATTTATTAAATTAATTTAAAAAATAAATTGAAGAAGTTAAACCTAAGATTCTTTTTTTTTTTAATGAATTTATTTATTTTCTTGTTTACATCATTCATTTCCATGAGTAAACCCAAGATTCTTTACGCGGTCATTCCTCCCTTTTAGGAACAAAAATAACAATCAGAGGAAAAGCTCCCAGGTCTGTGTATGTTTCTTAGTGCGGATTTGCTGGTTATGACCTGGATATTATTTACTGAAAGTTTTGCTATGCATCATCACATTGGCAGTGTTTCTATGGTGAATAGTGGGCAAAGGGAGGTATGTGTTATCCTTTTCTAAATCTGGACTGCAGAGGTGGATGTTCCCAAGAGCCTCCATTGCTGGGAGAACAGCTTGTTGGGGCTCTCAGATCAAGTTAATAAAAAGTGAAACATATGCCTGTCTGGACCTGCTTTATTTGTTAATGTTCTGAGTCCTCTGAGTCATTGTAAACAGACAGTCACATTGACCACCCAGATGGAAATGGTACCTGAAACAATGGACTGATTTTTTTAGGGTATTGTTTTTGTGGTTGGTTGTCCTAAAGGTGAGGGTCTCTCTGGGCACAAAGCTCAGCTGACTTTAATGTTCTCTATAATTTTTGACACAAATGATTCATTTGTATTAGTAATCAGCACTGAGCTTTTCTGAATCACTTTTGTACCTGTTGGAATGCAAATAACACTGAGATCTTTCCATCTTAGAATGCTAAACAAAGGCTGGAAACTGATTTTGGGGCATTTGAAGGAGAAATTCAGTTTAAATCCACTATTATTGATTAAGCTCTTACTTGGTTCTAAGTGCTATAAGATAAAAAAAATGACATAATCCTTGCCCTCAGGGAATTTACCATTTAGTGATCTACAGCATAAGGTTTAAGAAAAGCTTATGTTGAAATACAACTTGATGACTCACACAGGAGATCTACTATCTCCTAGGTTACAGCAGACTTTAGGCCATTCACCAACTTTCAGGACCTCATTGACTATCTCAGTAAAATGGCAGGGTGGTGGTATGGGACCAGGTGTCTTCTAATGTTTCTTCCTGCTCTAAGTCTGGCACCTCCCTTATAACAACACCATGAGATTTGTAGTCCAAATATTGTTAGTCAGATTTAATAGATGAGGAAACTGAGGCTTCAGAGACTTTGTAGCTTGGCTCTGCGTATATGGTTAATTAGTATGAAAGTTGGGATTCAAACCCAAGTCTCTGATTTTAAATCCCATGTTCTTTCCAGAATAAGTAAGCCTTTATAGTAGAGATCTAAACAATTAAAATTATAATTATTAAGTCACTTAAAGTTCATTTTTCCTCAAGTTGCAGAATACAATATGCATTTTTTAAAAAAGTGGTCAATGTAGAAATTAGTTTTGCTTGACTATACCCATTTCTTACGAGGATTTTGTTTTTCTTTCTCAACTGAGGGTGAAGAAAGGGAGATAAAATAAACATTTATTTAATTTTCTAAAATCCAAACTACAGTTGGAAGAATTTGAATTAAGGTGAAGTTGGCATTTCCTAAAGTTTCCTTTTTCTTTTGGCCTCTACTTAACTTTTCCCTGTCAAGCATGGGCTTCACACTGCCTTTTTCTGCATTCACAGATGAATTTATTCTATACTGAAGGAAATTCTAATGGCGGCTTCCCAAAGCACCTCCCAGAGAAAGGTGCTTCTAAGTTAAGTACTGCTTCTCAGGGGCAGAATGATGTAGTGGATAGAACGATGAACTTGAAGTCAACTTGAAGACCTGGGTTTTGAATCCTGCCTCAGGCATTTAGTAGCTGAGTGACCTTGCTGTTCAATCAAATCCAACATTTCATAAGCCCATGGAACATAGAACACAGCAGGCCAATACAGTCCATGCAGTTTTCTTGACAAGGTTGTCATTTTCTTCTCTAGTGAATTAAAGCAAACAGATTAAGTGACCTGCCCAGGATAATACTGTTGAGGGATATTTCTTACCTTATCTTATACTTACTCCAACTCCTGGTCTATAAGCCTCTCCGCTCTGAGAGCCACTTCTTCGAATAAATATTCGGCAGTGAATGTGCAGGCTGCAATCACAGAACGCTCCCCCACAGAACACACGCTGCAC
>CM053589.1:154903301-154934224 GCA_028646515.1 Pseudochirops corinnae
AAGTGGTCCCTCAAAACTGTGGTTCAGGACAGATTATTCCATTCCCAACATGAGTATGGAAACAAACATCCTCCAGCCACGCCCCTGAGAAAATGAACAAAATATTTCTGTGCTATAATATCAATGGATCACTAATCTCTAAATAGAAAGTCTCTTATCTAGGACTGAAGGATGACATTAGTGTTTCTTATTATACCCATAAAAGCCAGTATTGAATTTGGAACTTAAATGGATATAATCAAAAACATACTTTATTCCAGTTACAGTTACTAAATAATAGACCAACCATGTGGAAATATTTACTCATACAGAAAGGATACAGGAAGATGTACAACTGCTTCATTGTCATTTACTGACCCCCTACCTGCATCTGGTCCAAGAAAATGAATTCACATTCATAACTAATGCCAGGAGGTTGTCTCTCTCCAAATAATAGACTGACCACCACACATCCTACACATCTTTGAAGGCTATGAGAATTTACCTGAGGTAGACAAAGGGATTTACGATGCTCTATTATAGGGTAAGCAAGACTGAGCTATCTTTGAATAATTATGAGTATGTCAGATAAGGCTAAATACAGAGGTTAGTAAAATTCCCTCACAGTAGGAGACATCCATTAATCATTCTGCCTGTCTGTATCAATGTATCTCTGCTTTTTCTCTGGGTGAAGGCTATGATTTTACTTGCCTAAGATAGTATTGATATACCTAGGCAATGGTCCCAATGGGAGCACAAGAACCAGGGCTTAAGTGGGAGAAGATATTATTTGAAGCATGGGAGTGGATTTCATATGCACTAACCATACCCTTCATCTTCAACAAAAAATATTTACTTTATGTGCTCACAGCACTGAGCTTGGCTCTGAAATAGCAAATTCCTGCCCTCAAATATTGTGCTCCCTAAAGTAGGTGATAATGAATTGTGGGAAAAGAGGGTGAAATGTAGCAAAAAAAAAAAGAAAATATAAAGATTCAGACAAATGAAAGGATGTATATGCAAGAAAACTTCATTAGCTCTACCTGCCCTACTTCTAAAAGAAGTCACAACTGTGGGAACAACTATGCAAGTTAACCCCAGCAGAAGTAGTTTCCTCTCACTGATAACAACCATTTATCTGTATCACAGGAGTGAGCCCAAAAAGGAGCAAGACAGTAGAAAAACTATTGGATCTAGAATCAGAAGAAATGGGTTTAAATCCTGATTCTACCACATTCTACATGTGTGAAGTTGGGAAACTCACTTAAATTTTCTGTGCTTCAATTTCCTTACCTGTAAAGTGAAGGAGTTGAAATAGATATCCATGCAGGTCCCACACAACTCTAAATCTTCACTCCTGGTCCTAATATTTGTTGAGACCAAGTCAAGTTGTCTCCACAAGCACCTTTTATACACTAAGCACTTTTGGGAAGCTCTAATGTATAAAACAATAATAAACAATCTCTCCTCTCAAGGAGCTTACAATCTAACAGGGAAGATGGCATACAAACATCTATGGACAAACAAGATAAAGTGGAAATAACATCAGAGGGAAAGCACTAGCATTAAGGAGATTTGGCAAGGCTTCTTGCAAGCTTAGATTTGAGGGAAACTGATGAAGCTACATGTAGCTAGTTGGTGTATTGGATAGAGAACTGGGCCTGGGGAAAGGAATTCTTGAGTTCAAATTTTACCTCAGGAGCTTATTAGGTGTTGGATCCTGGGCAAGTCACTTAACCCTGTTTGCCTCAGTTTCTTCATCTATAAAATGAGCTGAAGAAGGAAAAATGGCAAAACACTCCAGGATCTTTGCCAAGAAAATTCCAAATGGGGTCACAAAGAATCCAACATGACTGAAAACAACTGAATAAGAACAATAACAAAGGAAACTAGGGGAGCAGAGATGAAGAAGGAGAGACCTGAAAGTTTTTCTGATGTAATTTTACAAAAACCAACAATTGGTAGATTGGATTTGACTTATAAGGTGGTAGATGATGAGTGTTCAAAAAGAAAGGAACTTATGAGAATATAACTCTCATTCTTGTCTCTTTTGAGCTTTTCTATTGATCTTTCCTATTATAAACTGAGCTTTTCTAAGTTATATACTAAGCTACATTTTATTTCCTACGGAATCAATTCCAAAACTCTTTCAACAGTTTTTAATATCCACCACACTCTGTGCCACACTATATATCCAACCTAATCCATCATTAATTCACAAAATGGAAACTTTCTCCACTCCCCTTCCTAACTCCACTCAGACGTGGCTCCTCACTGTTCCATGACCACACACATACCATGCTCATTCTGGACTCCATACCTAAAATGGTCTCCAGCAAGCCTCTTAAGAACCTAGCTATGCTCTCATGAATTCTGTTTATAACCATGGATTCATAGGGTTTGAGAGCAGAAAGAGACCATAGAGATGATCTTATCCAACACTCTCATGGTATAGATGAGGAAAGAGTCTCAGAGAAATCAACCAACTTGCCTAAATTCACACATATATTCTGGAAGCATGCTTTATTTGTAGTCTGCAGTACCCTCCTCCTGCCTTACTCAAAATGAAAGAATGAAAAAAGAAAGCATTCATTAAATGCTTACTATATGCCAAGCATTGTCCTAACTGCTTTGGATGCAGATTGAAAATCACAATACCTACTCTCCAGGAGCATTCATTCTAATTAGGAGAAGCAGCAAATCAGGAATGTGTAGCTACAAGGTGGATAGCAAGGTCCAAGATTCTGTACTTGCTGGTCAGATGTCAATTTGTAAGAGTCTAAGGGACCTGTTGTCACTGGACCATAGAATATGTGAAGTAGAATGAATCATAAGAAGATAGTAAATATAGGAAGGGGTCATATCATAAAAAGCTTTAAATGTCAAATAGAAGATTTTTACAGTTTATTTTACATTTCATCCTGGCATAATTGGTAGCCACTGAAGTTTATTGCATAAATGAGTGACAGCGCCAGACATGCACTTAAGGAAGACCACTTTGGATCCAGTGACATTTATCTCCTTACTGCTCCTGTAATATAACACTTCATATCCTGACTCCATGGACTTTCACTAGCTGTCACCCATGCCTAAAACTCTCTTCTTCCTCATCTCTCACTCTTAACTTCCATGGTTTCCTTCAAGTCTCAAATACAATCCCACCTATTGCAATATGTCTTTCCCACAGCTCCTGAAATCAGTCTCTCTGTCTCTCTCTGTCTATATATATGTTTTTATAGATATACACATATATATATATATGTATTATGGATATATTATGGATATTATACATCTATTATGGATATTTATTTTTTGTTTTCCTTTTTTTTTTGTATCCTTAGTGCTTAGCACAATGCCTAGTACAGGTAGTTGTTGTTGTTGAGTTATGTCCAACTCTTCATGACATCATAAACCATAGCACATCACAACTGTCCATGGGGTTTTCTTGGCAAAGATACTGGAGGGGTTTGCCATTTTTATCTCCAATGGATTTAGGCAAACAGAGGTTACATGACTTGCCCAGGATCACACAGCTAGTAAGTGACTGATGTCAAATTTGAACTCAGGTCTTCTTGACTATAGGCCTAGTACTCCATCCACTGAATCATCTAGCTGCCTGGAACATAGTAGATACTTAATAAATTCTAACTGACTGACTGACTGGAAGTTGAGAGGAAGGTAAAATGAAGTGAGTAGAAATTTGAGATGGGGAAACCAATAATCAGACTATGACCATGAAATTGATATAGAAATTTCACATATCATTATAGGAAATACAAAAAAGTATAAAATATAGCCCCTGCCCTCAGGAACTGTATAGTAAGACTATTCAAGTAGGATGTAAATCAAGTACCTATGATTTCATTCTTGTGGAAATCACTTCCATCTACACAGGTAATAAACCTACAATCCATCCCTAAGTAAGTTTTAGATGACTGTCTGAGACTCAAAAGAGTTTAGTGATTTACCCATAGGCACACATAGCTAGAATGTGGGAATGATGCGGTCTTACCCAAAGTCCTTTCAACCTTAGGTCCAGCACTTATCCATTATTTGAAATTGCTCCTCATATAAGTAATGAATACACAGAACATTTAATGTGAACAAATATCTTAAATAACAGCTCAAGACAAAAAAAAATAGATATCATAAATCTGTATCAATAAGAATCATACAATCAACAAGTGAATATAACAGGAGCTAGAAAAGACGATACTTTCTATTTTTTATTGGCGATGGGCAGCCCATGCTCAATTCTAGACATTACAAATGAGGTTGCTCCCAATATATAATATGTTATCATCTATATTGTGAGAGAAGACAATATAATGTCTCCATGGATAATGAATGTTCATCAGATGAAGTCAGATCTGGTTTACATCCAAGCCCCACTATGTACTAGCTAGGTAACCATGGGCAGGTCATTTAACTTATATGAGCCTTAATACCTCCTGGGGTTGCTATAGAGGCAGGAAGTCATGATGGTATCTTGAAGACAGTGTGGGTTTGGGTTCACATACTGGCCCTTCCCCTTTTTATTACCTGAGTACCTTCAAGCCAGTCACATAACCTCACTGGGCTTCAGTAACCTAATCAGGAACATGAAGGGGTTTGAACATATGACCCCTAGGGTTTCTTCCAGATCTAAATATAAAAGACTATGAAAAGCACTCTGAAATTCTTTCAGCACTACACAAATCTGACTTCTTAGTCTTCTTGAAAACTAGTTTTGTTTTACTGGGGTATTCACATTGAGGCCTATTCTTCCATATTTTGAAAAAATTCTTGCCTATAGCTTTCTTTCCTTTCAAGGTCTAATAAACCATAAAATTTCCTTGTCTCTGTTAGTATTTTGTTTGCTTTGCTTATATAGAGATGTCATTACAAATCAGATTCTGGTATTTCATGAAGGAAGGAGGGGTAGGTGAGAGACTGCATTAGGACAAGACGCTGCTGGATTTTGAAGAATTCCATTACTGCCACATTGGCATCTTTCTGATGAAATGTATTAGCACTCCACTTAATAAATGTTTCAGCAGACTGAGAAAACACCTTCTATAACTCTACAATGATGTGATTTCCATCACCCATTCTCTGAAAAATTCTCCCTTCCTTTTCTAGACACCCAGGTCTTATTCATAATTTTGGGTTTCCATTGCAATACTAAGAAAATGACTGAGGACAAAACACATTTATTGAGGGTCCTATGAGTAGATAAGTGTAGTGGTCTTTGAATTTCAATAGGACTCCACACATTAGGATGCAAGGTAGTATGGTAGAAAGAATCTATAATCTTAAATAAGAGGACTTGGATTCGAATCCTATTTTGCCCCTTATTATCTATGTTGCCTCAAGCAAATCATTGTACTTCTCAAGGTGTTGGATTCCTCATGTTTCAAATGAGGAAGTAGGACTAGCATGATCTCTAAAGTCTGCCCCAGCTCTAAATCCTGTCATTCATGATGGCCATGAGGCAGTCCCCCAGAATTCATCTGGGCTCCTCTCAGTTCTCCACCCTTTCCTGGATGTCATTAAAACTTATACCTTATAGAATTTGGTAAATTCAACTAGTCAAGGGAATAGGTTTATCTGTTGGGTGTCTGCTGCATAGTTAACATCATGCTAGATGCTGAAGGTGATCTAGGAGGATAAGACAGGATCCCTTCATCCTTTCAGGTTTAGGAGAAACAGATACAAGAAACTATTAGCAATCATTAAAAGGCATATAATCAAGTAATAAATGTTGTGTGGCTAGACAGTACTCTGTTGTTGCTGTTGTTTGTATGGTCATTTTATTCATGTCTAATTCTTCAGAACTTCATTTAGGGTTTTCTTGGCAAAGATACCAAAGTGATTTGCCACATCCTTCTCCAAATCATTTTATAGATAAGGAACTGAGCAAATGAAGTTAAGTGCCTTGCCCAGGGTCATAGTTTTCAAAGAACAATAATAAACTGGAAATTGTCCAAAGGAGGGCAACCATGATGGTGGGAAGAATTGAGCATATATCATATGAAGGTAGATTTAAGTTCCTAGTCATTCGAGAATAGAAGACTCAGAAAGTATGACAGCTGGCTTCAACTCTTTTAAGGAGTATCAGTTAGAAGAAATATTGGACTTAATTCTCTTTGGGTAGAATCAGAAACAATACGTAGAAACTGCAGAGACAAATTTAAACTTGATGTCAGAGAAAATTATTCCTAAACTTTAGAGCTATCCAAAAGTAGATTGGATTCCCATGGGAGGTGGTGACCTTCTCACTGAAGAAACTCTTCAAGTACAGGGGAAAAGGTCACTTATCAGCAATGTTAAAATAGGAAGTCGTTTCACATATAGGTTAAATTAGATTGCCACTGAGGTCTTCTCTGACATTCAGATTCTGTGGCAAGGATCTAAAGACCAACTTTGCTAATATATTTTTTTCTGATTTTTAGCCCTTCATGGAAATTTGGGAGACTAGGTGATTGCTGAGGCTTCTCCTGGTCAGAATGTCCATATAACACCTGTAAGGCATCCCTTCATGGACACTTTGCCTTTAAACCCTGGGTCCTGTGCCCAGTGCCTGTTGGTTATTAGTCATGTGAACTGAAGATGCCAGTACAGGTATACAGGCTTCCCAGACCCCTGCATGCAAAATAATGTGTCTGCTCAGTGTGTTTGCCAGTTGTCAGCAGGAGGTTAGCAAATGCTCTTTTTAATCAAAAAATTTTAAATTTCTAATGTAATTTACAGCCGGGGTAAGATGTGCCCCTCCTTTCTTCAATTCTCAGAAAATTGATGAAAGAATTTAAGGTTTTCTGTGACAGAGGGTGAGCGTACATTGCATTCTGCATCCCAACTGTCTTAACCATCTTTGTTACTATTGTTAGAGGCAGGTGTCAATCCTTGAGGTAATCATGGCTGCTTCTATGTGACATAAATACATATCTATTCCCAGCATGAGGCAGTAGAAAGAGGGCAGGATTTGAAGTGAGAGGATTTAGGATTGAATCCTAGCTCACTATATAATACCTGGCTGACCCCCAAGGTACCTAGGTAGCACAGTGAATAGAGCATTGGACCTGGACTCAGGAAGATTTGAGTTCAAATCTAGCCCCAGACCCTTGCTTTGTGATCCTGTGCAAATTACTCTACTTTCGTGTGCCGTAGTTTGCTCAACAGAAGAATGGGGATAATAGCACCCACCTCATAAAATTATTGTGAGGATCAGAGGAGATGGTTATAAAGTGCTCAGCATGGTGCCAGGAACATAGTAAGTATGTAATAAATACTTATTTCCTTCCTTTCTTTTCTTCCTTGGTCAAATCCTTCATCTTCAAAATGAAAAGATTGGCCTCAATGTTCCTAAAATCCCCTCAGTCTCTAAATCTATAATCCTTGGATCCTGCTTCCTTCCCCACCACCCTTTAGACGAGTGGTTCTCAACCTGTGGGTCACCACCCCTTTGGGGTCCGAACGATCCTTTCACAGGGGTCACAGGAGTTGCCAAAGACCATCGAAAAACACATATTCCCGATGGTCTTAGGAACCGAGACACCACTCCTCTATCTGTCTCCAGGCAGATCTACCTACATCCAGATACACCCACATACAAGTATTAAAGGATCGCAGCATTAGGAAGGTTGAGAACCACTGCTTTAGACACTAAGAGTCATAAGACCCAGCTTTGTTACCCCGTATGAAAGTCACTTTAGATTCTGACTTTGCTTCCTTTATCTGTCATATGCAAACAAAAACATCCATTCTGCCTGATAATAAGGGAAGGAGACAAACATTTATTAGGGGCCTACCATGTTCTAGGCACTGTGCAAAGTACTTTACAAATATGACCGATGACATTTGGTCTTTATAACAGCTATGGGAGGTAGGTGCTACTATAATCTTCATTGACAAAACCAAGGCAAACAGAAGCCAAGTGACTTGTCTAGGGTCACATAGCTCCTGAGTGTCTGAGGACAGAGTCAAACTCAAGTTGTGCAGAATCCAGGCCCAGGGTTCTATCCACAGTAGCACCTTGTTTCCTCTGATAGCTAGGCCTATATCTGCATATTGCTTTGGTTTACAAAATGCTGCAGTTCCATTATTTCACTTGATCTTCACAAGAACCCCTTGAAGTCACTACCTCCATTTTCCAGGTAAGGAAACAGTGTCAGAGAGGGTAAGGAAGGGTAAGTAATTTAATGTCAAGTAATTAAGTAAGAGGTTAAGTCATTTTTTCAAGGTCACACAGTTACTAAGTAGATCACAGAGAGAGGTTTGAAACCTAGATCCTGTGCTTTCTTTCTCTACACAATATTGCTGCCTATCTCATAGGGGAGTTGTAAGAATTAGAGGCAATGTATTTCAAAGTATTCTGAAAGAGATGTGTATGTGTGTGTGTGCGTGCACACGCGCGTGTGTGCAATTACTATCTTCTCGTAAATCTTCTATAGGAAGTCACACAACGGCACCACATAATGGAGGCTTGCCTCCAAAGATCTTTGAACATTTACATTACAAAACCTTCAAGTAGGCCATTGGTCATTCCAGCCCCAAGCACTTTTCCTTGTTTTGTGGTCATTCACCTCTCTGTCATACTCATTAGTCTGCTTCTCTTGCACTTCAAATTATCATAGATTTAGAATAGGTGGGACCTGGGAAGCCATCTAGTCCAACCCCCAATCTTACAGATGAAAAACTTTAGAGGTAAAATGATTGGCTCAAGAAGACTTAAACAATAATTACCAAAGGTGGAATTTGAACTAGATCCTCAGACATCAGTCAACATTCTTTCCCTGGGCTGGGACAAAAGATGTCTGGTTAAATTTCCTCATTTTACAGAGAAGAAAATTGAAGCTCCAAGAGGAAAAGTGGCTTACTCACAATCACACACATAATGAAAAACAGACCTAGAATATGAACTCAGATTCTCTGATTCCAAATTCAGAGCTTTTTCTACTGTTTCTGTCCCCTGTCCAATATAGCTCAATCCATGAGATAAGACACTTCAAGATCTCATAAGATATGGGGGTAGAAGGGAGCCTAGAGTGGTAGACCATAATTATGATCTTATGACATTCCCAATTGCCACTACATAGTCTTGCTCTTACTGGTCTAGTATGCCCAGCTAGAGATTAGTTTATTTCTTGGAACTATGTCTGTAAGCTGATACATTTCTACTGGTGCCCATTAGTGTTAACTTAGTGGGGTTTTCTTCCAAGCATCCACAACAGCTTTCCTCTCAACCAATTCCCTCTACTCCTTACCTAGGGAAATATAAAAGATGGCTCAGTTTGACCCAAAAGGCAGAAGAGGCCTACAGGTGGCACATGAATATTATGAACTGCTGGAGGGTGTAGATTAAAGTCATTGATCAACATCATAGAATAAGTCCACTGGTTCCCATCCAGCAGAGAGGAAGGAAATTTGCATTTCTTATTTTCGAGATGATAATTGTCCTGCTGTCACCGTGCTATCTCCTGCTTCAGCCCTGATTTATAGCGCTGATGCAACATGCCTCCTAGGTTGCCACACTGAAAAGCAGATGAAATCCTGTCATGTGCACCCCTTCAGAGGAGAGCTAATTCCACCAGGTTAGCCATGATTTATGGCCCTTTATTCTAAGCAGGGGCTGCTGACAAGCCTGATGTTAGAAAACGACAAGGTACAGGAGGCAGCAGGAGAAATCCAGTGTTTCCTATGGAGGATGTGCCTGACATTCCAATTCAGAAAGTGTAATCTGCATACCTGGCAGGGAGTTACTGGAATCCAACAGCTACGGGAAGGCCCCTAGAGGACCAGAGACAAGAGATACAGCTCACGGTAAGCCTACCTGGTCTCTGTCTGCTTTAGCTCCATAGCTGGGGCTAATTTCCCAGCTGATGAGCTTCTGAAAACAATTTTAATAAAAGATAAGAGCATCAGTTAACTTCACAATCACTTGATTGATCAAATTTATTACATGAAACTTTCTATAACCAGTGGAAAAGAGTCACCTTATGATTCTAGCTTACATTGCGCTCCTACTTGGTAAAGGAAAGTATGGGTTGGATTCAGAACTTGCCAGTCTATTAGAGAAGTATATTTGTGGTATGGGCAGCCTGTGTGTCTCTTTTTGCACATTTTTAGAAGTCACAGGTGCTAAGTTTCAGTATTGCAAGCTAGCAATATGACTCTAGAGTGGTCCCCAATATTTCTGTGATTTAATGTCACACACACATGTTGTATTTCCCATGAGACTGCTCCCAACAAGTTCTCTCATGAGTTCCCTGATGGTAGAAATCATGTTTTTGTGGCACATAGTAAGCCCTAGATGGACTGAGCTTGTAGACTGACTGACCTACAGGTCAAATAAGAATGACACTTGTCCTGACTCCTTCACAATGTTGCTATATGTGAAAACACTTTGAAAAAAATATGCATTTCATTAGCATAAACTGAGTCATTCAGACATAATCTTGGTGCTGCTGTAAACCACCAACCTAAGCTCTCTGGATTTCTTCAGGATAATATGTATTTATCTCTTCTAGCCATTCTCCCAATACTTAGCACAGTATACCTAGTAAGTGTTTGTAAAATTGAATTGAAACCTCTTTAACCCCAAATATGCCTACTTACATATTTAAACATTGTATAATGCATTGCATCTGCACATATATGTTACTCTTGCTACATGAGCTCTGACACCTAAATCATTAATTATATTAGGAAAAGGAATATCTACCCTCTTGGGACTATGCAGTGCAAGGCACAGGCACCCAGCAGGTGATCAGGAAACATGAAGATCTTAATATTAGGTTATTCTAGAAGATGAACTATACCTAAAAATCTGGGAAGGGCCAGAGAACAGACAGTACAAGAACATTGCCTCATTTATCCTTAGTCATGTGGGAGAAGTGAGAAAAAGGTGAATAGTCCATCTCTGAATTATTCATGTGATATCCAAAAGCAAGAAAGCCATAAAATTGTTAATTTGACCCCTGAGGAGATAAAATAGAAAATAAATAAGAATATTTTCTTATTAAGAAGTAAAGATAAGAAAAAAAAAGTGGATATACTGAAAAGAAAATTATAGTGACTAGTTCATTCATTTATCTCTTCCTCATGATGGTTGTTGGAGCTCTGTTTCTATATGTATAATTTGTATAATGTGTCCCAAAGACTCATGGGAATGAATTTAGGACCAAGCAATGTGACCCAAAAGTCCCTGAAAAGTTGAAATGTGATCCTCAGAAAGAACACTAAGCCTTCACATGTAATACTGGAAGAACTCCCTCTCCCCTCTCCCCAGGTGAGCATAACCCAATTAGTGTATTCACTGAAGCACAGATCAGCAGAGAAGCAGCTACGTACCTCCAGAATGGGGAACCCCAAGTGAGTTTCTATGAAAAGAACAAAAATGGCTTCAGATAAGTCTCCACCAAAATGAAAGAATCAGGGAACTTTATAAATAGGAGGGACCTCAGAGATCTTCCAGGACAATGATGCTGGAAAAAGAAACTCCCCACAGCATACCTGACAAATTGTGATCCAACCTCTCTCTGAGGATCTCAAGTGATGAATTGTGAGATTATAGATTTGGAGGCAAAGGGACTGTCAGAGGCTATCTAGTCTAACAACACAGTTTTATATAGGAAAAATTTGAGGCCTATGGAGGCTGAGTTACTTTTTCAAGGGCACACGATAATAAGCATCAGAGAGAGCATTTGTCCTCAGATGCTTCTTGATTCCAGAGCTAGTGTTCATTCCACTGTATCATGGTCCTCCTGAGAAAGTCCATTATGTTGCTGGAGAGCCCTCATTATCAGGATGATTTTTTTTTCTTTCTCATCATCAAGCCCATATATCCTTCTCTTCAACTTTTGAACATTGCTCCTAGTTCCTTTCCTTAGAACCAAACAGAATAAGACTAATCCATCTTATATGTGGCATTGCTAAAGAAAGGATTTATTGAAGGTGTGAGGCACTGAAAGTCACTACATTTTCACTTTCTTCACATTAGTCAAGCCGTTTTTAGAATAAGCATCGATTTCAATTCTAAAGAAACAGTCACATCTAATCCTTATATTTTGCTTTTATTTAACCCCAGTTCACATGCCAGGACAAGCCAAACTAGCAGATAAGAAGGTCTATTTCCTCTCACCTGAAACACAACAAACTGACACAATGAACCTGTAATTGACCAAGCGTGAACCAGAATGACTGTGTTTTCTATGTATTATGAGTACTTGTGGAAAATGGCTCCTGTTCCCCATGGGGACATGAATACCTATGTATCAACTGACTTATCTCTCCCAAGAATTGTAATGAATTATATGGAATAAACTTTTTTGTTGATTTTTAATTTAGATCATAATAAAATAGGTTTTCTTGCCATATCAAATGGCACCAACCTCTTTCCTGTGACCCTCTAAAGCCATAGTGAACCTAGGTTGTTATTAAAGGAAGAGTGAGGCCAGCAAGATAGCAATGAGCCTGGATTCCAATCCCGTCTCTGATTCTTGCTACTTATATGGCCATGGAAAAGCCACTTAACTTTTCTGCGCTACTATATCCTCATCTGTGAAGTAGAGATAGTAAAGATTTGTATTTACCTTTTAAGGTTGTTTGGGGATAAATGACATAAAGCATTTTGCAAACCTTATGTTATCATGCTATAAGAAATGACAAGCAGGATGATTTCAGGAAAACCTAGAAAGACTTACATGAACTGATGCAAAGTAAAGTGAGCAGTAACAGCAATACTATGCAATGAAGAATGATAAATGATCTAGTTTTTCTCAGCAATACAATGATCCAAGACAATCCTGAAAGACTAATGATGAAGCATACTATCTGCTTCTAGAGAAAGAATTGATATTGTTTGAATAAAGACTAAAGCATGATATTTTTAATTTTCTTTCTTTTTCTCTTATTTGAGTCTTCTTGTACAAAATGACTAATATGAAATATATGTGATTGCATATGTATAACCTTTTTCTGATTGCTTACTATCTCAGGGAGGGAGTAGGTCAGGGAGGGAGGGATAAAATTTGAAACTCAAAACTTTAAATTTAAAAAATGCTAAAACTGTTTAACACATAATTGGGAAAATATATTAGATTTCAAAAAAAATTATACAGGAGATTTGGGACTAACTTGTCCAAAATTGCAGTAGACCTCAAGTTAAGTAAACTAGCCCCCTCCCCCCCCCGCCCCATACACACACTCACATAAACACCTACATAACAGGAATCCACATCACAAAGGTTATATAACCATTTGAAATTATTCATTATATATGAAATACATGAAGTACTATTCGTAACAGCAGCATTATATTAAAACTATCATACAATTATAGGAAAGAGATTGATAGATACTATCCTTTGAAAAGGTACTAGTACAGGAGGAGCTAGCATTTATATGACATATACAATGTACCTAGTGCTAATCTAAGCACTTTAAAAATAGTATCTCATTTAATCCTTTCTATAACTGTGGAAGGTAAATGCTATTATTATCCCTATTTTGCAGCTGAGGAAAATATGGCAAACAGAGGATATGTGACTTGCCCAGGGTCACACAACTATTAAGTGTCTGAGGTGTGATTTAAACTCAGGGTTTCCTAACTCTAGGGCCAGAGTACCATGACCAGACTCACAACACAATGAACATGCATGGATCAATATAAACACGATGCAATGAGTCCCTTAGCAAATAGAAGCTATGATTTATTCTAACATTTTGATTCCAAACATACAATTTATTCCAATATTTTTATAGCCATGGAAATCAAGAATGAATGCTTCAAAATCTCAGTAATATCTAACTAGATTAATGGCTTCTGCCCACTGTTATTCAGAATATCAACAGTATTGGCATGGGTGCACAGAAGTCACAGAATGACAAAGTCTGAGTCTGAATGGAACATCAGAGGCCTAGATAAACAACACTCATTTCTCTAAAGATCAACTTTGAATACTACTTTACTAACATGATAACGGAAGTTACACTACCCTTGGAATATACAGGAAGAAATATAAACTAAAAATGCCTTGATTTGGGGGAGCAGTTGGTACAGTGGATAGAATGTCAAACCTGAAATTAGGAAGATTTATCTTCTTGAGTTCAAGCCTGGCCCCAGACACTACCTGTGTGACCCTGGGCAAGTCACTTAACCCTGCTTGCCTCAGTTTCCTCATCTATAAAATGAGCTGGAGAAGGAAATGGCAAACCCTTGTCAAGAAACCCCAAATGAGGTCACAAAGAGTCAGACAATACTGAAAATAACTGAACAAAAGTCTTGATTTTTAGACCAAAACAGACAAGAAGAAATATCCTAAAAAAAAATAAACTTTAACAAAAAAAGCTGATATCCATAAAATCGAAGTCCATTTCTATAGTTAGCATTTGCTATACATTCGAAGTTGCTCTCAGGGGTGATCTTACTATACAACTGGCAGTTGCATGCTGGTAAATGTTTAGGAACCAGATCTCACAAAAAATGCACAACAAACTTTTAAATTTAATCTTCATTATTAACATTTTCTCCATCACGTTCTTAAGTTGACAAACCACGAAGCAATAAATCACAAGTGTCTGTTGATTTTCAAGGTATAAAATACACTGAAAACTTAATAATAAGTTCTCATGTGTCAACCCAAGCTGGGTTCAACATCCCCTGGGGTATAGCTACTGAATCATGAATATCCATGCTGGTATTCACATCTCAGAAATGATACCATAGGCTCCAGAGCACTGGAATCTGAGCTCCAACTTTGTCCTTTATTCTTACTAGTTATGTAACCACAGGCAAGTCACCTGACTTTTCTGTGCTACTACTAAGGGCAACTATGTAATGGATAAATTGTCAGGCCTGGAGTGAGGAAGACTCATCTTCCTGAGTTCAAATCTGCCCTCAGACACGTAATCCTGTCTGCCTCAGTTTCCTCATCTGTAAAATGAGCTGAAGAAGGAAATGGTAAATCACTCTATTATCTTTGCCAAGAAAACCCCAAAGGGGGTTCTAAAGAGTAGGACACAATGAAAACAACTTGAACGACAAAATTTTTTCTTCTGTGAAGTGGAGATGGTATTTACCATGTAGGGTTGTTTGGAAAATTTAAATGAGATAAAGTGCTTTGCAAAACTTTAAAAATTATACAGTTGTTATTGTTGTTGTTATAGACCCCTCTAGTCTCTATCCATATGACTCTACCACATGTCCATCACTCAGTAATTTGCATTATACATTCACTTAGACAGGGGCACCATCTTTTCAGAAATCAATGTTAAAAACTTGAGCCAAATGCAAATTTCTAAGAGGACAATCCCTTGCAAGGATATGAAAAGGTATGAATTTGCACAGCATGTTTTCATCTTAGGAAAATCGTAGTCTTTGCTATTCAGCAGAGACTTTAGGTTGACTCAGAAGGCACAGAGCCCAGTTTAATGAGTGATTCATACATAATCATGCATTAATCCTTGGTCTCTTCTGCGTAAACACTCTTCTTCCTGGTGGGTACTAAAACTACATCCCATCAATGTTCAGTTTAAGATAGAGACCCTCCCTAAATCCTAACTGAAAGGTAATTTGCACCCAGGGCCTTCAAAAATCAATCTGTAGTCCCAGTTGGCCAGCAGTCATTTGGTCATAGTCCTACAAAAAGGTAACCCACTCCTCATCGGAGGCTTGATTCACCAGCTGCTGCACTGGACCATAATTTTCATTCTTCATTCTGGAAAAAAGGACTGTTTTCAGTTTATTATTCCATGGAAGGCTTCCAAAGCAAGATCTAGATTGAGGGGGTAGCATTTTCTCTATCCCTCAACATTCAGGAATGTATTGTTTTTAGACTCAGATCCTATCTGGAGACAGCTGGGCTGTGATTCTATCATTCAATTGTCACCTTCTTTCACTAGACAACAACAAGAAAGTAACTTTACTGCTCTTATATCATCCTGTAGTTCCTAGGCACTGAGTGTAAATCAAAAGAACAGAATGATGAAATAGATGATAAAGAATCTCTACTTTCAATACAGTGACTACGAGATCCCATAACTAAAAGCTCTGAAACTAGTGGAGATATCTCACATTACAAATCTACCATGCCTGCCACCAAATGCAATCTTTAATTTTTTGACACTCCAGCACCTGGTCTCCCCATAGAATAAGCAGAGAAGAGATTAATGCAGCAACACCGGCTGATAAAGAAATTTTCACCAAAGGGCAGAAGAAAGGACATGTTAGGAGAGCAAAGGAGATTTTTTTAATGCTAAAGAAAAGAATACAGTACAAAGGAAAGGCTCAAATGACTTTCTCTCACCTTCTAGGTATTCAGAGACTTGAAAACCAATAGAATTGTCAAAATGAGGAAGACATGGAGTATTTGAAGTGGAGGGGAGAGGAGGAAGGGAGGAATTCTCAAATGAAGCATCTTAGCAAAAGCACTGAGTATAATAAAAGAAGACAAGAGAGGTGGTAATAAAAATGTTACTTGTCTTACTTTACAAGCAAGGAAGACCACAAGCAGGAAAAGAAGAGGGTCAAAAAGAGACTGAGTCTATCTATGCTACAGAGCACACCAGATACGAGGGGAAGAGGAGAACTAGATTTTGAGATGATAGCTCTTAGAAAAGTAGCTCAGCACATGGCTAAAGAGTGGCCACCATGGAGTGTGTTCCAGTCATGTGATCATCATTTTAGGTCTGTCATCTAATCCAATCACTGATTTTACCAAAGTTTGTTGTTTTTTTTTTTCCTGTGTCTGGGACAAACTCCCTCCTTCATTCTCTCTCTTAAAATCCTCAGCTTCCTTCAAAACCCAGGACTAGTGATGTTTCCTAAAATAGACCACATCCAATTGTCATTTCTGCCCTCTAATTCTTTGTCTTCACCTTATGTGTATTTTATCTTCTATATATTTATGAATATGTGTGCATATGTATATAATGATAGATAAATATATGTGGATATATAATTATTATGAAAATATTGTTTCTCCTAATAGAATGTAACTTCTTTGAGTACAAGGACTATTTCTTTTTTGTCTGTTTCCTCAGAACTTAGAACAGTGTCTAGCACATAATAGGTACTTAATAAATTAATATTAAGTGATTGCTTTTACAGATGAGTCAACTGAGGTCCAGAGAGGTTGTCAATTATCCAAGCATACACAGGTCATAAATGGTAGAGCTGGATTTTAAACTCAAATTCCATGGTTTTCCCACTTTACATTCTACCATGTTGCCTCCTACTAGCAGTGGGACCATAAGCAAGCTGCTTAATCTCTTACTCCCACAGTCTTCGTTTGATTTTGTTAAATCCTTTATCAATTCACATTAGAGGGATAATTACTGGTGCAGAATCTGGGCAGTATCTTGAGTGTACCCTATTTGTAACTAAATGCCTCCAGGACAAGGAAAAATTTGTGGAGGGAATTTTCCCTGATCAGAATAAAATGGCTGGAACAATCATGAAAATGGGCAGCAGGATTGTGGAAGGTGGGATTTAGGAGAACCAAGCATGGCAGTAGCAACACAGAGAAGAGGGAAGACAGAAGTGTAGGACCTTGGGATGGAACTTAAAACTTATATGTTGATGCATCTATAGCTCTCCACTGCCTCCCCCCCACACACACACACCTTTTCAAACCTATGAAAAGGGAGTACATGGCTAAAACACACTAGAGTTGAGATAAAGGAAAGGTCAACATAGATCTAATAGATAAATATCCAGATAAAGCATTTGTAAAGTGTTATGTTCCAGGCACTTGGCTAAATGTCAGGGATACCAATACAGAGAAAAAACATTTGGGGAGACTACCAAGGACAAAACCTGCCTTCGAGGAGTTTACATTATAATGGGGAAAAATAACACAAAAAAGGTGAGTTGGGGGAGGGACTGGAAAGAGGGGTAGAAGGGCTGTGGTTTGGAAATGTCTGGGGAGAGTGAAAACTTCTCAGGCAGTTTTGGATTAACTTCCTCGCCTCTAATACTGCTGTCAATCAGCAACAAGCCCTTTCTGATTTCCAACCTTTGTGGGTCCCTTCTCCTGGCCTACAGGAGTCAGGGACAACCCAAGCTCACTCCTCCTCCCTTGCTTTGGGACCCTTTCCCTTTTCCCTTGCTATCAATCAGCATCCTTGTTCTTTGTAAACCTATTTCCCAGCCACTGAGAGATAGTGGTGGGCTTCCCTGTGACTTGCCATTGGGGAAGATTTTGTTGCCTAGACTTGAGTCCACCTCTCAGCTGATGGGAGAGGGGACAGTCGGGGAAAGGGGCTTGACTGTGTTAGCATTTAAAACTCTGCTCCCTCCATATTGCCTTTCCACATCCCCATGATCAGTCATGGGGAAGACCACCCTCTTCTCCCAGGGAAGAGAATAAATTCCTGTTTTTATCCTAAGAGATCTCTGCATTTTTAATTAAATTTTGGATGGGGTTTTTCATCCCAGACACAGATGGTTGGGAAACGTCTTAGTGGTCTCATTCTGATAAAAGTAAGGTGAAAGCACATCTATCAGAGTAAAGGGATGAAGTTTGAGGTTTTAATGTAGTAGTGATGAGGATTATGGCCCAAGTAGATGTGGTATAGGGTAGAAATGACCAGGAAGTAATCCGTCCAGGTCCTTTCCCCAACTGCTGTGTGCAGATGGCAAAAACTTACTTCTAAATGTCTCTATTTCTTTAAGTTACCCTTAATTCTTGATTTCTTATATAAAAATGAGTGGCCATAGATGCTAAATAATAGTAATAATAACTAGCAATTATATATCATTTATTATGTGCCAGGAACTGTTCTAAGTATTTTGTAATTATTATATCATTGAATCTTCACAATAATCCTGGGAGGTAGGGGCCACTATTATGCCTATTTTACAGCTGAAGAAACTGAGGCAAACAGGTTAAGTGACTTACCAGGGTTACAGTGCCTGAGACCAAATTTGAACTCAGGACTTCCTGGCTCCAGGTCTGGCACTCTATCCACTGTGCCACCTGGCTGCCTATGTGCTTCATGTCTACTATTAATTATATGCAGAAGAGGTCAATGAATAGCATGCAGTACACAAAAATAAAGAGGACAGAGGTTTGAACCTCAGGCTAAGTAGCTAGGTAGCATTTTTACCTTAGCTTGGGGGCTTTGAGTAATTCATGAGAGAATCATACGGTTTTGATTTTTAATTAATAACTGATTCTATCATAAAGCAAGAAATCAGAAGTGTAGGAGACAGGGGAAAAAGAAATGGGAAAAGAGAAGAGGAGTGGGAGGGAAGGAACGGAGAAGAAAGAAACTGAGAAAGATGAAAAAGGAGGGCAGAAAAATGAAAGAAGAGGAAGAAAGAAAAAGTAATGAACAGGGGGTAGAAAAGGGAAGGAGAGAAGGGGAGATGAAGAAGGGGAAGGCTGGCCAAATGAGAATAAGTAAGGAAACATTTGGGGAGATTACCAAGGCCAGAAGAGAATTTCAATAGACACTATTCTTTAACAACTGTGATCAGAAGAGTGTCCCTAAATGCACCTCCCAGAGGTAGTGATTGCTTAGTCTTTATGCAGATGTGGGGTCCATTTAAATAATCAATTTCTATTTGCTTCCTTTAGCTTGCTTTGGCTCAATAGCAGTAACATCAGTGCCACCTAAGCTAGGTAACCCTCTCCTTCTAAGAAGCAGCAATTTTTTTTTTAATAAATCCATTTGTTTTACACAATGGGTTTTAATGATTACAGTGCCAGGGGAAGATAACACCTCAACATGCCTTGGCATTGGACATTTTGTTCATACATGCAGGCTTCACTTCTCTAACCTCGATTTTATAGCAAAAAAAAAAGTGTGAAGTCAGTTCCAGCAGCTGTGCACTTTAACCACTTTCTCACTAGAGATTTATTCCAATTACACTCTTTAAATAAAGCTTTCATTTAGATTTAGAAATAGATTTGCTTCCTGAACTCCTTGTTCTTC
This sequence comes from Pseudochirops corinnae, assembly GCA_028646515.1. Taxonomy (NCBI): domain Eukaryota; kingdom Metazoa; phylum Chordata; class Mammalia; order Diprotodontia; family Pseudocheiridae; genus Pseudochirops; species Pseudochirops corinnae. Next base: position 154,923,201 of record CM053589.1, read on the forward strand.
TAGAAATAAGCATTGAGTCATGTATGTGAGAATTATTTTTCCCCATGAGAAATATCTTCCATAAACAGAATTTTCATATTTGCAGCCAACTCGTGTCTCTCTGAGATGGGAAAGCTTCTTCTCCCCCTATTTTGGGGATGTAAGAAGATCCTTTCACAGAAAGATAATAGAACAGACTGCCAGGGTCTGAGGACTGCCTTTAGGGCAATTTAAAATTTCATTCACAGACTGAAAAAAATGCATTAAGAGATTGGCAGGTGCCCAAAATATCTTCTCTGCTCACAAAACACTCATGAAGCTACAGGTAAACATAAAAGCAGATTTTAAAATAATTAGGAAGGAAAGAGCAATTTTCACTGAGGACCCTATCCCTGCCTTTGTTTGTAAAAAGAGAAATAATGCCTTTACCTTTCCCATTGCTTTCACTATTACTTTAAAAATTGTTCTTCTGAGATTTAAAATAGTGCTAAAAGGAAGATGTTTCCACCAGGGGTGCCATTCTCTTTATTTCTGGGAGCAACAAACTGAGACAACATGGTATGGAAGGCAAAGAGGAAAATATGGAGGGATGTGTCCTGAAACTTGCAGTCAGGAAACACTTGGATTCCTATTCACATTCTGATTTGGGAGCATGATTACTAGATTTGGGAGCATGAGCCAGTCACTTAAACATCATAGCCTTTATTTTCTGCATTTGTAAAGAAAGGATAACAACATTTGCACGATAGCCTTCAAGTGTTGCGAGGAAAGCATTTTACAAACTTAAATTTGGGCTGTTTATCATTGTGAGTGTGGTGATTTTCCTTTGAATTCTGTCCTTGTTATCCTAATGATTAATAACAATAATCTATACTGTTTTTTAAAGAGTAAAATGCTCCCTGGACCTAAAATATACATGTTACCTTGTTTGGGGAGATAGAACGGAAAATCTGGTCCACGTGAATTGGTGGAAAGACCAGCAGCCTCAGTCTCCCTCAGTCTACAACACAGGGTGGGCAAAACAGAGATCTCAGAGATACAGGCTTCTCTTAAGTTCATTCCCTGCTGGTCATTTGTCTCTGTAGATTGGACACAGAAAATTAGTCAAATCTTTCACACAGCCATCCTACCACACTGAAGAAGGGCAATAGGATTTAGAGATGGGAGCTCTTTGGAGGCCATCCAGTAAATGTGTTCATTGTGCAGATGAAGGAATCTAATCCATTTACCCAAAGACACATGGATCCAAATGCTACAAGCTCCATGGAGCCTTTTCTCTTTCTAAAAAGGTTACCTTATTTTTCTGCATTCTCTTTATTAAGCTTCTACCTGCTTAACCCTCCTTGTTAACATCATAATTATCAATTGGCATCTTGTTACCTAACTGTAGTTGAGCAGGAAATTAATGAGTTATCCATTTCCCATGTCACTCAAGACAAAACAATAGGTCCCCAAAAAGTATCTAACAATGAGTCATGTGACTGAACGGGAACAATAACTTTCTATTGTTGAGACAGTTGGACCTCCTTGTTCAAAACTGGCTTATCCTTTAAAAGGAACAACACAGACACTGAACCTCAGGAAAAAAAAAACACAAAAGCTTGAAATTCATAATATATGATATTGACCCTAGCCCTCCACAGGGGTAGGGGACCTGCAGCCTTGAGGCCACATAGAGCTCTCTAGGTCCTCAAGTGCAGCCCTTTGAATTCAAACTGTGAAGTTTACACTACCTTGTGAAGTAATAAGATACCTACCTTCTATGGTTTTTGTGAGGAACAAAGGAGACGATATTTGTAAAGCATTTTGCAAGCCTTAAAGCAGTATGTTAATACTATCTATTATTTTTATTATTATTGTTTTTAAGGGCATTCAAAGGATACAGAACAAAGTGCTATATGAAACCTGAGAATGAATATTTTTTAAAAAGGTATTAGTAGAAACAACTACAGTGGGGTGCAGTAAAAAGAGCTTTGAATTTAGTATTAGTGGGATTGGGTTCAGGTACAACTGTATAAACTTCAGCAATTATGTTTGTATATCATTTTCCTCATCTCTAAAACGAAGGTTTTGGAGTAAATGGCCTCTAAATTTAGCATGATCTGAACCCTGAGACTCCTGGAATGCTTTCTGATTTAGCCACCTCAGAGCTGGTTTTGTTGCTGAAGCATTTAAACCAGAAAAAAAAAAAAAAGCTACAGATTGGTTGGGAAAGAGAGGGAGGAGGGATGTATGCTTAAGAGATCACCTCGGCCTCCACAGTCATTTTCCTTTGTCTTTGTGGCGAAATGAGCCATTGAGGATGAATGCTACCCTTTCTCTAAACCAATAATATGAATAGAATTTCATATACCCAGGAATTTTTGTGATTGTTCTTTTGTAAGAGAAAAGAAGATACGCCAAGTCTATGGATTCAGATCCCTGAGTATTTTCCATTGCTAAATTTATCATCAATGTCTTTTAAATCTAAAAATGTAGCCCTTCTTCCATTCCTTCAACATGTCAAAATTACCAATAAACAAATAGCAAATAATTCTCATTCCAGTAGCTCTGGGAGTAAAAAAGGGACCCATAGCACACATAAGTAAACGTATTTTCAGTCATCTTGGAGGCAAAATGAAAAAGTTTAGTTTTAGATCTCCTTATTTCCCTCAATTTTGTGTATGAATTTGGCCTAGTAATTTAAAGCCTCTATACCTCAATTTTCACATCTATCAAATGGGAATAATGATACATGTCCACCAACTCTGCAAGCACCTCAGAAGCAGGAATGTAGAGTGACCACACCCCAAAGTAATGAACAAAGCTCAGCACAAGATATTTTAACATCTAATAGAATCCCTAAATCACTGACTTTCAGAGTTGGAAGACATCACAGAGTATATACTCTAACCCACATCTGAACAATGCCTCTACAACATACCAAAAGGTGGTCTTCCAATCTCTGATTGAAGACCTCTAGTGGGAGGAAAATAAGCACCCCCTAAAGAAAACCATTCCATTTGAGTATTGCTGTAATTATAAAAAAAAAAATTGTTTTTCTTCACATCGATCCTTAATTTGCCACCTCGGCAAGTTCTGTCTGTTTCTCTGGTGACCTTTAGGGCTAAACAAACCAAATTTAATCCCTTTCCAAGATTTTAGCCTTTTAAATACTTCAAAAACAGGTAGCATGTCTTCTTCAAAGTCTTTGCTCCAGAGTAAACCTCCCCAGTTTATTCAACTGATCCTCACATGAAAGGATCTCAAAGCACCCCATCACCTCAGTCATCTTCTTCCAGATGCCATGTTGCTATAACAATGTCCTTCCTAAAAGATGGTGCTCAGAACCAAACACAATATTCCATTTGTAATTCAAAAAGAAGGCTATCAGCTCCCTAGTACAGGATGTTCTCACTCTTTTAAGGCAGTATAACAATATATTAGCTTTTGGGGCTTCCATATCACACTTACTGACTGATAATGAGCTTTCAATCCAACAAAATGCACAAATCTTTTTCTTCCATTTCTCCAATCCTTCTCTTCTGCAAATGAGTTTTAAAGCCAAGTTTAAGATCTTACACATCTCTATTAAAGTTCATCTAATTAGATTTAGCCTAGGGGTCTGATATGTCAAGATTTTTTTTTGTGCTAAATATGTCATCCAACAGGCAGTAGCTTCCCAGATTTCCATCATATGTAAATTTGATAAGTATGCCATCTATACCTTTATATCCAAGTCACTGATAATGATGCTAAATGATACAAGGTCAATCATGGATTACTGGTACATTCCTTTAGACACCTCAATTAAAACTGATGTTTAAAGATTATTGATGAAATGTTGGGTTGAGTTGTTTAACCATGACTAAGACCCATGACAATTTAGCTATCATCTTTCCATCTTTGCCAAATGAGGTGCCTGGCACTGTCACATGCATTACAAAAATCTAGGTAAATGTTCCATGCAGCATTCCCTGATTTTCCAACTTAATGACACTTTCACAAAAGGAAAAGGGGCTAGTCTGGCACAACTTGTTCTGAGGTAAGCCTTTCGGGCTCTTTGTGATCACGTCTTCCTCTTTTAGATATTCCTTAGCCATCCCTTTAATGATACATTCTGGAATTCTGACAGGGATTAAGGCCAACCTCACTTTGTTTGGGACAGTGGAAGTGTCAGTAGGGAGCAATTACCATGCCAACTCCTGCTCTTGACCCAATGGAAGAGGAATAATTGGTACTAGAGAGTGTCTCTGGGAATGCAGTGCTGTCTAGAGAGCCAAGCGTCTCTGGCAGCACAAAATATGGAAAGAAGAAATACAGAATGAAGTAAAGTTTATTATTGATATAGGAGAACCAATATGACCAGATCATAGAGGGTATGAAGGGGTATAATGTGAAATAATTCAGATTGCCTGTCAAGCTGAGGAACTTGTACTATATGCTATAAATTATAGGAACCACAGATACAATATATTCTGAATTGTGCTTTCAGAAGATGACTGTGGTATCTAGGTGGAAGATGAATTGAAAGGGAAGAGTTTGGAATTAGGGATCCAATTAAGTAGTTGGTGGAATAGTCTAAGTGAGAGGTTATGAGGACTTGAATAGGGCGATGCCTATGTAAGTATATAGAAGAGAAACGGGTCAGATCTGAGATATATTTTAGAGATAAAGTAGGAGGTCTCTGCTTGTTAATAATTTCTTCTTTCTTAAACTGTTATGTGCATATTTATTTATTTACAGTTTATTCTCCCACCCCCAGAAAATCATAAACTTCTTGAAAGATTTTTTTTTTTTTACTTTATAGTTTTTTACATGACTTAATAAATCTTTGTCCTATTTAATGGAATGGAATGGCATGGTATGGATTAATGAAAAAAGAGGGAAAGGATTAGTAAGGAAAGAGAGTATTTTACCTTGAGAGAAAGTGGCTAGAATTGCAGAAATTGGAGAACAGATTATGTGAAAGTGCTGGCCGTGGTATTGGGGGAGGGGTAGAATTTTGGCAGCTAGGTGATGCTAGGTGATAGTGGATAGAGTGTCAGATCTGCAGGCAAGAATACCAGAATTCAAATCTGGCCTCAAGCACTTATTAGCTGTATGAACAAGGGCAAGGTACTTAACTGTATTTAACTCAGTTTCCTCATCTGTAAAAATAAGCTGAAGACAGAAATGGGAAGTATCTTCACCAAGTATCTAGTATCTTCACCAAGAAAGCCCCAAATGGGGGTCACAAAGAGCTGGATGTGACTAAAATGACTGAACAACAAAAACAACATAGAATTTGAGCCAGAAGTTTAGGTCCCTGCATGCCAGAATCAGTAACACATATGAGCTTAGCTACTTCCCAAGACATCAGAGATGAGATACATTCACAACATATTCCATATGTGTAACACATAAACTTAAGTCCACCTTAGGCCTGGTATCTAAATCACCTACAATGACCTATGGAAGAAGATGCTCTCCACCTTGAGAGAAAGAACTGATAAAATAGAAGTATGCTTAATCTGGTTTTACATTTATTTATAAATCTGTGTCAAATGATAGCCTTCTCTAGTTCAGAGAGGGATGAGATATTTTGGAGCTTAAAATATAACAAAAACATAAATAAAATTATATTTTTAAAAAAGGATGATATGAGCAATAAAAAGAAGATGAAGAACTGACCAAATTTTGCTTACTTCACAATTTTTCCCTTGGGTCAACTCTCCTCTTTATCCTTAGACATGTGGGCATAGAATTTTCTACTGCACTGACCAGATCAGTTATGCTAGCAAAAATGCCCCACAAAGAAAAATCAGGATTTAATTAAAAACCAAAATACCCATGATGGGGCAGTGATAATAAGGGAGGCCAAGATAATTCACTTTTCAAAACTGAAATATGAAGTTATTTCTAGAATCTTAGCAATTATTCTCTTTTTTCAACTGTGAATCAACCATGTATATTCATTTAGCTAGACTGCTCAAATTAAAAACCCATACCTTCTGTGTGCTTCTGGAAGAAAGGATGGGAAAGTAGTTTTGTTTTTTTTTAAGATTCTTAGCCCTTGAGGGCAATCCTACTCCTGTTGAAATCACAGTAATCGAGTTTCTAATGGGTTTTACTAGCAAGCTAATATGGCAAGTGAAATTAATCTACCAAAACCAAGTAGAAATTCACAGCAAAATGGTACCTGCACCAATGAGAATACTGGCATACTTCCAGTAGTTGGTAACTTCTATAGCTATTTGAAGATGATCCCATTATAGGGTATTACCAGAATCAAATCCTAGCCTATTAAAAATAAAGGGTGACTTTATCCCAAATTAAAAATAAATTTAAAGATGCAATATATCCAATTTCCAGAGGGAATAGGGAAGCTTAAGGTGCTGAAAAGATTAAAATCAATATCAAAGGAATTTGTTGTATTTTCTGAAGTAGGGTTTAAAAAAAAAAATCCCCAGCTGAGTTACAAAAATAAATAGAACACCTTCTAATTAACATTTCAAGGATGTAAGCTATTCAGGGAGATTTAATAGATTGAAACTTTTTGGTGTATATGAAGGTCTGATATCCTGTGCATTTATTTCTAAGAAGAGAAGATTACAAAGAGGAGTTTGTTGGAAAAAAAAACTTATTTCTCCCAATTCATAAGAGTGAATAGATATCGCCCCAAGCATTCCTCTTTCTCTTCTCCATAATCCCTGGAATCAGGAGTATTCTGAGTTTAAATAAGGCAAACGTCAAATTGGTTACATGAAAAGTAGGAATAAAACACATACATAAGAAAACCCCTTAATGCTTTCCAAAAGAGGAGAGGGGTAATTTCATACTCCCCCATTCTTAGTAAATATCAAATTAGCAGGATTATTTGCATAATAATAATGAGAGAGCATTTGATTCTTACATATGTCCTATGCAGAATAAGCAAAGATAAGACTACAGTATCAAACAAGAAGTAAATTCACATGTTCTGAGGCTGACTCTCATCAGTGGTGACTTCTTTTGATAAACTAAGCAACTGAGGCCCGTTTGATCCAGTTACCCACAAAGAGGCAGGTTCCATGCTTGAGAATCCTACTCTTCTGAGAAGTAGAACAGCCACAATAGGCAGATTCTAAGCAAGCATGCTGGTTCACATGAGCAGATGGGAGGAGGAGGAGAAGGCCAGTGTAGGTGTAGAGGTCCCTAGCTTGCCCATTCCTGAGCGTATACCTTTTAAGGAGCCCACCACATTTCAATCAATAACTTACATTGCATGAGCAAAGACAAGGGGCTATGGCTAGTTCAAAAGAACATCTGTCATTACAGAATATTAAATATAGCTACCATTAAAGAATTAAACAAGATTTCCAGGGCCAAGATGGCAGAGTAAAGAAAGAAGTATCTGAAGTCCTCTCAAATTTACCTCCAAACACTAAAAAACTGCTTCAGAATTGATCTGGGAGCATGGAAGCAACTTACCAGCACATTAGGAAAGATCTGATTCACATGGGTGTGAGGAGAAAAAGGGCCAAGAGCTACAGGAGCCCACTTCACATCAAGGGGGCCTGCAGCATGGCTCCAGGCCTGGAGCAATGCACCAGTGAGACCCCACCATCCTCTAGTAGCCCCTTAGGCAAGTAAGAAGTCTGTGTAGCATAGCAAGGCTCTATCCCAGTGACCCCACCCCCCAAGTCACCAGCAAAGCCTTGACCCCATTGCTGACCAGTAGTGAAGGCACACCCAAGAGGTGACCATGAGGTCACCAAAAGGTGAGATCCCACCCTTGGGACATACCAGGAGAGAAATGCTTTATGCAGCAGGGCCCCACACCTGGGGCAGACCAGCAACAAGATCCCTCCTCCAGGGCCAGCCACCAGAAAGACTCTGTTACAACAGCAAGCCAGCAGAAAGGCCCCATTCCTGGGGAAGGCCAATAAAAAGGTCTCATCTCCAAAAACAAGCCAGAAGGGAAGCTGGCCATCCAGTGAAAGCAAACAGTTAAGCCCTGAAGCCCAGTGAAAAGCCAACAGTAAGAAACTGAACCCCAGCACAAAAAACTTGGGACAGTGTAGGAGCAGAACCCAATTCTCCCATTAAAAACACTAACTCACAAAAAAGGCAGAAAAAAATTAGTCCCCTCCCCCCAAAAAAAAGAATGCAGGGACTGGGAAGATCAAGACAAAAAATGTAGAAGAGGACAATAGTGTCAAAATGGCTACATGTGAAGCCTCAAAGAAAAATGTGTTTTGGTCTCAGGCCCAAGAAGCATGTCTAGAAGATCTTTAAAAGGATTTTTAAACACAAATAAGAGAAACAGAAAAATTGGGGAAAAAAATTAGAGTAATGCAAGAGAATCATGAAAAAAAGAGTCAATAGCATGGGAAATGATATACAAAAACTTACTGAAGAAAATAACTCTCTAAAAAATAAAATTGGTCAAATGGAAGAAGAGGTACAAAGCTCAGTGAAGAAAATAATTCTTTTTTTTTTTTTTTTTTTTTTTTTTTGCTTTTTGGAGGGGGGAAGGCAAGGCAATTGGTGCCCAAGGTCACACAGCTAGTAAGTGTTAAGTGTCTGAGGCCAGGTTTGAACTCAGGTCCTCCTGACCCCAGGGTTGGTGCTCTATTCACTGTGCCACCTAGACATTCCAGAAAACAATTCTTTAAAAATTAGAACTGAGCAAGTGAAAGCTGACAACTCTGTGAGACATCAAGAGACAATAAAACCAAATCAAAAAATTTTTAAAAAGACAAAAATGTGAAATTTTTCATTAGAAAAACAAATGACCTAGAAAAGAGATCCAGGAGAAATAACAGAAGAATTATTGAACTACCTGAAATCCATGACTTAAAAAAAAAGGGAAAATCATCCCACATAAAAGAGCATTTATAATGAAGAAGAAGATAGTGGGGGTGGTGGGCAAAGCTTAAGCCTTACTCTCATCAAAATTGGTTCAAAGAGGAAATGACATACATACAAAGTTGGATATAGAAATCTATTTTATCCTATAAGAAAGTAAAAAATGGATAGGGATAATAGAAGGGAGAGTGGGAACTAATAAAGGAGAGAGTAGATTGGGGAAGGTAGTAATCAGAAGTGAAACAGTTGGGAGGATGGAAAGGGTTGGGGTAAGAAAGAGAGGGGGATAAACAAGCAAAAAATAGCATGGAGGGAAATATACACTTAGTTATCATAACTCTAAATGTGCAGTAGATGAACACACCCATTAATTGGAAGGGAATAACAGAATGGATTCAAAACCAGACTCCTGCGGGGGGCAGAGTCAAGATGGCGATGAAGAAGCAGGAGAACTCCATGAATTCCCCCCATAACTACCTCAAATACATATAACACATGACTCTAAACAAATTTTGGAGGTCCAGAACCCACAAAATGACAGAGAAAAAAGGCTCCCGCTGAAGGCGGCCTGGCAGGCAGACAGGAAGGGTTCATCACAACACATTGGGAGCCAAGCCCAGCACGGCCTGAAACCACAACTGTAGCCCCAGGCGGCCAGGACAAGCCACAGGTAGAGCATTCAGGAGAGTGGATCGCCAGCAGCTGTGGCAGTTTCCAGAATTATCAACCCATAGGAGCCAAGGACAAAGTGAAAGGTCAGTGGAACTCAGATAAATTTGGGGGAAAGGAGTGGGTCCAGCCATCTACTCCCAGAATAAGAAAGCAGAGGAAGCAGCCCCTGCAGCCACCTCCACATGGCTGTTTCAGAGCTTCCAGCCTGCACATAGCAGCAGGGCCAAGTGACCATTAAGAAGCTAAGTGCTCTTGACTTAACCTGCCTGGATTGGGATTGCAGTCTTGGGTGGTGGTCCTGGGGTGTGGGACCAGTGAGCCAAAGCTACGGTGGGCTGTGGAGATGGCAGCCTCCTAATACCTCTGGCAGTTGCAAAAATGCCAGCAATTTGGGACAAAGCTTTCCCTTCTCAAAGCAGAGTTCTACTGTGGCAAAGAGCTTAAAAGTCAAGTTTATTGACTGGCAACATGAGTAGGCAAAGGAAGCAAAGGAAGCACAGCCATCCAACTTTAGATTCCTTTTTAGGGGACAAAAAGGATCAAAGCATGGAATGGGAAGAAGACAACACAGTTAGAACTACCATAAAAAAAGCTTCCAAGAAAAATATAAACTTGTTATAGGCCATAGAGGAGCTTAAGAAGGATTTTGAAAACCAAATAAGAGAAGTGGAGGAAAAATTGGGAAGAGAAATAAGAATGATGCAAGAAAATCATGAAAAGAGAATCAACAATCTGACTGAAGAAAATAATACCTTAAAAAATAGATTAATTCAAATGGCAAAAGAAGCCCAAAAAGCCAATGAGGAGAAGAATGCCTTAAGAAGCTGAGTTTGCCAGAGGGAAAAAGAATTTCAAAAACTTATTGAAGCGAATAATTCATTCAGAATTAGAGTGGAGCAAATGGAAGAAAACGACTTTATGAGAAATCAAGATTCTATTAAACAGATCCAATAAAATGAAAAATAGAAGGCAATGTGAAATATCTCCTTGACAAAACCACTGACCTGGAAAATAGATCCAGCAGAGACAATTTAAAAATTATTGGACTACCTGAAAGCCATGAGCAAAAAAAGAACCTAGAAAGCATCCTTCAAGAAATTCTCAAGGAAAATTGCACTGATATTTTAGAACCAGAAGGCAAAATAGAACTTGAAAGAATTCACCAATCACCTCTTGAAAAAGATCCCAAGAAGAAAACTCCGAGGAATGTTATAGCCAGGTTCCAGAATCCCCAGATCAAGGAGAAAATGTTTCAAGCTGCCAAAAAGAAACAATTTGCATACTATGGAAAGACAATCAGGATAACCCAGCTTCTACATTAAAGGACTGAAGCGCCTGGAATATGATATTCCGGAGATCAAGTGAGCTAGGATTAAAACCAAGAATCACCTACCCAGCAAAACTGAGTATAATGTTCCAGGGGAAAATATGGTCATTCAATGAGGTGGAGGACTTTCAAGCATTCTTGAGGAAAAAAAACAGAACTGAATAGAAAATTTGACATTCAAATACAAGAAGCATGAGAAGGTAAACATGGAAAAGAATTCATAAGGAACTTATCA
>CM053589.1:154934724-154956420 GCA_028646515.1 Pseudochirops corinnae
TCCATTTGCTCCACTCTAATTTTGAAGGAGTTATTCTCTTCAGAATGCTTTTGAGAGTCTTTTTCCATCTGGCAAAGTCGACTTTTTAAAGCATTCTCCTTCTCATTGGCTTTTTGGGCCTCTTTTGTCATTTGAGTTAATCTATTTTTTAAGGTGTTAATTTCTTCAGTCAGGTTGTTGACTCTCTTTTCATGATTTTCTTGCATCATTCTTATTTCTCTTCCCAATTTTCCTTCCGCTTCTCTCATCTGCTTTTCAAAATCTTTCTTCAGCTGATCTCTAGCTTTTTGGCAATCTTCATGTTTCTTGGTAGCTTTTGGTGTGGGAGTTCTGACTGTGTTGTCTTCCTCCCTTTCCCTGCTTTATTCCTTCTTTTCCCTAAAAAGGAATCTTGGGTTTGGTTGCTGTTCTTACTTTGCTTCCTGTGCTCATTCATGGTTGCCATTCAATGTTTTTTTTTTTTTTTAGTTCTGTGGAACTCTGCTTCCAGAAAGAACAGCTCTGTCCCAAAGCGTTGTGGTTTTCCCAGCTGCTGAGCCTTTTAGGAAGCTTCTGGGTCCCTCCCCAGCTCCGGTTCACTGAAAAAAAACCAAAAAAACCCAGGACCACCACCCAAGACCATGATCCGGATCCAGGTCACTCAACAGAGAACACTTGGCCTCTGAACTATCGCTTGGCCCCCCTGCTGTCTGCAGGCCAGGAGCTCTGAAGCAGCAATGTGGAGGTAGGTGCAAAACCTCTGCTTCCACAGTTCTTTGCCCTGGAGACAGCTTGGCCGGACCGCTTTTCTTCCCCGGTTTTTAGCCAAGTTCTACTAACCTTAGTCCTTTTTTCTTATGGCTTGATAATTCTGGATACTGCCAGCTGCCACAGATCTGCTCTCCTGAAGCTCCAGCCATGGTGGGGCTTGTCTTGTCCAGTAGGCCCTGGGGCAAAAGCCGCTGTTTCAGGCCGAGCTGATTTCGGCTCTCAGAGTTGAAATGGTTGCTTTGAGCTGAGCTGCCTTCAGCAGGAAATATATCTGGGTGCATTTTAGAGCCCTAGAATTTGTTTAGAGTCATATTTTTTGGGTATTTAATGTGGCTGTGTCGGAGCTGCGATTTCTTGCTGCTCCTATGCCGCCATCTTGGCCAGTCTCTTCCAATTCTATGATAATGTTAGGTACCATTTACATAGGACTTCGTAAAGATGTTCTATTTTGTACCTGATGACAGCTAGGTGAGGAATTATAATTTTTCAAATGGGTAAACTATGGCTTAGGAAGCTTAATTGACTTGTCTCTAACTATTAAATATAGGAGGCAAGATTTGAACTAACACTTTCTGATTGGCCTTTAGCCTCTCCCCACTCTAATCTATGCTCCACTAGTTGCCAGACTAATTTTCCTAAAGAAGTGATTTTGCATCCCTACTCAGTAAACTCTAGCAGCACTTCCAGCATCAAATATAAGAATTTCAGTTTCATATTCAAATTTCTTCAACATCTTGCCCCTTCCTAGTCTTTTTACACTTTATTCCCCTCTGTATACACTATGATGGAGTAACACCAGCCTTCTTGGCTACCTAGTGCTCAGCTCTCCATCTTCTGACTCCCTGCCTTTCTCCTGGTTTTCCCCTTAACCTGAAATGCTCTTCCTCTTCTCCTCTGCCTTCTAGATTCATTGACTTCATCTAATAATCAGCTTAATTTTCGCCTTCTGCAGGGTGCCTTTCCATGTCTTGCCTTTGCCCTATCCTCCCAGAGCTAATGCCTTCTCTCTGAGATTACCTTCCATTTTCTCTCCTTCTCTGTCCCTTTCTCTGTCTCTATGTATGTGTGTGTGCGTGTATATATATATATATATATATATATATATATATATATATACATACATACATACATACATATATGTATATATATACACACACATATATGTATATATATATACACACATATATATGTATATATACATATACACATACCCCTCTGTAGCATGTGAATAGTTGTTTGCATATTATCTACCCATTAGACTATGAGTACTTTGCAGGTACTCCCATTAACAGAGAACATGTTGTTACCTTTGTACTTAACACAGTGCCTGAAGCATACGTAGTAAATCCTTCAGTAGATGCTTGTTGACTAACCAACTTCAAGTCCATTATCCTCCCACTATAACCCTCTGCCTCCCGTGGGAACCTCCACACCAGAATGATGCATCAAATCAAGATTTATTTTTATCTATAAAATGAAAATAATAATTGCTTTATGTTCTCTTTTCTAAGACTGTTATGATAATCAAATTAAAGGATGCATGTGAAAGCGAACTAAGAGAAGACATAACATAAAAGTTAGGTGAGGTATTACCTTTATCAGCTATTTAGCCTTCTCTCTTTCCATTCCTTTCACCTTTCCTATGAACCTGATTGCAGCTCAGGGAACAGATGTATGATGAAATGTTCAACAGAGGCCAAATTAGATTCAGACAGAAATTTTAGGAAATTCAAAAATGGCGTGGAGTGGACCTTGAAGCAGGTATTAAATTTTTATTTTCTTCAAATAGGGAGACACGGGAAGTTTAAACTTCTGTTTAGAAAGACTGCAGACTATTTTTAGTAGCATAAATTGTCGAAATCAATGCAAGCTTGTAAAATATTAAAAACCCAGTAGACATAAACTGATTGTCTGTATAAAGGCCTGAGTGAAAACAGCAACAAGATTGTCTCCTACACACAAAAAATCCATAGGCCAATCCAGATAGGATATGTGATGACCCTGGGTGATCATTGGCAGGCTTTCACCACTGAAGAACACAAGAAGTCATCATTACTTCTGGAGGGAGGTCAAACCTTTACACTGTTGCTGAGGGCAAGGTTAGTGCTCTATCTGAAGCCATTATTTCAATTTGGTATGTGAGCTTTATGGATGCTGTATTTACCTTTGATAGCTAAACCAAGAATGATTAGACAAAAGCTATTATGATTAAGGCTATGGCTGGCTTTTTTTTGTCCTTTCAGAAAATTTAATATTGGTTCTACAGTTAGGTAAGGGTAGCAGTACATTTGTTTGAAAATGAATTGACAGCTCTTAAGTACCATGAGCCTTGGATTTTATCTTTTTTTTTTTTTTTCAGAAAGGACCCAGATAAATGCAAGATGACATTGTTGAATCATCATCTATATCATATAAAGCCCATAAGCTATGTCTAAATCCTATAATCCTATCATAGGTACTTTGATCTAGGTCACTCAAGACACTTCAGTCTAGCTTATCATCAATTTCCTGCTATTGTCACAGGCAAAAAAAAATAGGGACTTATGGCAAAGGAAGCTTAGTTCCTCATGGGTTTCAGTGAAGATTCTCAGGCCATGTCTCTCCATTTTTCAAAATACATGTAAGTGTTCACTTGAAGTTTTCCTGTCATAAAAAGAACTTGGATCGTAAATTTAATCTCAATCCACTGTATGTGTAGCAAACTAGAAGCAAAATACTTAAAAGCTACCATTTGACATCGCAAGAATGGGAAACTTGTGTATCTTTTGATCTTCTTGAAAAAATCCTTGGTGCAGTTTATAGAGAGCAAAGAAAAAAAGAGTTGGGTATTCCTTTAAGTGAAGTGCCTTGAGATTCTTTGGTAGAAAGCCAGGGGGATGGTTTCTCAAAAATATACTTTCCCAAAGATCTCACTGTATTTTGGCCTGTATAGGATTACAGAATGTAGTCCTGGAAGAGGCATTGAAAATCAGCTAGTCCCAACCTCTTATTTTAGATATAAAAAAACAGAAGTCAAAAAAATCAAATGATTTGTCCATCACACTCAGGCAGTGAGTGGTAGAACCAACTTCAAACTTGGGGTTCTGACTTCGCCTCTAGTGTTTTTTATACATACTCAAACCCTATCAAATTATAAATCACACCTAAAACCCTTGATTCATATTCATCATATATTTTAACAATAAAATAAAATGAATTAAAAAACACACAAAATAATCAATAGAAAGTTTTGGTCTGACTTTTTCTTTCCCCCTTTGTCCCCCAATAATTAAAAAAAAAAGTACCTTTGTTAGCTGATGTAAGGCGGTAGTATATTCTGGAATATGGGAGGTACTTGAGTTCAAATATCACCTCTGATAATTACCGTTTGTGTGACCTTAGGCAAGTCACTTTACTTTCTTGGGGGGCTTCCTTTCTTCTTCTGTAAAATGAGAAGGCTGGATATATGACCTCTGGGATTCCTTCCAGCTCCAGCATTCTGACCCTAAGATTGTGTAAGTGAAACACACCAATGCCTATAAAAGGAGAAGAATGGCTAGCACATTTTGTAGTTTGTTTTTGCTTATGTATGTATGTATGTATGTCTGTGTATACACACACCCATATATGTATGTATGTATCTATGTGTATATATATATATATATATATAAATAAAAATATATATTTATATATATATACACACACACATACACATTTTTTTCCCCACAAGCATAATTGTTCAAGAAAGGCCTTCTGCCTTGATTATAACCTTTAGCAAATGGAAATTTGATTGCATTTCCATAAGTGTGTTTTCATTTTTTCCACGGAAGGTTGTTCAGTAATCACGTTCATATATTTAGGATTCTCATCTGAATAAGAAGCTTTATATGAACTTGGGCTTTATTAGGCTTGAAAACAACAGCTTTTATAGAAGAATAACTCTTAAAAGTACTCTATCTTCTCTTGTCCTGCAAATGTTAACCAATATTTAATATTTGGTTTTAATACATACACAATTACATACTGTAATCTCTAATAATTGGGTGCTAGGATTTATAATTTGAAATATTTTGCTTTTCCTAAGTGTTTATGGGAGATCCCACAATTTTCCCCATCTTTGTACATGTTCCTTTCACAAATTATCCATCCAGACTTCTTTGGTGTTGGATTTGTTCCAGAAACACCCTTGTGTTTTTGCAATATCTGCTATTTCCTGAATGACTCATTTTCTGCTTCTAGCTGATTGAAAAGTGTTAGAGATCAGCAAGTTGGAACTTGACAAAACATCAGGGATGGAAAATGCTCACAGTAGGACCTGCTGACTTGATTGTCTCATCACCATGGAAACTCTGATTGGTCACTGTACCCAGGTAATGAGATGGCTTAGTTCAATTAAGAGTTTGAAATATTCCTCCACCACTGCATAAAACATTTACCAAAAAAATTACCTAAAAATAGGTCATGCTGTCCTATAGCTGTGACCCATCCCACTCAGCATATATGTGTGAAAGCAAGCCAGTAAATGAGAAGTGGACAGCTGTGAAATCATACATTTCTTTTTGTCTCTCCCCCACCCCCACCAAAAAAAAAAAAAGTGGATTTCTTAAATATGATCCTGAAAATAAAAAGCATGTAATTTCTAGAAGAATAGTATGTCCCATTGAGGAAGAATTTGAACTTTTTATTAATATTAGTCATTAACATAGAGTTAGTTTTATTACAAATTACATGACCACTTTATCGTGTCAGTCATTATATATAGACAGTTTAAAGCTACGGTGATATACAGTGTTTGGAGGTGGGTGCAGCATTTACTTTGATGGAGAAACAGACTGTGGGATGAAGACATGGTTTCTCCAGATCATAAGGCACTTATGATGCCAAAGGGAATGCAGAGATATTTTCCAAGATATTGCCAAAGTTCCTGCCAATGTACAACAAAACATCAGGTTTAGCATGATAATCAGCACTGAATTTTCTCCTTGGTGATAACATTTTGTCATGGTTAGAAGAGATGAAGTAGGTTGAAGACCCTACTAATTCAGATCTGTCTTAGGAAATATTGGAGAATAGGCAAAGATTTCTTTGGGGATTTCACCTTTAAATATTCTTTATCCCTGCCTCTCCCAATGTCGTCCTTTATCCCAGTGCCCTTAGGGTGTAGCATCAGAGTAGATGGAATATAACTTTAACACCATCTTCCATCTTAGCCATTTTTGTTGTTTAGCAATTTGACTTGGAGTTGGGTCCCAGAAATTGACTTTCTGGGTCTTTAGTAACTGTGGAGATAAAGAGATAAGAACTCCAATACCAGCAAAGAAAGTGTTGGAGGGGGGTCTCATTTCTACAAAGGCTGCTTCCCTGGACAAAAGCTACAGGTGTTGGGTTGGAAGCAAAGATGGTAGCCTGGAGGACAGGACACCAACGGCTACTTTCAATACTCTTGGCTTTAACTACCTGAATGTGGCAGTTGGTAGAAATACATAGAAGCGGTATTAGAGATGGAGTGGGTGGCTATTCCATAAGGATTATTTCCCTGAACAGTGGTTGCAAGGGAAGGTGGGAACAGGGGATGTTGGGTGGGAGGGATGTTATTTATTATTTCTGGAGTTCTTGAGCTCAGGCTCCTGGGCTGTGTGAGGGGAGGTGATGTTCAAGGTGGTGGCAGTGGTTGAACCTGCCTGGTTAACACGGGCTCCTTTCTCTTCCTCAAAGTGTCTTGTTACATTTGTATGTAAGAGACTAAGTGACATGCTCAAGGACACACATTTAGGAAATACTAAACCTAGGACTAGAATTCCTCATTCAGAGCTCTGTTTACTCCAACATACTGCCTCTCATAGCCAAAAGATTTAATTCCATGTAAGATTCCAGGCACTTGGCATTACTGAACAGGTAATATAACATGGGACAGCAGTCCATGGCGAGTTTTTGGAGCCAGGAATCAGAAGACAGGGGAAGATGCCCAACCTGCTTATGAGGATAGCCTACAATGGTATTTGATAAAGCAGCAGATGAGTCTCTAGAGAAAGTAGAAGAAAAGAGCCCAAAACCCCAAAATAAAAACAAATCCAATGTTCCAGTTGAGTCCATTTTTCTCTTTCCTTTGGAGATAAGTGTTTGAATAAAAGGATTGCCTTTCATTAATACATTTTCCTATATTCGTTAAAAACCATTTATTAAGTGTCAATAATTTGGAAAATGGTGTGGATAACAGAGGATCAGCTTTGGAGTCTGTTGGGCCTGGATGCTGTCATTATATTGTCCCACCTATGACATATGTAGGATATGTGACCAAGGATAAGTTGTTTAACCTCTAGGTTAGTTCTAGGCAAGTCTTTAATACCATGAATTATGATTGAGTTGCCAACAAATGTGAATGGAAGAAGTTTCTATACTAGGAGTTCGCCATACCAATAAAACCACTTCTCTGAATGCATATAAAAATGTGCAAAGCACCATGTGAGGTGGTGGGGATGAAATAGAAACAAATTGGACACAATCCTTGTCCTTAAGCAACTGAAAATCTAGTAGATGATACGTCATACTACTCTAACTACTGTACTAGAAAGTAAAGTGTGGTGAGTGCATAATACTAAGAGCTCAGAGGACAGTATATCACAGAAGACTTCATGACAGAGGGTGTTATTCAGCTGGACCCTAAAGGATGGTAAGTGTTAGGTGACTGTGACTCAAATGGACATTCATGACAAGGCCCACTGAATTAGCATCATCAAAGAGAGAACATGAAAATTGAGGGGTGATTGATAATGAAGGCCCAGACCCAGAGCAATCTCAGATTCACATATTTCATCCCTGAATATGTGAATGAGAAGTTAGCATGTTATATATAAAGGCAATTCCATGGGCAAGATTAAACAAAGCTTCTGAATGACATCATGCTTTTTAGACAGGAGCTTATTGGTAATTCTGGTACCTAGAAATTATGGTAAATGATAACAAATTCTCCCTGGAGACAAGCGGAGATTTCAGATCTTCTTGCTTCACCACTGGTTTTCATTATTTTAAGTGGACATTTTCTTCCATCATGGAGTCCTTGGCAAAATACTTATTTTCTTTTCCTTTTCTGATGCTTGTGGCTCATATCTATGTTCTTTGTATTTACTTATCTTCAATAATGAGAAACACATTTAATTTTTCTTCTAAAAATAAAAATGTAACATGCCACTAAAAAATAGTTATGTGGGTTTTCATTTGATTTAAAGCTGTCTATCTAAGGCATAAAAACAGCTTAATGACAAGTAAGCATTCATTTAATAAACTGTGGGTGAGAGCCAAACCCCAGTGGCAAATTTTAAAACTTGAATGTGCCCACAACTGTGGATTTTGTCATTTGCTGATCTAGAACCCAAGGATAAAATGTAATTTCAGGAATCAGATATGATATTTGCATCTTTCCCTGCCACCATTCCACTTGCATAATACACATTTCTTTCCTAAATAGATTCTTGGTATCTGAGACAATTTCCTATGTTGATAGAGATTGTTATAGGTAGAAGGAACCAAGGATATTACCTAGTCTGAGTCTTTCACTATAAGATAGTTTAAATTACATAATCACACAGTTAATGAATTGGTTTGGATTTTAAATTCAGAATTTCTAGATTTCAGCAAAGGAAATGACAAATTCTTCCACATTATTCTTATAGACAAATGGTAGTTAAATGATTTTATTGTTAACTGGATTCTAAACAGGTTGAATTATTGTATCTAAAGAAGTATTAAATCAGTGATGACTCCTTGGAAGGAGGTCTCTAGTGATGTATTCTCAAGAATTTTGTTTGGACCTGTTATGTTTAATATTTTTATCAATAATGTGGTTGAAAGGATCCATGTTGTGCTTATTAAATTCTAAGTGACATAATTGGGAAGAACAGCTAATACACTGGCCATGATTTAAAAAGTTCTTGATGGCCTGAAATGATGTTCTAATTCTAATAAGTAGGAAACAGGAATAAATGAAAAATAATCAAATTTACCAGTACAAGATGGGGCTAAAAAACAGCTCATATCAGGCAGTTATAATCAATCCAAATTTAGTATGTTGCTAGTGTGTCTTGACAACCAGAACAGCTAGCAAAATCGGTATGCTGTATTAATAAAGGATAGTGTCCAGAATGAGAAAAGTTGTAAAGATTACAGCACCACCATGTCTTGGAAATTATGTTCAATTCTGGGCACAACATTGTTTGTTTGTTTTTTGTACTTTATAGTACTTAATTGTTTTCTAGTTACATGTAAAGATAGTTTTTAATGTTCATTTTTCTAAGATTTTGAGTTCCAAATATTTATTCTTCTCTCCCCAAGATAGCAAGCAATCTTGGTGATAGGTTAAACATGTACAATTGTGTTAAACCTGTTTCCACTTTGGTCATGTTGTGAAAGAAGAATCAGAACAAAAGGGGTAAAAGAACTTGAGAAAGAAAAAACAAACGAACAAAAAAACAAAAGATAAAATAGTCTGCTTCTGTCTGCATTCAGACTCTGTCAGTTCTTTCTCTGGATGTGGATAACATTTTCCATCGTGAGTCTTTTGGAATTGTCTTGGATCATTGTATTGCTGAGAAGAGCTCAGGCTATCATAGTCAGTCATCACACCATGGTACTGTCACTGTGTATAATGTTCTCCTGGTTCTGCTCACTTCACTTAGCATCAGTTCATGTAAGTATTTGCAAGTTTTTTGGAAATCTGCCTGCTCATCATTTTTTATAGAACGATAGAATTCCATTACATTCATATACCACAACTTGTTCGGCCATTCCCCAATTGATAGGCATCTGCTCAGTTTGCAATTCTTTGTCAACATGAAAAGAGCTGCTATAAATATTTTTGTACACATGGTTCCTTTCCCCTTTTTCATCTCTTTGGGATACAGACCTAGTAGTGGTAATGCTGGATCAAAGGTTATGCATAGTTTCACAACACTGTTGACAAAAGAAAACGACAAGCTGGAGTGGGTCCATAGGATCAAGATGAAACTGTAGATTATATCATATGGGGATTGGTTGAGGAAACAGGGATTTCATAATGAAGAAAATAGAAGGCTTGTGTGTGTGTGGGGAGGTTACATCATAAACCATGTCCAAATGTTTGAAAGCCTGTTATTTGGAAGAGGAATTAGACTTTAGATCCTTGGTCTCAGAGGCCCAAATTAGTAAATTAGTAGCAATAGGTGGAAATGGAAAAGAGGAAGATTCAGGTTTAGTGGAAAAAAAGGAAAACAAAAGCAAAAACAACTTTTTTTTTTTTTTTTGCATTTTGGAGAGGGGAAGGCAGGGCAATTGGGGTTAAGTGACTTGCCCAAGGTCACAGACTAGTAAGTGTTAAGCATTTGACGCCAGATTTGAACTCAGTTCCTCCTGATTCAAGGGCTGGTGCTCTATTCACTGTGCTACCTATCCTCCCCACAAAACAACTTTCTAATGAATAGAGTTATCCAAACATGATAGGGGCAGCTTAAGGAGGCAAAGGGTTCTCTGTTACTGGAAATCTTCTAGAAGAGGCTGTCTCATTGCCAAAGCTATTATAGGGAGGATTCCTGCTCAGGTACAGTTTGAATTAAATGACCCTTAATGTCCCTTTTAACCTTAAAGTTCTCTCATTTTGTGATTCTTCAAGTATAATACTCTTTCTACTTTGTTATTCTGCAGAGGCTACTTGAATTTTTTTTTTTTTTTAATGCACCGAAACCCAAGAGCTGAGGGTTTAAGAGCACCAGGTATTCCTAAATTATTCAGTACATTCTGGGAGCCTGATAAGACTCTCCTTTGCCTGGATGAAGCGATATCTCTCCAAAGACTCAATATTTTAAACCATTTGAATTCCATTTCAGGTTATCTACCAGATGCAGGATTTCTTGATCCTGAGGTCTTGCTTCTCTTCTGTAGCTCCTTTTCTAATCAGTTTGTATATAGGGGCTTCTGTGTACATTGCTGCTGTTTTAAAATTATGGTCTCAGAACATTTTAATAGTTTCAGCAATTTTGATTAAGCAGACAGTAGCTTTCATGTGCCGTGAGCATAGATGAGTATATATTATCACCCTTCTCTCCCTCTCCTTTCTCTCTCTCTCACATTCTCTCTCTCTGTCTCTCTCTGTCTCTGTCTCTCTCTCCTTTCTCTCTCTCTCTCTCTGTTTCTCTCCCCTCTCCCTCCTTCCATTTTCCCCCTCCCCATTACCTCATTGTATATTTTTGAAGTCAGATGACCTCCTCTTGTAGGTGCTAAACATAGTCCATCACAACAGGCTTATCTCTGTCAAACCCTGCTCATTCCTCATAGAAGCATAGCTCACTCTAGTAAAAGTCACTTCCTCCACAATTTTTTACACAAAAACCTTAATGTTTCCTTTGTTTCCAACTTCCTTTCGTATACAAACTATTTTATTTACATCTAGTGATTTCTACTAGAGTCTTTCAGGTTTACATAATAAATTATTTCATTATCTACTTATTGACTAAATGTGAATGTAAATACACATTCAGAGTGAAGTGAAAGTAGGGATAGACTTGGATGTTTGGTCCCAGAGTGTAGGATGAGTAGCAATGGGTAGAAGTTGCAAGTATTCCAATTTTGACTTGATTATAGGACACACTTCCTAACAGAGCTATCTAGAAGGAGAATGGATTGCCTGGAGAGGTTGTGACTTTTCTCCTCCTTGGAGGCCTTCAAAAAGTGTTAGTCAGTTGTTAGATATATTAGAGTAGAAATTCCTTTCATGGAAGAGGAGGACTAGATGGCAACTTAGGTTCTTTGCAGCTCTTTGTGATTTCATTTAGATCTCATTATTGTAGAACTGCCTTCCACCAAATGTAAGACTTTCAGGATGGGACTGCAGAGTTTAGAGATTCATTATTAATGAAGTATTAAGCATTTTAGATGACTGTATATAAAAGGGTTACACCACTGTAAAAAGTTATGACTGGCCACTATTGTTCCTTAGTATTAGGAGATGTCACAATTCTATGGATTCAGACTCACCATGACTGTGTTCAACAATGCATAATGCGGGGAGGGGAATAAGGGTTGGACCATTAATGGAAATAGCTTGAGACTCATTAGAGAAAAATAACAATACAAGTATAGCAACATGAGTTCTAGACCTGAAAAATGAAGAGGTACTGTCGCCTCCCCTAGACTTCTGCGCCTCGTAATGCTTCTTGGCTTTGCACAGCCTGTCCTGAGAAGCAGCTTTTGTTTTGTACAAATCAGCCTGGGAATCAAGTTACTGAAACCTTCACCTGGGTTCTAGATGCATTATCTGACTATTATTTCCCATGTTCCCCCATTTCCACCTAGCTATAGGAGAGGAAAATGCTTCCTTTTCTTCATATCCCCTTTTATTTGGAAAAGAGTACATTACTCTCTTTGGTTTGTAGACATTTTCAAAGAAAGTTTACTAGAAAGTATTGTGGAGGAGGCAAGTATGTACTGAAGGTAGTGAAAGGTAGGTGGATGTTGGAATGATAAGAGATAAAAGAAGTAAGGATTTATTAATTGCAAAATATTATAGTTTAATCCTCATTCTTAGCCCCAACTAAAAAACTCTAATTTCCATATTTCATAGGTCCCTCATGCATTACTTCTTATCTAGTTATGGTACTGATACTGGCTCAGTTCTCTTTCTCTTAAATTGATTCAGATCACCAATGTGCATATATTTTAGCCAGTCAGTCTCCTTTGCCAGTCCTTGATTTTGGATTTGGCAATCAATGGTCTGGATAGGTAATTTCCTCTTGTGATTTCTCTACTCTAACCCTTCAATAGGATTTTCACCCATTGCCTCTGTCCCAAGAAACTAGAGAGGCGTATCTTGCTTTTTTTGTCTCCTGGGCAAATATTACTCTTTTTTTAGCTGGATGCCAAAGAAGCTTCCTCCTGTGGGTTTCAGAACATATACATTCTTGGATTTTCACTCTCTCCCTTGCTGTGAGCTATCTTATTGATTCTGGTTAGTCTTCCTGAAGCAAATTCTACCCGTCAGATTTTCTTGGTTGTCTTGGCTCTTGAGAGTGAAATTGCTTTTTCTGCCTATGTATCAGAGAAACTTATTGTAATTTTTTTCCCCTATCAGTAAGACATGTGTCTTCTGATTCTGACTGTATTGGTTTTATTTGTGCAAAGACTTTTTAGGTTTCTGTAATTAAAATTACCCATTTTATCACATCTGATCCCCTCTGTCCCTTGTATGATCATGAACTATTCATAGATCTGAAAGGTAATATATTTCCTACTCTTCTAATATGTTTATCATATTACCCTTTATGTCTAAATCATATACTTATTTGGATGTTGATCAATACCTATTTTCTATAAGACTGCTTTCCAGTTTTTCCCAATAGGTTTTCCCAATAGTGATTTTTTTATCCTAATAGTTAATTATCTTTGAGTTTATCAAACACCAGACTACTGTGACTTATTTGCTTCTGCATATAATATAACTAATCTGTCCTACTTAGTAAATCTTTTTTTTAACCAGTGTTACCTGATTTTGATGATTACTATTTTTGCAATATCTTTTTTATCAAGAACAGTCACTTGAGAAAAGAGAGAACTCTCTACCCACTGAGGTCAGAAAGCAGATGTTTGGAAGTACCACCATTTTTTCCACACCTCTCTCCCCACCCCTCAACCCGTCTGTAACCAAAATGCTCCACTCTGGGACCTATTAAGGTTCCTTCATCCCACCTAATCAAGTCAAGAATTATGTGTTTTAAATATTAATTCTTCTACTATGTCCTTCAGAATATGATCAAATTTTAACTATATTTCCTTCATCATTCTTCTAAGAGGAAGGCAGGGTTTCCTGTACCTAAGTTAGGTTTCTTCCAATGGCAATGACTTCAGGACTAATGGAGATTCAGGATTCAAAGGTTTCAGGATTTCTGGTCACTTTGTCAGTGAGCTAAAGCATCCTCTTTTTATTCCCCTCCCTTCTGAACAGAACTTTAATGTCTTCTGGGAAGCTAAAGTCATTTATCGACTAAATAACATAGGACTAGGGGAAAAAAAAGTTACAAAGAAAGAAATTAAATTTAGGATTTGACCAGAAGGTAAAGTTTCCTTTGGGACATGTGAAATTCAATTAAATCTACTTCTAAACAGTTATATCCAGAGTTGTTTAAAATGATTACATTAGGGAACTGTTCACTAAGAAAGCAGTTCTTAAATCCAGAAAAATACATGATCTTTCTTGGGGTGTGGGAATGAATCAGAGAAGATGGCCATACAGTGACAACCTAATTGTTATTATGATCTGAGAATGGGCTCCAAAATCTACAGAGTTAAAATGGGCAGAGCTGAGCTTTCTACAGGGCAGCAGAAGCATGTTTGAGTGGGAAATGGGCACACTGTTGACAGCTATGGGATAATAGTGAGAAAGACTATAGACCGAAGGTTCTTAACCTTTTTGCGTATGTCATGAACTTCTTTGACAGTCTGATAAACTCTAAAGGCCCCTTCTCAGAATGTTTTTAAAGGCATAAACTTTTAAAAAGACACAGGATTACAAAGGAAACTATATTAAGTTTTCAAACTTAAAAAAAAAAAACCATCTCAAGTTCACAGACTTTGTGATATGAACCCCTGCCATAAACTGAAAGTATCAGTAACATACCAGGAGAGTACAATCAAAAATTGACAGAAGGGTCTACAGCCCTGGAACTACAGAGAGATTTTGAGTACTACCTGGGCACATATTAGGATTTATGGAACCAGGAAAAAATTTCATTAACAAATTTTAGGAGTATCAAATAGAACAGAATCCTGGAAGTGAAAACAACTTCTGAGATAAAATAATCCAAACCATATTTAAGCAGAAATTCTCTCTCGCCCACAGTCTTTGCTTAATGACCCCCAGGGAAGGGGAATTCACTATTTTTGAGACTATTCCATTTTGGGATACCTATGAATGCTAGGAAGTTCTTCCTTATTCTAAACCAGCATTTTCCTCTTCATGACTTTCACCTATAGCTCTTAATCTACATGTTTTAGAAAATGTAATGTCTTCTGTACCACATCTCTTTGTTTCAAGTTTTTTTTAACTACCTCTCTTTGAATGCTCGAAATTTATCATGTCTGTTCCTTGTCCCTGTCTTTCCCAAATAAAACTTTATTCCTTCAAACATGGCATAGTTCCCAGTCTCCTCACCATTTTCTGGATGCAGTACATCTTGTCAATACCCTTCCTGAAGTATGACACAAAGACCTGTATTGTTAGTGGAATCAGAAGGTCTTTCTTTCCCATTAATAGGCCTATGTGACCTGCTTTGAGCCTGAGTCACATGGAGCCTGTGGTGGGAGGAGGTTGCCAAACAGATAGAACAGGAACAACAAGTAGAGCAGGGAGTGGGAGAGGGAGGTGGAGATGAGAGAAAGAGAAGGCAGAGGGAGGCAGAGGAGCTAGCGTGGGTGAGAGAGGGACATTTTCCCTAAGGGAGCTTGTTTGTGGGGAGGCCTGATAGAGGGAAGGCTTGGGGATGGCCGTGCTTCCTGTTTTGGTAATGTGTACCAACTTCTTTATTACCATGGTGGATTTGGCTTTCTGGTATATGAATAAATATATTGGTTTCATCTTTGAGGAAGCAAATTTGTTGTATTTTGTTATTCAAACCTTGAAATACATCTGCATATTCATAGCAGCTGCTGTGGGTATTGCATGGGCAATTATAAGACCTCAACATGATATTTGAGATTTGGTCTGACCCAATGAAGGGTTAATGGAATATAAGATCGTCCCTGTACATTTATAGGTCTATGTGACTACATGTGTTCCCTTTTTCTCCTTGGAATGGGAGCCATGTTCCCAGGTCTAAAGGTACACAGGTATTTTGCCTTATCAGTCACACATGTATTGCTACTTTGAACTCCGGCCCAGTTCACAGCTGTAACACATCCTGTGCAGAGTCACATAGAGCCCTGGCACAGAGCCAATCAAGTGTTGGGCCATGTGGGCTTTCATGCCTTTTATCACTAAGCCAATTAGGAGCTGAGTCTTTGTTTGAAAACAATATATATTCTGCAAGGTTGATATTACCTTGGGGGCTTGCTTATGGGAAGGATGTTTCCTTTGAGACCTTTTTGATTTCCTGGATTAGGGACTTGGAGTAGCCATTAACAAGCCTTCTCCCCCCACCCCCAACCCCATCCCCCCACTTACTGTGCAGATGTTGGTGCTGTCCAATCTGATGATGTGTGTGT
This sequence comes from Pseudochirops corinnae, assembly GCA_028646515.1. Taxonomy (NCBI): domain Eukaryota; kingdom Metazoa; phylum Chordata; class Mammalia; order Diprotodontia; family Pseudocheiridae; genus Pseudochirops; species Pseudochirops corinnae. The sequence goes on from CM053589.1 coordinate 154,950,673, forward strand.
AAATATTTCTGTTGCTCTGTTGAGCTTTGTTTTTCTATATTTCTATAACAATGTTTTATCTTGTCCTAGTGTGCAGAATAAATGTTGTGCTAGTTTAATTTTTAGTGAAGAGTGCTTATTATACTATGCAATTCAATCCTTAAAATATATATGTATATTCAAAACAGCTGCTCATATCACATTGGCAATACACCCAAGGGAAGAGAATACATTGGAACTATCAGTTTCTTCATTCTGAACATTATGCTCCTATTAATGAAACAAATTTGCATTAGTTATTTTTTTTTTTTTGCTACTCTGCCATACTATCAACTCATATCAGGTTTATAGTTCACTGCAACCTCTATATCTTTTTGCATACAAACTATTGTTTAGCTAAACCTCCCCCATCCTGGGTGGATTTTTTAACCCAAGCATAGGATTTTATCCTAGTTCAACTTCACTTTATCAGATTCTATTAATTGTTTAAACTTATCGAGGCCTTCTAGAATTCAAAACCACTGTCTAATGTTAGCTATTCCTTCCAACTTTGCCCTGCACTAATTTGAAATTTATGGTATCTAGGTTTTCATCCAAGTCATTTACAAAAACCTTGAACAGAATAATGCCAAGGATAGCTCCCTGTGGTACAATACCAGGGAGTTCCATTCAGGTTGGTATCAAACTATTTATGATCACCCTTTGGATATAAGTATTGAACTAAGTCCAAATATGTATCATCCAGGCCACACGTCTCCAACTATTCCACAAGAATCTTATGGGAAATTGGCTAAATGTCTTGCTAAATTTCAGGAATATCACATAAACCACATTTCCTTGATCTCTCTGTTTGAAGTCCTAAATATCCTGTTGCATTTCAGGACTATCATATAAACAATATTTCCTTGACCTATTTGATATCCTATCCAAAATGGGAAATATTGTTAGTCTGTCTTGACTTACTTCTAATAAATACATACTAGTTGATATTTTCTTGCTATCTTTTCACTTACCATAGTTTTCAACCAGAAAGCAGAGATCAGGCTTGGTCAGAGCCAAGATGAAGCTGAATTATAAAGATAAATGATCACGCAGTGAAGACAGAGACCCATTGATCCTTGACATGGCTCTACAGACAGGGATGAATGGATACTATGGATCTGTCATACCCCTTATGAGAACTTAATATTGACAATGTGTCATCAGACCTAGAACCTTCCAACCTTAGCTAAGCCAGAAAGAGAAAAGAGACATTAAATTGTGGGGGAAAACAAATGATGCTCAATCTGATGGAATCAGCATTGTATCTTAACACACGTTATAGCTACCACCCTCAGAGGTACATTTGGGGAGTGCTAAAGATATATTAGTCATGGTGATAGCAATGAAAGAATAGCCTCAGCTCTTTCAGAGGAATGACTTTAATTAAATTTTGGTAAATACTTTAGACAGAAATACACATTGTAAATCAACTAGACTAGGAGAAACTATGTATTTTCTTCCCTTATGTCAAGATTAAGCCTTTTTTCTCCATCTTCCCTCCTTCCCCACTTGAATTTAGTTTCAGGCGACATTGTCAGAATATTTAAGCTCCCAGATGAAAAAGCTCAGGATTTTGACAAGGTTCTATTGCTCTTGGCAAATGCTCCTGTACAGTTGGCCAATTTAAAACTTTAATAGTTGGTGGCAGCTTAAAAGATGCTTTAAAATATCTCTTAGGGAAATTTACATGAAACACAGACATGCTAGACTAGTTTTGAGGTAACAGACAGGGGAGTTGTAGCTATTGGTAATTCACTTGTGAAGTCCCAAGGAGTCTCATGAAAGTCAGAGTAGTGCAGAATGAGAAGGCAGTGGTACATAAGGGAAAGCACACTGGATTCGAAGTCATGTCATATCCTAAGAGGGACACATTAGGAGGAGAAGCAGATTGACCAGTGTCAGCACAAGAATGTTGGAAAAAGAAATGGAGGTGATGCTCATTTGGTGAATGGAAAGGGTATGATATTAACACACCCAAATGTTAATGGCAAAAGCATTAAAGATGTTTTTAATTGCTCCTCTGCCTCTAGCATCTTTGTAGTTACAAATAGTGCTAAAAAAAGAAGGAGCAGACATCTGATACTTCTGGGGGAAGGTTTAAAAGCAAACACTGTGATAATAATGGTGTTAGCAAGATGGCCATTTTTAACTCCTGCTATTGTCATAAGGGTTAGTAGTATATCCCAAACCATCATTTTATTCATGGCTGACCATGGGTGATCAGAAACAATTTATTTCATTCAAGACCCTCTCATTCCCGATTAGTCAGTTGTATTGTCAGATAGATTATTCAGGCATCGTTATTCATTATTAAGGATTTACTATGTGCTAGACACTGTATTAAAGATAGAGGACACAAAGAAAGACAAAAACAGTCCCTACCCTCAAGAAGCTCATATTCTAATGGGAAAAACAACATGTTAATAATAATGAGATACAAGATAGATACATAGTAGATAAAGACAATATGACAGGGATGAGACAGGAGTCTTACAAAAAGTGAGATTGTCATATTGGCCCCTTAAAATGCCAAAGAAATTCATCACATTTCTTTCTGTCCTAATCCACTGCTTTCCAAGTGAATGGAGCTCAACTTAATTTTGACATCCTCTTCATTAGGAAGGTGTTGTACTGTGCTGCACTTGCAAAAGACTTTAAACATTCAAAGTAAAATAGATTGTAGAATAGAATAAAGAGTTAGAAGGGACCTTAGTGATCATCCAGTTAAATCCCATTATTTTAAAACCAGTCAGCAAGCACAGATGAAGCATCTCCTATGTATGGACAGCTGTTCTAGGGAGTGGCCACAAAGACAAAAATAAAGCAGTCCCTCAGGGAACTTAACTTACTATAGAGGAAAACAATGTGTGCACACAAGGAACACACTGAGGTGCCCAGCTGTTAAGTGATTAACCCAAGAATACACAAGTAGTAAACAGAAAAACAGATTCAAATCTATGTCTTTGCACTTCAAACCCAGTGTTCTTTCCTTTACACTACTCTGTCACCTTTATATAACCAGAACTCCCAGTCTTTAATGTGCTTCCATTGGACTACATATAACCACAGTGATTATTGTAGGTAAGGATCTGTAGACTGAATGTGGTCTTTAAGGAGCTTTCTGCAATTTGTGTCTAATAATACTGGACTTGGATTCAATCATTAGTCAATAATTAGGTTTGAGTCCTAGTTCTGACACTAGTTGGATAACTCTAGGTAAATCATCTATTGTCTCTGACTCTCAATTTTCTTAATTTATGTTTTCAAGCTTATGTCCTAATCATTGTCTTACATGCTTGACAAACTGAATTTCTTTATGTTCTTCACACCCCCACATCTCATCTCCTATCAATATGCCTTTGCATTGGCTGTGCCCCATGCTTAGACTGCCCTCTCTTTTCACCTCTGTGTCTACCAAGCTCAAATTTCATTCAGAGTCTCGCTTAAATGTAACTTCACATACCTTGGATCTTTCTTGATCCCCTCAGCTGTTAGTACTTCTCTGAAGTTATCTTGTTATATATTTTATATATACTTATATGTATATCCATTATTTCCTTGAGAGTAGAGCAGGTCTGGTGTCATTTTTGCCCTTGTTTTCCTGGAATTTGCAGAGTAATTGGCATGTAGCAAGTGTTTAATAAATGTTTCTTGATTGATTGGTTGATCTGTAAAATGAATGTAAAATGTAAAAAAACCATTGGGAAAACACTTTGTAAATTGTCAGATATATATATGTGAAGTTATTAAAATGATGAGGAGGATTTAAAGAGCTGAATGGCCTAAGGGGTCCCCTCTGCCAGCTTTTATGTGGCTTGGACATTTATTTATTTTTTAAGTTGCTTTAGAAGCAAGCATTCCTAATTTGGAGTTATTGCTAAATAATTTTAAAGAAGTTCACACAGCCTTTAATTTTTCAGGAGCTTTTGCATTAATATTTTATTAAAATAATCTAAGAGGTATGTTGGCATGGCTATATCCTTTATCTATTAATAAATGACCTGCAAAGCATCAAGGGGTGTGTGTGTGTGTGTGTGTGTGTGTGTGTGTGTGTGTGTGTGTGTGTGTGACATATTGGGAGAGAGAATGGAGTGAAGAAAGGGAGAAGAGTAGAGATTTGTATACACATAGGGGAATATTTTCATAAACAGGGCAAATAAAGTCGAACCACAGTTAAAGTCCTTTGACCTCTGTAAGGGTTTCTACCTAGGCATCCTTATAGGAGGAGCTCAGTATCTGCCATCAGGGTTGTATGATGATGCAGGGTCATCACCACCAAATCCTGGTGCAAAAATGGAGCAACACTGGGCATTGCTTCATCCCTTTGGCTTCTGTAGAGACACATGGCATTCAGGCAAGCACAAGCAATGATGTGTCAGGAAAGCCTCTGGAGAAGACCAATTACATTTCAACTCATATCTAGAGAGTACTTCCAAGTTTACAAAATACTTTCCTCACAATAACCTTGTGAAGAAGATAGTAAAATATTATAGTACATTTTTTTCAGATAAAGATAATGAGATTCAGAGATATACTGGTATTAGGGTTAGGGTTCAGATTCAAACCCAGGTCTATTTTATTATGCTGTGGTGCTTGTGGAGATGCCTACCCCAGTTTTACTGCTCTGATACAGGTTCTCATGGAATGATTTTATTTCTGTTAGGGATAGAAACTCACATTCTTCCATGAAGAGCTCTTTTATTATTGGAAAGAACAATGAATCTTGACTGAGAAAGCATGGGTTCAAATTCCAGCTCTGCTATTTGCTACCAGGGTCATCTTGGGCAAATCACCTAACTTTTCTAGGCCTCAGTTTACTAATCTGCAAATGACATGGCTTCAAAGGGTCTTCCAGCTCTAAGTCTACGAGCTATCACTCTGCCTTCTTTCTTCCAAGACAGCCAGCTCTCTCAAAGCAGAGCAACAGGTCAGCCTTTGTAAACTCCCATCAAGAACTGTGGTTTTCTATTTTCATCTGTTTGCTTCTGGCACCAACCATGTATAGAAGAGGAGATGGTGTTTTGCTCAGGGCGTTGTGGATCCCTTGGCTCACTACCTTGGTTTTTGGACTGTGGTAACATTCATCTCAGTCTCTGATAGCCCTAGACTGAGTAAACCTTAAAGAAGAGGCCATATGATAACTTGTCAGAATCTTCATAGACATGATTTCTCCTTTGAGTAGAATTGGAATCAATGACCCTTGAGGTCCTTCCCCAGTGCACAATTCTGTGGTTCTAATTGCAGGCACTACTGACCAAACCCTTTTCAAATGGGGTTTTCACCCTCTGCAGAGGCTCATCCATCAGATGTCTCTGGATATAGCACTACTTAAATCCCTGTTCACAAATTCTCTGTTTTACATCCAACTCCAGCCTTCTGAGAGCAAACTTTTGCTCCCCCTATTATATCCCACAGTGCTTTTAATCCTTCTTTGTTTAAATAAGGCAGACTGTAGCCACTAAATGTTGGTGTTGGATGAGACCCCAGAGATCATCTAGGGTAACCAATACCTGAACAAGAATCATGCTACAACATGCCCAACAAATGACCATTCAGGGAAGACTTTTATTTTATTTTATTTTTTTTTTAATTTTATTTTAGTTTGCATCATTCATTTCCACAAGATTTTGAGTTACATGTTTTCTCCCCATCTTTCCCCTCCTCACTGCCCCAAAACAGCCATCCCCGTGTATCCCCCCTCCCCCAGTCTATTCTCTCCTATGTCTT
>CM053589.1:154956920-154994945 GCA_028646515.1 Pseudochirops corinnae
TTTTCTTGCAACATTCTTATTTCTCTTCCCAATTTTTCTTCCACTTCTCTGATTTGGTTTTCAAAGTCCTTCTTCAGCTCATCTCTAGCTTTAAAGCATTCTGCATGTTTACTGGGGGTCCCTGCTGGGGGCGCTCTGGCTGTGCTCTCCTCCTCCTTCTCTCTCCCATGATCTTTCTTTTCCCCAAAGAAGGAATCTAGGGTTTGGTTGCTGTTCTTACTTTGCTTCTTATGCTTATTCTTACTCATGGTTGGTCAGTCCGTGATTTTTTTTTTTTAAATCTCTGTGGGGCTCTGCTTCCAGAAGGGAAAGCTCTGTCCCAAATTGCTGGGGTTGTCCTGGCTGCCGTAGCTCTCAGGAAGGTGCTGGGTCCCTATCCTACTTACTTCCAGCTCACTGGATAATGAAGACTCCAGGACCAAGGCCCAAGACAACGATCTGGATCCAGGCCGCTCAACGCGAGAGAACTTGGCCTCTGAACAATCTTTTAGTCCCCCTGCTGTCTGCAGGCCATGGGCGCGGAAGCTGCAACGCAGAGGCGGGTGCAAAACCTCTGCCTTTAGCTTTTCTGCTCTGGAGGCCTTTCAGCTGGACTGCTTTTCTCCCAAGACCTAGCAAGTGCCACTGACCTAGTTCTAAATGCTGCTCGCAGCTGCAGCTAATCCGAAGCTCCTCTGTCCAGCCGTCCCTGGGGCTCAGCCAGGACTTCAGGCCAGGCTGGTTTCGGTTCGCAGTGCTGATATCGTTCCTTGTAGCTGAGCTGACTTTAGTGGAAAGTATATTTTTGTGCGTTTTGGAGTTCTAGGATTAGTTTAGAGTCATATTTTATGGGTATTTTGGGGTGGCTATGTGAGAGCTGCAATATGTTGCTGCTCCTATGCCACCATCTTGGCTCCGCCCCCGAAAGACTTTTAGCAAGAGCAAAACCCCACTAGCAAAGGCAGCCCATCCAATCTTGGATTGCTCTAATTGTTAAGAGAGAGACAATAAGACAATAGTTTATTACTGACCTTCTATTCAGATCTTGCTGGAGAAGGATATATAACAGCTGTGTGACCCAGAACAAGTTACCTAACCTCTCAATTCCCTAGGCAAGTCTCTAAGATGGTAAACTAAGGATGAGTTTCTGATTTGTATTAGAGTGAGATGTGTCCACTTTAGGAATTTCCTTCTTGGATGATATCACAGGGCCAAAATAACAATAATGACAGCAAACTGTTCAGAAGCCTTTCTTTGAATTAAAGCCTGAGTATAACTTTGCAACTTCAAATCCTTCTGAGGGTCAGCCCAAGACTTCCCAAGAAGTAAGGAAAATTAGAAGATATATTCTGTGCCCTAGAAACCAAAATTCAACCCATGTAATTTCCTGCAAAACCCATGAATCATCCAGTTCACAGATACTAAAGAAATGTTTTTATTTCTTGTGGGATTAGAAATCCAAGTTCTGAAGGAATTCTTAGTGTCAAAGTGTAACAGCTTCATCTACTAATTGTTATTTCAGTGTGGAAGCCCTATGCCATCTGTGTGAAAAAAGAAAAATAAAAAGAGCAGGGAATTTGGGCCCTACAATGATTATCAGGCAGCGAGTGGCATAGAGGACAAAGCACTGAGCCTGGAGTTCAGATATAGCCTTAATGAATTTCCAATCCAGATGCTTCCTAGCTATGTGACCTTAGGCAAGTCACTTAACCACTGTCTGTCCCAATTTCCTCAACTGCAAGATGGGGATAATGATGGTGCCTACCTCACAGGATTGTTTTGAGGATCAAATAGGCTATCAGTAAAAGCACTTAGCATGGTTCACGACACACACATGAGCTACTATATACTTCCTTATTCCCTTCCCTCCTCTTCCCTATCTGTCATTATCACTAAACTCAAATAAATAGTCACATAAAAAGAAGCTGAAAAGGGAGGGGAGCTCTCTGATGTTGGCCCTCCATCCTGTCCAGTCAAAGAGAGAGAGAGACACCCAGGGCAGGAAGTACTGAGGAGATGTGAGTTTTAGAATTTTGTATGAACTTACAGGAAGCTGGGTTTCTGGAGACCACAGTGAAGACAAGGAGAGTGACAAGGTGGGAAATGATGAGATGGTTGCCCTGGGCACCTTTTCTAAGGGGTGAGAGAGTTGGAAAGTTAGCAAGGGACCACACAGTAGGTACTTAATAAATTTTGTGATTAAGTAATTGATCATTTCCTTGGCCACAGGGTTTCATTCACTTACACTTTTCTAGACTTTGCTGATCATTGAATCCTAATTTAAGGTATCTGACATCCTGAAATTCCCTGATTCTTTAGCTTGCTTGACACCTGGGCTTTAGGGATCAGCTGCACCATATTCCTCAGTACCTGTTTTCCTTCTCTTGCTACATCTGTAACTTACCACTTAATAAGTCACTTAGTTTCTGTCCATCTCAGTTTCCTCAACTATTAAATGGGTATACTAATAGGACCTACCTTGTAGGGTTGTTGTGAGGATCAACTGAGATAATATTAGTAAAAATACTTAGCATAGTGCCCGTCACAAAGAGGTCCTTTATAAATCCTTAAGATGATCAATTAATCCTTAACTTCAAAGATATTCTACCTAGCTATAGTTTGGCCCATGACTTATTAGATTATATTTTCCTTCAGGCTTTCTTATTGTTAAATTATTTTTGGTTGTATATGACTCTTTGTGATTCCTTTTAGAATTTTCTTGATAAAGAAAATAGAGTCATTTGCCATTTTCTTCTGTAGGTCATTTTACAGATGAAGAAACTGAGGAAACAGAGATTAAGTGACTTGTCCAGGGTCACACAGCTAGTAATTGCCTCAGACTTGATTTGAACTAAAGTTGTCCTGACTCCAATCCTGGCAGTTTATACACTGTGCCACCTAGCTGCCCACTCCTTCAGAGTAGGGATTTTCTTTTTTCTCTATTTTTATCCCCAGCACTTAGCTGTTCTGACACATAGTAGGTGCCTAATAAGTGTTTATTGAATTGAATGATATTCATTAGGTCTGGAACATCCATATCCCTTGAGATTTGAGCAGAGCATGATATCACCAAATGCTCCCACATCAGTTTCAGATTTATCAACCTGTGTATGCTAGATCAAACTCATTGATTCCTCTTATAAGCCCATGATCACTATTTGTAAATAAGGTTGCCTCATGAATACATGGAGGGATGCAATTGGATTGCACAGAGGGATGGCTAGTACTGCACATTCTGCCTATATCCCACCTAATGACTGACTCTCTAATTTCACTATCCCCAAAAGAGGGAAAGACAGGCAAGTACAGGGAGAGATAATGTTTCCATGATAAAAAAAAAGTAGAATCAACTATTCCTTATAAAATATCAATTAGAAGTTGAAAAAGAGATTTATGCCTATAACTATGCTGGAATATGTTTGGTTCATTTATCTTCACACCACATCTTGATGCCCTTGTATGTTACCTTGTAGTTACTATCTGTAAAACCTCTTAGAAAATCTAAAGGATCTTTTCAGGCTTTGAAACAAAGCTAGCAATGTAGGAGAGAAATTGGAAATCAGCATTTCTTTCTGCAAGTGCTCTGAACGAGAGTAATCTCTAACATATAAGTGGGCAGTGAAAATGAAAACCCAGAGGAACAGATGGGAACCCTGTATTCACTCAAAAGAAGAGAGTGGAGTATGGAGAGTCAGCCCAGATGTATCCCTGGGTCTTTAACACCTCCTTGCACCATGGTAGTATGGAGTCAGTGTTTGCAACAGAGGTCAGAGAACGCTGTGTGAAAGAGATATGCTTTAAAGGGTTTTGAGGGATGGGCATGATTTAGATTAACATTATGGAAGGGGGGAATATAGACCTATTATACACACACACACACATATATTATGGGAGAATAACATAAGTGAACACATGGAGATGTAAATGGATATAGCTTGTGTGGGGTTCACTAATGAGACAAACTTGACTGGGTTAGGGAATTGATTTTGAGGCATGGTGAGGCTTAAGTTTTGGTGGGTCCAAATTATGGAGAGCATTGACAACTACATAGAGTAGTTTAGAATTGATTATCTTGGGACTGATTAAATACGCTAGCATGTGGAATTTACTGAAGAATTGGAACTGAGAGTGACCTGTAAGGCCATGGATGGATAGAAGAATATATTTTTCAGAAAATATTTATTAAATGCTTACTATTCTTAAAGCCCCGTGCTAAGCTCTGGCAATACAATAGAAAAATAAGACACTCTTTGTGTTCAAGTAACTAAAACTCTAACTGGGCAAGATAACATACGGGAAATTTTAGCTACAAGTCAGATGGAAAGACTCTACAGTCCTCAGGGTACAGTGGCAAAGCAGATTGTAATGTATCTTCTTTAATGTCATTTCCATGAATAAAACCATCTCTGTATCTGGTGTTGAACCATTTGACAATGCAAAAAAAAAAATATTTTCTACATTTTCCTTATCTGTGGCTGCTGATAAACAAGGGCCTTTGGAAAATGCAGGGGAAGTTTCCAAGTCACATTTTTACAAGGGTTGTTTCCTTGGTCTATAACAATGGAGGCCAGTCTAGAAGTAAGAATGGTGGCCTGGGAAGAGACTGCTAGTCCCAGGGCTCTAGGGCTTACCTTCCCAGATTTGAAATGACACTCTTTGACTTTAAGCAGGCTATATTATATTATAAATAACTAATTGTTGGGGTGGCTAGGTGGCACAGTAAATAGAGCACTGGCCTTGGAGTCAGGAGGACCTGAGTTCAAATCCGGCCTCAGACACTTAACACTTAACTAGCCATGTGACCTTGGGCAAGTCACTTAACTCCAATTGCCCTGCTTTCCCCCCTCAAAAAACAAACAAACCCAAAATGAAAAACAAGAAATTGTACAGGGAAGTGGACAAAAAAAAGACGTTATAACAATGGAGGGGTAGAGGGGTGGCTAGGTGGCACAGTGAATAGAGCACAGGCCCTGAAGTCAAGAGGACCTGAGATCAAATCCGGCCTCAGACACTTAACACTTACTAGCCATGTGACCTTGGGCAAGTTGCTTAAACCCAATTGCCCTCCAAAAAAAAGCAAAAAAAAAAAAATGTGAGACTAAAAGAGAGTGGATTTATCATATAGCCAGAGAAAGGAAAAACCAGTGGAGAGCTCTTATGATCCATTGGTGGCTTCACAATTCCAACAGAACATGAAGAAGGTCACTAACATATTGGATGGGTCACCTGTTATTTATAGGTTAATATCAATAAGAATTGCACAGGATAGACGGGCATGAGTAGTTCATGATATGCATTGCTGAGAGGCTATCCATATGGAAGAGATCATATATTCACTGGATTAATCAAACATTAGCTATGTTTTACTCAAGAAACAGTGACAATTCTCCATTCCCCTACCCTAAGCGGCAAAACATGTTTTTTGTGGTGATGGTGAGAACAGACATCTATTTTTATCTGTCTATCTGTCTATCTATCTGTCTGTCTGTCTGTCTGTCTATCTATCTATAGAGAGATATAGATACGTAGATAGATATGCACACATATATGTATGTATGTATGTATATATATATCTCATATATCTGAAACCAGAGGATTAAATGAGAATATTTTTAAAGTATTTAGTACAGTACCTGGAACATAGTAGTAACTTATTGTTTATTTCCTTCCCCTTTTCAGATTTGAGCTCTGGTCTTACAGGCTCTAGATCCAGAACTCTATTCATTGTACCATCTACCTGCCTCTATAATCAAGTCTCTAATTCTTTTTTTTTTTTGGCTTTTTGGAGGGGGAAGGCAGGGCAATTGGGGTTAAATGACTTGCCCAAGGTCACATGGCTAGTAAGTGTTAAGTGTCTGAGGCCAGATTTGAACTCAGGTCCTCTTGACTCTAGGGCCAGTGCTCTATTCACTGAGCTACCTAGCCACCCCTCCAAGTCTCTAATTCAATAGTAAGTTTTAGTAAAGACTTTGGTCAAACAATTTGTGACATGGGCTTATAGAGCATTGTACTTTTCTGAACTTTGTTATTATTATTATTTTGCTTACTGAGACACAGTTTGATGGAACATGTTGAAGAGTAATACTTTACTTTTGCTTGGACCATTGTTTCTTGTTTGGTTTTTACTTTACTTTAAGGATTGGTTTAAAGTGCTTTATATTTGCCCTCCAGTGGGTAGAACCATGGGACCATTAGGCCCATTCATGTAAACTCATCTGGACAGCTGAGTTTGGGCTAAATCTAAACCCCAGCGAAGAGACAGAGCATTCTCCCAGTCCAGATGCACTTGTTATTCAGGAGAAGTAGTGGAAGTCCTGAACCTTGTTACAGAAAGAAGCAAGCTGAGATAAGACCTTGGATGTGAATTATGGCTCTCCCCTCAGCTTATTAAAGCGATGTCTTTTCTTGTTTGGCCTCTGATGCCATTTCGTTGCTATCTGTCAGGGGTTTTTTGAGTGGTGAATAAACTGTCAGATGTATCACAGTTTATCTCTCTGAATGGACGTTGACCATTCATCAAAAAGGGCAACCAACAGTCCAACAGCCACCCTGAAAAAAAGTCACTCTTTTATAGGATTAAACAGAATCATTGATACGGTGTTTTTAGGCTGAAGGAGAGAAACAGTTTTAGTTTGCCCAGTGGGCTTCACCTAGAGAAGCACAGTACTATCCTTATGGCAAAATAATCTTAAAGAAATTCTTGTGATCCCAGAAGTGCAAATGTGCATCTTGTCGTCTGTGGTTCTATTTCCCCATTTTTGACCTGCTTTCATACTCTGATCATCTTTGAAATCCTCAAGCACTTGCTTGCTTCCTCTAACCTCATTGTGTTCTCCCAGAGAATTAGCTCTTGAATGTAAGATGAGAAGAGTGCTTATGCTCATGGCAGCAAAATGATGCTATTAAAAGAAAAACATACAACCGACAAAAAAGTTAATTCCCTTTAGAAACTTTAATAATATGGTAAACTACCACATGCTAAAATTGTTTTTGTGCTATGAGTTGCTTAACATTTTACTACACAAACATGTTACATCAAAAAAAAAAGAGGAAAGGAGAAGCAAAGCAAAGCAAAACATTGTGGTTGGCACGGTAGTGGGGAGGAGAACAAAGCACTTAACATTAGAAGCTATAGAAGAGTTCTAGGCATATGAATAGGGCAGTTTCTCTCACATTTAGGCCTTAAATGCCTCCTCAGCTTTATGTTTAGTCACAATAATAAATGTTATATAACAGTATCATGGTCTGAACATGGAATAGACATTTTTTTTTTAGAGGGGGGAAGGTAGGGCAATTGGGGTTAAGTGACTTGCCCAAGATCACATGGCTATTTTTGTGTGTGTGTGTGTGTATGTGTGTGTATGTGTGTGTGTGTGTGTGTGTGTGTGTGCACTAAGTGTCTGAGGCCTGATTTGAACTCGAGTCCTCCTGACTCCAGGGCCGGTGCTGTCACTGTGCCACCCAGCCACCCTGATAAACGTCCTTTTAATGAACTTTCAGAGGGGAAACCCTCTCTACCAAACTCATTTGTAGTTCATAATCTTAGACAGTTACTTTTGGCAATGTGAGATTCAAGGGATTTGATCTCAGTATGTTTCTGAGGTAGAACTTTAAACCAGGTCCTCCTGACTCCATGACTAACCTACTTTTCATAGTAATGAGAAAACTAAGGACAGGCAAATTAGAAGATGAAAGACTTCATGTCAAATTCTTGTAAGCTCTTATCTGTCCTTTTCTTGCTCTGAAATATAAATGACTTTTCTTCCTTTAGATACAGGTATGGTACCTTTGAGAAGGCCATCTAAATGAGAACTCAGAAAACAGTGGTTTCAGTCTATTTACACTAAACAGGGAGCTGAAATTGATGTTTTCCCTGTGGAACTCACACCTAATCTCTATGTTGTGTAGATGTGTTCCCTCTAGGATACAAAGACCTATAAAATCAGTGCAGTACGTACTTCCATAAGGGTCACAGTGTTGTTTTTAGGAAGCGTATTTGCCTTTCTTTGTATCCCCAGAGCTTAGCATGGTGCTTGGCAAATAGGAATCAGTCTATAAAGGCCTCTCAAAGATGATGATAATGGTGGTACAGCCCTACTAAATTAGGTTGGTAATTGAATCATAATTTGCATTTATTTTTTTTCATAGTAGGCTATTTTGAACTGCATGAACATCAAGGCTTCTCTAGAAAATCTTCTAATTGCCCCATAACCTAGAGTTAGTGGTTATGTATTTTGTCTCTTTTAGACTATACCAGCCATTTCTTTGTAATGAAATTAAAGGTAGAGTGGTAGATACATCTACTGACTTATGCTTCCTGGCAAGGTTCCCCTACTAGGCAAATATTATGTAGTAAACACCAGGAGGGTGGCATATGGTCACAAGCTATGACAGGCAAGGAGATTAATAGGTAAAAGATTTATAGACTATGGGTAAAAGCAATGGGATATGACACTGAATATGGCTCTAGTAACAGGAGCTAGATTAAGTCATTGGAGAAGTCTCACTGAATAAGAATTTCCCCTTATTATTGAAGGCATTGAGGTTTCTTTCTCCCTCTCCTTTCTTTCCCTTCAAACTCCTTTTCCTGTCATTGCATTTCCCCTTCCCTTCTAATCTCCTCTTATACTTCCCTCCTTTCCCCTTTCTCTTCTCTTCCTTTCTCTCCTTTTCTTTTATATTTTCCCCCTTTTTGATCTACTACTTCTCCCTGCCTTGTCTCCCCTCTGAGTCTCCTTCTCTCTTTTCCTTTCTCTTATCTTCCTTCCTAATTCTTTTCCCCCTTTCCTTCCAATGTTCTCTCCTCCAAATTTCTTTCCTTTCTCTTCCCATTCCTCTTCACTCCCCTTTCTATTAACTTTAATTTCATTCCTTTTGCTTCTCTTCCCTTTCTTCTTCCCATCCAAACATTGAAGGCATTTTTTTAGTACCTAGCCATTGAAGCAATTCTGAATTTACCTAACTGTACCATTATGAAGTCCCCAGAGAAAACATCTCTATCTAGCCTGCACTTCTACACCTTCTTCAAAAGAATAGCTTTAGACACTGGGGAAGTACTTTGGAATATCTAAGTAAACTGTATCTACAGAATTTCCTTGACCTCCCTGTTTAATAAAGGAAATGAGTACAGTCTAAAAGGATTTATTTGGGATGAAGCTATGTTTGCTTTTTGTAATATCTATCTTCTAGATATTCATTAATGATCCCTTTAATGACACATTCTAGGATTTTGTTAGGAGTTGAAGTAGTCAATAGCTCTATAGTTTTTACAAAATCTACATTTTTTTTCTTTTTCTAAAAATCAATACAGTCCCCTGACACATCCCCATTATCAATTATTTTTAAAAGCCAATGAGAGTGATTCAGCAATCAAACACATTAATTCTGTCAGTCCAATGGAATATAGTTTGCTTGGGCTTGGTGACTTAAATTGATTAAAATTGCTTAACTCTTATAGAGCTGAACTTGGAGGTAAGAAGTCTTGTGTTTGAATACGACTTCCACCACTAGTTTTCTGATTGTGGTCAAATCACTCAAATTGTATGTTTCAATTGTTTCACCTTCAACATGAGGGTATTCATTTGTGACCTATCTCATAGGGTTACTTGATGGTTCATAAGAGATAAACTATGTACAGAGATTAATAAAAAAGCAGCTTCTATTTCTATAGTACATAAAGGTTTCCAAACCCGGGGCATCAATATCATAATTTTTGTTTTGCCCTTTCCATTCCGAAGTTCATTCTTCTTTGCAAAGGAAATGAGTCAAATAAGACTTCAGTAACTCTTTTTCTTTCATATTTTATCATGATCCTATCTAATCCAAGGAGCGGATCTATTCCTTCTTTGATCCCACTCCTCCAATTTACCCAATCTAACTTTTAAAAATTCCCTCTTCTTCAATCTCCTTAGGATCATTAGTTCATTCTCAGCTTCAGTGTTCCCGACATGGTAATTATAGGGATTGTGCAGCAATTTTACTTTCATCTTCTTCTACCCTCACACAATGAGCTCCCTTTCCATCCATATCAGGCTCTTTAGAAAACTCTCCCTTTCCCTTTAATTCCAAATCTAGATCTCTTTAAATTTTACCATTGCTGCTGTATCTTTACACATATTACTTTGAGTGTCTTCTGGTTGACATTGTGTGCATGCATGCATATATGTTTGTTTATGTCTGTCTTGTTACCCTCAGTGGATCATTAGTTTTTCAGACTCAGGCTTCACATCTTCTCATATCTTCTCATATATCTCCCTCCCCTCACTGCTAGGCACCTTGTAGTGAGTAAATATATGTTGGCCAATTAAATTTTTATGGAATGATGAATTGTTTGCCGCTTCCAAGGAGTACAAACAAAGAGGACGTAGAAATGTTGCACAGGGAAGAACACTATCTGCTTTTGTTTTTCCCACAGCTATGGGAAATTATTATAGTAGTTTGGAGTTGTCCATAGCTGATGTTTCATTTAGGAAACAAGGAAGATGGGAGCTAGCCTCATAAGTCAAGACTCAAAAGCATGAGGAAAAAATACTCATCATAATGAACATGAATAACTGAGTGTGAGCTCTTGGTCCATGTGCAAATTTGTCTGGGCTTACAGTTTCTCTTAACCCTGGCTTGACTTTGAGCCTGATTTTGTACTTGCCTTTGTATTGTATTGCTACCACAATCCTGCTCCATCCTTCTGGTTCTGAGATACATATGCTTGGATGCTTAACATTCCCTGTTAGTTACTAAAGCAGCCATTTTTCTCTGGTAACCAACCAGCCTTACTTCTGGATGGATTTTACTTCTTATTTCTCAACTTTTGCAAATATAGACACTACCACCTTTCACTTTCACAATTGTAGGCTTGTCCTGTGGCACTTTAGATGCATGCCTTGTCTGGTCTCTGATCCTGGTCGCATGGGACCAGGGTTAACAACACAGGTATGAATTAGATTAGAAAGATTTTCTTACAGTAGAGAACAGGAATGTTGAAAAATTACTTTCCCTGAATAACAATAATAATAGTTAGCATCATACACTATTTTAAAATTTGTAAAGCACTTTATAGAACTTAATCTCATTTAATACTCACAACAACCCTGTTCAGTGTCATTATTATTTCAATTTTACATATGAAGAAACAGAAGCTCAAAGAGTTTAAGTGATTTGCTCAGGTTTATACCACTATCTAATCAGTATCAGTCAGGATTCAAACTCAGGGCTTTCTGACTCCAAGTCCAACATTCTATGAAGAACAAAAGACAGACCTGCCTTCCAAGAATGACAAGGCAGGGAAAAGCATATCTCTGTTCTAAGGTTCTTAGTAGTGGCTCCTTGCCCCATATCCCTCAGGGAGTCCACAGTCCTCTAAGCTTTGTTTTTTTTTTTTTTTCAAATATCAAGTACCAAACCAATTCATGAGACATGCATAAATCTTCAGACATTCTGAGGATCCCAAGGCATCTGATGATAAAAAAAGGATTTGGGGTATTGTGTTTAATTAGCAAAGACATTGGCAGAGTTGATGTTGAGATAAAGGATATGATGCTAAAATCTGATTTGAGTGTAATTCCATGACTTGCCTGCTTTATCTTCCTGTATGAATCTGCCATATGGATTTCCACAGCATTGAGGGAAAGAAAAGTTGGTGACTTTGATAAGCCTTGTTTTTTAGGGCATGTTTACTATCTGGCAGATGGACAAGAATAGAACTGAGAAATCTAATCTTCCACACATAGCTGTTCTTCAGTGTCAAAGCCAAGTGAAATAGGATGGACGCTGCCCCAACAATAAATACCTGATGAAGGCTTGTGAGTCAGTGCATGTGCTGGCAAGATTATGATCCACAGTAAGAAAGTGGAACTATTTCTATTGAGCATATAGGACTGGTTGGAGAAAGGGGAACGTATCTTATGACTGATGGTATGGTTTCATGAGTCTAGTGCCTGTTTCCATCTTCTTTTTTTAAACCACAAAAATTCCATGAATGAACTTACTGAAATCACTTTCTAGTTTCTAAATGCTGTCCTCTATTCTACTGGAGCCTACTCCTTACTGCCATCATTTCAATTTGTTAATGCCTTATGACTTATTCTGCGCAATATCACATTGACATTTTTTAAGTCATAGGATGATAAGTCACTGTCTCCTGCTATAGCATTCTTTGTGTTTTGTAATCAATGGAGTAATAAGGCCAGGAAGTGGCATGGAGCATACTATCTTGGCTTGGGCCAACATAGACTTTAGCTCCTATGTGTTGATACTTTTTTTATTTTTTAGAGGAGGAAGATCCTTCCCTTGAACTCAATAAAATAATAAACATATTAAGTTCTTCTTGTCTTCCCAATTACTGTTGAGGCCACCATCATCCTTCTAGTAATCCACACTGGCACCCTACGTATTATCCTCAACTCCTCACTACCTTCTACTCACCACATCCAGTCCGTTGTCAAATCCTTTTTCCTTCATTGCCTTTCTTAGAATCATTACTTCTCTCCTTTAACACAGCTATTACCCTTTACCTCAATTCAAGGTATTACAACAGCCTTCTGCTTACTCTCCCCTACCTCAGCTTTCTCTCCACTCTAATCTATGCTTTACTCAACTGTCAAATTGATCTTTCTAAAGCATAGGACTAACCATGTCACCTCTCCCCAACCACATTCAATAAATAACAATGCCTCCCTTTTACCTTTAGAATCAAATATAAAATCCTCTGTTTGGCTTTTTGAATCCTTCAAAATCTGGATATTTCTTACATTTCCAGAATTCTCACACCTTATTTCTTTCTGGCCAGTGCCACAAATTCTTCACACATGAGACTACATCTCCCTAATGTGTACATATTCCCTGCCTGTCCCCTATGCCTAGAACTCTTTCCCTCTTAATCTTTACTTCCTGGCTTCCCTAGCTTCCTTCAAATTTTAGCTAAAGTTCTACCTTGTACAGGAAGCCTTTTCCAGTATCTTCCCTCTGAAATTACCTTAATTTTATCCAGCATATATCTTGTTTCCATGTAGTTGTTTGCATGCTAACTCCTTGAAAGAGGAGACTACTTTTGGGCTTTCTTTGTATTCCTAGCACTTATCACAGAGCTTGACACATAGGAGGCACATAAAAGATGCTAGATGACTGACTGAATGAGAAAAACTCTTTGCTCTCTGGCCTCTAAATTCCCCACCTCCCTTCTCTTTCCTCATTGATAGTGACAGTTGTTTAGTTTGTCATCTCTGGCCTTGGATGTTCTTTCTGCCTTTGACCCATTCTTTCTGTACTGATTAGTATGCTTGAAGAACATTTCGTAGCTTAATTTTCATGGCTTATTCTTCTCTTGTTACTGAAATAAGATTTTCTCTGCTTTTCCCCAAGAATTATATCTAGGATTACATCTCTCTAGGCCACATGGCTTGGGTTTATTTGATCTTAGCCTCCAAGATAGATCCTCTTCCCTGAAGCCAGAGATCGCCTGTTGATTTAGCCTATTCCATTCCTCCCCTCCCCCAAAACTTCCTTCCCCCCCTTTTCTCCCTCCCCCTTCTTTTCTATTCAACCACATTTCCTGTGGAGGCCTTCAAATTAAATTTCCACTTCCTGACTCCTACATCATTGGCTGAACAAGTATAGCATACAGTGGGGCCAATGAACAGAAAGACATTCCTGTTTCTTCTTCTAGCTCTATTTACATTTCTAGCTCTCAGATCAATCCTTAAACACCACATTTGGGGGCTGTTTTTCTAGAATCCATGTATTGGTAGTATATATTGTTAAAGTACTTAGCATACACACTAAATGATAGCAAGGAATGTCCTCCAATGATAAAGGATATACCATCACTGGAGTGACAGTGAATCAATGACTCCTTTTGGAGGCCAATGTTTCCAATGATTTTCCTTGTTTCTTTGTTTTCTAATACTAAATACTGTGTTTTCATGTTTTAAAATATATTCCACATAGAACTGTAATGTCTGACCTTACTTATGTATCCCATGAATTTTTCTCAGTTTTTTTAGAAATGCAGCTCAGCCAAACAAATGTCTTTATTGCTCCACAGACCTACTATGAATCCTGATTACCTTTCTGACCCTGGTGAGTGTCACTGGATTTCTAGGGGGATTCTCCTATATCTTTATATTCTCATACCTTAAGAACCCAGAACAGAAGTTTGAAATCAGATTAAAATGTAATTGAGAAATTTTTAACAAAATAAATAAAAATGCAATACAAAAAAGATGTTAATTTGTGATTTTCTAAATCACAATGCAGCCCTAGGGCTCTGTTTCTATTTGAATTTGATAATATGGGAAGAATCCTGCTTCCTCTCCTCTGTACTATACATCTCTCCAGCTTCCAGAAACAAAGATACCTTCTAGGCAAATACAGTTTGAAACTTACTCTAACATTTCAAAAAAGATGATGGGAGGTCAAAGTCCCAAGAGCAACGGGCACCACCAGACCAAGGATGCTAACAAATCCTCTACTTTATAAATCCTTTGGGATCTCTATTAGTAGTCTCTCCCAACCTCCAACACAGTCATACATGTGGGTGCACACATGAATACACATACACATACACAAACACTCAGGCCTTTTTTTTTTTTTTTGAAAATAAAGGATGGGGTTTGGGGGAAGGAAATATGCAATTTAGAATGCCAGAGGACCTTAGGGATCTTGATCATCATATGTCTACTCTCTAAACTGACATTAGTTAACACTCGTGTTATAGGAAAAATCTACTAGGAAAAAGGACACTGATTGCAGGGGCAATACAACTCCTTACAATTTCTTGGGGGAATTCATACAATCATAGAACTTTAGAGTTAGAGGAACCTCAATTCCCATCTGGTCATACCCTTAAAGAAGAAATTCCCTCTAAAATCTATCTGATAAATGTTGGAAATATTCAGAGAAGGAAGTGCCATCATCTCCTTAGGCATCGCATTGCACTTTTTTATAGCTCCAAATATTAGGAAGAATTTCCATATATCAACCTTAAATTAGTCCTACTCCAACTTCCATCCATTGCTCCTAGTTGGAGGATTCTTGGGTCAAGTAAGACAAATTGACCTTGTCCAGGTCACTTAACATCTCTGGGCCACAATTTTCTTATCTCTAAAATGAAGATATTTGTCTAGATGACCTCTGAGGTCTCTTTCAGTTCTAAATATGACCCTATGACCCTAAGTATAATCTTGTTTTCACATGAAAATCCTTCAAGTACATGAAGAAAGGATATTTCCCCTTACGTTTACCTTTTTTCAGGATAAATAGCCCAAGTTCTCATGGTCTACTTTAATTTCATAACCCTTTGCCATTGTACTCCTTCCCTCTCCCACCAACCATGTTTTCTAACATATCAATGTCCTTCCTAAAATGTGACAACTAGAAGTGAATAGCTCTTATGTTTCCCAATACGTCTTTTCTCTAAACTCAACATCCCAGCTTCCTTCAAGTCACTCATCATAGATTCAATTCAATTCAATAAACTTTTCTTAATTAGTTATAATGTTCATTGCATGGACAAGTCAACTTAATGAGCATTTATTAAGCAACTAATATGTGCCAGACACTATTTTAAGTACTGGGAATACAAAGAAAGGCAAAAATATATTCTGCCCTCAAGGAGCTCACAATATAATGGGGGAGATAACATGCAAATAAGTATGTACAAGTATTATCCTATATCAATAGAGTATAATAATCAGTAGATAATAATTATAATTCTTATTATTACACAGAAGATAATCTTAGAGGAAAGGTACTGTAGTTTAATGACTGGGAAAGGCTTCTTGAAATAGATGGATCTTTAGCTGAAATGAGGAGAGAGTCCCAGGCATGGGGGATAGCCAGTGAAAATGCTCAAAGACAAGAGATAGAGTATAGTCCATGAAGAACAGCAGAGGCCACTGTCAATTATAGAATACATAATGAGAAGTAAGGTGTAAAAAGACTTCAAAGGAAGGAAGAGGCCAAGTAATGAAATGCTTGAAAAACTGGAGAATTAATATTTAATCCTAAAAAATAATGAGGAACCAATAGTATTTATTGAATAGGTCTGACATGGCCAGACCTGTGTTTTAAGAAGATCAGACTGGGGTAGGGAAAGATGAGTAAGGAAGACTACCACATAGGGCTATTGCAATAGACCAAGAATGAGATGATAAGGGATTCCACCATGGAGGGAGCAGTTTCATGGTACGCAGATAGAAATGGCAGCTTGAAGACTGAGAAAAATGTACCTCTGTGAAAGAAACAGAAGGTGTGAACTCTGTCTCCTATTGCTGACATAATGTATGTGTGTGTGTGTGCGCGCGCACACGCGCTTACATATTTAAGAAGAGCCACAGAGAAGAGACAGTCAGAATTAGAAGTTTTCTCCTTGGGGGGCTCCTGGTGGAGGAGAGAAAGAATTTCTCTCAGTGAGCATCTGAAAGATGACTGAGAACTGAGAGAGGGTTTCCTTGAGACCAGAATCTGGGGAAGGCTGAAGTTGCTGCTGAGAAGGCCACCTGGAAGGCTGAGATTTCTTCTGGGTCCTAGGGACAGCTGAACTGCTGGACGACTGAGAAAGCATGACCAGGATAAGAATTCGTTTGTTTGTGGCTTGGTTGATCCTTGAGTTCCTGGCAACAGAAGTTGTGAAGATTTCAGGATGTGCTGGACCCTGTGAACTTCAGTGTGGAGCAGGAACTGTGCAGAGGACTGGACAAGGACCTGGAGCTGTCTGCCTCTGCATCCAGGTGGCTGTTTGGTGGATACAGGTAGGAGCTGGGACCATGGAAGGGGATTCAGGGAATCTGAGAGACTACCCCGAGTCAAGATGAAGAAAAGGCTTCTCCTTGGATATTGAAGTTGTGATGAAATTGAAGTTTACTAGACACTGAGGGGTGGAGGGTTCATGTAATTTTCTAATGATTGTATTTAGTGATTAATGCTACTTAGTGACTGATTGCTAGATAAGTGACTGATTAAGTTAACCTATGATTGCCCCATGAGTGGAAGACAGACTTCTATTGTGAAATTATTGAATAGTTGAGTTAGGAGGCAAACCTCCTTAGGGATACCAGATGATTATTCTTTTGCTCTTTGTTCTAAATACTGTGACTACTTTGCTGAAAACTATGCTGCTATTTTAATGTTAAGATGTTGTGAACACTATATTGTGGTTTTCTGTGATAAGATGTAATGTTGTGAATATTATATTGTGATTTATTGTGAATGTTTGTCTTGATTTGCTATGGACTAAATGAAGTGTTCACTATACTGCGTAATCAGAAACTTAAAAGCTGTTCACAGTAGCATTCTTTTGGGAAGCTGCTTGTGCATGGCATTACATGGAGAAGGCATAGGCCTATTTGTGGGAAGTAAGGAAACATTCAGTAGTTTAGTTAGAGAGTATGGATGATATAGGGGCAAATCTGCTGGAAAGAAAATGAGATGGAATAGGGGTTCCATCTTGACAAAGGGGTTTGTCTTGACAAAGAAGGGTCCTGTGAAATAAAGGTATGATGGGGCTAATAGTGGCAGAAAATATCTGAGTGATGCACAATGCAGAGGAGGGGAGAAGAGGGAGTACTTAGTTTCATATTGAAACTATGAATTGGTATATATGAAATTCATATATGAAACATATGAATTGGTTTCATATATATATTTCAGTTTTGTGTCATGATTAACAACAATCTCTGATTTGTAAATGGTAGAGTAAGTGACTTTGTATAACTGGAGGAATGATGTAATGCAAAGGAATAGAGAGTGTTTTGAGCTAAGACTGGAACTGAATGAGTCAAAGAAGCAGATTCAGTGTTAATTAAGGTTAAGGTTTGCATTAGGCTGGTGCTCTGAAATGCATTTAAAGTAAGAATATGAGAAGCAGAGTTGTGCTGTGCTCTATTTCATAGTAACCCTATTAGTGAAATAAGATTTGAAAAGCTGTGATGAGAAATCCTAGACGATCTTTGTATCTTAATGATAAGATTCTGAATAGCTAGTAAACTCCTGAGGGGACAAAAATACCCCCAGAGGGCACAAAGCAGACCTAAATGTCAAGACCATGATTGATAATGATCTGACTATTTCTGGGATGACCCTCATTAGTGATATCAATATGTACTATGGAGGCAAATCCTTCCAGATAACTTGAGATAGTGTTTTCTAGGATGCTAGGGAGCTTGGAGGTTGGGAGGGCAGCTCCATAGACCTTGGCATGAGCATGTTTTAAAGGAAGGGAAATGGTAGGGGGAATGAAAGGAAGATAGGATGGTAGTCTCTCATATCTGGCATTGTATATGTAACCTGGCACTTAGCATGCACATTGTGTGTTTGAAATTAAACAGACCCAAGTAGGTAGCATCATAAGAAAATTTGGCGGTGTTGGGGCTGCATTGCATTGGATAGAACCTTTAAATGAGAACGATATTTTGCAAGAGAATTGTCATTGTTTTGAAGTGGAGCTTATGGAAATATTGGATTAGCCTCCTTGACTGTGGGGTGCTGCAACTTCTATGCTGAGCATTAGGCAGGGAAAAAAAAAACCCTGCTGAGGTATCTGAATGAGTACAATCATTTGAGCCTTTCAGGTTGGAAGGAAGCAGTCTTGATAAAAATATTATAGCAAGTATTTAGCAATGAACTCTAAGACTTATTCACAGCATATCTTGTCCCCAGCAGCTTGATGGGTCTGTTGTATATGCCTGTACTGCAGGATGATAGATTGTATCAGGAATAGGAGAAATGGAGACACCAGAAGCAGTTGAAGAAAGAGTTAAGAGAACATGCATTTGACATGATAAAAGAAGAAAAGTGACTCTAGGAATCTGTGGAATGTGAAGATTTAACTGGATTTTAGCATTATGAAGCAGACACCTTAGAAAGTACCTATTATGTTATAGAACAGTGTTCTCAACCTTTGGGTCACAACCCCTTTGGGGGTCAAATGGCCCTTTTACAGGGGTCGCCTAAGACCATCGGAAAACACATATTTCCAATGATCTTAGGAACTGAGACACAGCTCCTCTATCCATCTCCAAGTAGGTCCGCCCACATGCAGATATGCCCACATACGAGTATTACATGGTCATGGAATTAGTAAGGTTGAGAACCACTGTTATAGAATGTGGGTACTGAGGGTACTCTTTTATCCCTGCCTCCAGAAAGAAGAGGGGATAAAAGATGGCATAGTCTTAGATTTGGTGATTATTACTAATGACAGTAGAGCAGTTGCTACAAATGACATTTTTTTTTTCAGGTCTGTTTCACAAATATCAATAAAGTGGTGGTGTTCTAATTGTGGTATGTTAGAAATGAGAATGTGATTATTCTGCATATGAGGGCTAGGGGGATGGGAAGAAAGTAGGAATAGGTTGAGTCAGAAGAGAGGCTTCAGGGTTATTTAAGGATGAATTCTATATCCCAGTGAGAGAGAGGGAACTTCACTTAAATGAGAGTATATATGGTCAGTGTCTGTGTTGTATTGTAGACCCTAGAACTAGCATTTTATCATGCTTTGAGGTTTGCAAAACTCTTTGTAAATATTATCTCATTCTATCCTCTTAGTAACCGTGGGAGATAGGTGTTATTGTGATACACATTTTGTAGATTATAATACTAAAGCAAAGCTTAAGTGACTTGCTCAGGGTCACACAACTGGCAGGTGTCTAAATTCAGATTTGAATTCAGGTTTTTCTAGCTTCAGGTTCAGTGCTCCTCTATGTTTATCTAACTGCTTCTATAGTATTAGAAGTACTGGGAAGCCATGATGAGAAAACTTGATCAAATTCTACCTGAATGGCAAACTTCAAAAAGTCTTAAAATCTAAGAAGAGAATGAGTGTGTGCCTAAGGTGGGGGCACAACAAAGATGGCAGCCGTAAGAGTTTTAAAGGGACATAAATGTACAGAGACACTATTAATACTAAGAGTGTATTTTGGTTCTACCTTTCCCTAATCTTGCCAAGTCATTAATCATTTATTAAGCTTTTAATAAGCAGTGCCTAGAATTGAGCTAAGTACTAGGAGTACAAATACAACCAAAAAGAAAGTGGTCTTTGCCCTCAAGGAGCTAATATCTAGTTGGGGTAAGAGGATACGTAAAAAGAAATTGAAAAGGGAGGGATGGGGATTGTAATATTAAGAGTGATAAAGTGGCAAAGTAGAAAGAATACTGGACATGGAGCCATGAATTCCTGAGTTCAAGTCCTTCCTCTGTCACTTACCAGCTGTGTGAGCATAGGAAAATCGGTGAATTTATCTAAGCCACAATTTCCTCACGTGAAAAATGTTTAGGTCCCTGCATCACAAGGCTATTGTCTCAAAGGAGATAGTAACATAATCTCTATCTACCTCAGCCTTTTCTTCCATAAAATGGTGACAATAATAGAGTTGGTAGGATCAAGCCACAAGCAAATTGCAGACCTTAAAACACTCTAAAAGTAATATTTTAAGACAGCTAGCAGTTATTTAGCACTTTAGGGTTTGCAAAACACTTTACATTTTATTTCACTTGATCCTCACAAATGTGTGAAGTACATGCAATGATTATTCACATTTTATAGACGAGGAAACTGAGGATGAGAGACATTATGACTTGCCAATGGTCAGGTAGGAATTAACTGTCTGAGGTAGAATTTGAACTCAGATCTTCCTGCCTCCAAGTCTACTACCAAACCATGTACCACTTAGCTGCTATTATCATAACTGTGCCAAAAACTTTCAAAATGAATTTTGCTGGTGATGAGCATCTATGCACTTTAACTTGGCTGGTCCTTGGACACCAGAAAATGTTACCAAAATTATGTTTTTTCCATTTGGTAGAATAATTGCTTCATTAGTAAAGCCTTAGAGAACCCAAAGGTACCTCTGTAAAAATAATGCATCAGAGTGGGACCCATCTGTGTAGATCTCCTTCTACTTGTGGAAATCGCAAAACCTTGATGACTTCTCATTCTGTGCAATGTGCTTGAATTATTATTATTATTAAATTATTATTATTATTATTATTATTGACATTTCACAATTCATCTCCCTCCTCTCTGCTTCTCAGATACCTTATAACAAACAAAGTTGTTGAGTGCGTGTAGGAGAGTGTGTGGGGGGGAAGGGTTTAGCAAAGCTAACCAACTCATCAAAAAGGTTAGCTAATATATACAATGTTCCATATTTATGTCCCTAATCCCTGCCCAGAAAGGAAGAGATGCCTTCTCATATCTTGTGTCTTATGTTCTTTGGGGTCACATTTGCTTATTATAATTTCTATAATTTTTTTTTTAGCACATAGGACTTTTGACATTCAAAGCCCTTTATAGCTTAGCCCCTTCCCCCCTTTTCAGTCTTTCTACACCTTACTCTTCACCACATACTCTTCATTCCAGTGACACTGGCATCCTTTGTTTCATAAATAACTTCATCTGTTGACTCAGATATTTTCTCTGGTTGGCCCCCTTGTCTAGGATGCTGTCATCATCTCCACCAGCTGGCCTCCCTGGCTTCCTTGAAGTCCCAGCTAAAGCTCTTTCTTGTCCAGGAAGCCTTTTCCAGCCCCTCTCACTTCTAGTTCCTTTCCTCTGTTAATCATTTCCTATTTGTCTTGTATGTAGCTTGTTTGTATATGTTTGCTTGTCTTCTCCCCCATTGGTTCGTGAGATCCTCGAGGGCAGGAACTATCTTCTGTTTCTTTTTCTAATCCTGGTGCTCTGCAAAGTATTTGGCCCTTAGTAGGCGCTTAATAAATGAATACAGATTGACTTATTATCCTTGACCTCTCAGCAATAAGATCTTTTGTCCAAGGGTTTAGAGATTTAGTTACTTTGTTAGCATAACTCCAAATTGATTTCCTGATGGTTTGGCCAGTTTAAGCTTCATCAACAATTTATTAATATTATCCAATATATTTCTGTAAATATTCTATATGAATCTATTTAATACCTTGGAGGCTTTTCTTTAATATTTCTATTGCGCCAAAGTAGTAATCTGTCCACTAGTGATGAGATTACAGAATCATCAAGCCACCAAAGTAAGTAAATCAGTATAGTAAGGAAGATAGAAAAGGTATGGTTAGAAAGAACATTTTTTGAGAATGTTCTCAAAAATGCAAACTTATTAGTTGATTAAGATAAAAAAAAACCACATATAACTATGTTCTTTCATGTTATTAATTGGGAGTTCTGGCCTGTGTACCATTTCTTTCTTCACTACCCTTGCAGTGAAGAGAAACTGATGAATTTATTTTAATTTATAAAATTATCCCCATCAATCACATTTCCCTTAACACTGCATCAGGAAGTTGATAAGAAAGTGTTTCCTTTCTTACTTCTTGATTTTGTGTGATACTTAGCAAAGATACCCACGGGATAACACATTCAGTTTCTAGACTGTCAGAGTGGAAAATATGTACCAGTTGGTTAGAGTCCAGAGAGGAACAACAGAAATTACTTAGGCAATAGGAGAAATGACTTATGAGAATGCAAACAAAATTAAATGTTTGTTTATCTAAATGACAGTTATGAGGAAAAAGTTTAAAGAATCATCATGTATACATACATACATATATTTATGTATATGTACATACACACACACACACACACACACACCAAAGAAGTAGAAGGAGTGGGCCCTGTAGTATATGGGGATATAATTACAGTTAATGAAATGAAATTAAGGGAATTACAGAGGAAGTCAGAATTGTGAGTAATTAAGCAATATGAACAACATTTATGCCGAATATTAGGAAAAAAGATTTGGAGTTTGAAAAATATTAGTTTGATGAAGCTAGCTTCCAATGGGAATTTGTGGAATTTCATCATACCGTGAAACATTTTAAAGTTAAATTGAGGGGGGGGGTAGCCAATGAGTTCCCAGTCTTTACAGTATGCACAGTATGATCTATTATCATTCCATACAGAGGCTGGCTGAGCCTGCTTTTGGGCATATGTAATAAAAAGGCCATTCCCTTGATTATAGCATATAAGCAGATATCATTTGATTATTCCTTATCAACTTACTTGGTGGTGAAAAAAATGACCTTTATTTGGCTGCTCAGCCAGAACTGAGTGTCCATGCCAAATATTTGAGCAGAAAATCTCTCATTGTAGGTTTAATGAGGAAGAAACTCTCTTATGAGCATCTAGGAGGGGTAGTGGTTTGAATAGTGGCAGAACCAGAAAGAACATTATCATCAGAATTTCAAAGCTAAAATTGTATAGAGAGAAGTATAACATCCAGGAATAAGGAGGGATAATCCCTTTATGCTCTTTTCGTGATTAGGCGAAATCTGAAGTACTATATTCAGTTCTGCATGCTATATTTTAGAAGGATATTTAGAAGCTAGAAAGTGATCTGAGGAGGGCAAACAGGATGGTAAAGGCCATGAGTCTACAACACATGAAAATCAATGAGAACTAGAGTTCCATCTGAGGAGAGAGGTGTCAGCGGGGATATTATTGTCATGTTCAAACTTTAAAAGGATGGCCACGTAAAAGGGAACAAACTTAGATTTCCCCAAAGGATAGAATTATTAGTAACAGATAGAAGGTGCAAAAAGTCAAAATTAGGTCTGATGTAAGTAAATAATTCCTTAGGATGGGAGCTATAGGCATTGGAATGAACTGTCTCAAATTAATGTGTTCTCCCTTACTTGTGGTCTTTAAGGAAAGGCCACTTGTCAGCCATATTGACTTATTGGGAATTCTTTTTCATAACAGAGGAGACTAGATGGGTTGTGAAATCCTTTCCACTTCTGCAGTTCATGAATTCTGAGATTCTTTCCACATCATGCCTCTTATGGCAGAAAGACGTATGATAAGTCCTGAACTGTCTATCTCAGAAATGCTTGTTTTCTTCCAAGACAGTCTAAGATTCAGTGAAAATTCACGTCCTCTTCTGGGAAAACACATCAGCCATCTTAGTGAGGATGGGTCAGCAAAGATACTCCATGTAAATAGAGGCCTGGGAGATAGCATATTAAATAGAAGGAAAAATATTGATTTAAATTGATAAGGTGGCAGACCATGATTTCTTTGAAGTGTTGCCTCATGAATCCATCTAAATCAAACAATTCATTACCCTAAATAACATATCTAATATTAAGAAATAAAAAAAAAGAAGTTATGAGACTGCTGGTGTCAAGATGGTGGAATGAGGAAGGAACCCTCTGAAGCCCTGCTAAATTCCCCACCAAACAACTGGAAAACTGACTCAGAACTGATCTAGGAGCAGGGAAGCAGCTTGCCAGCCAGGCAGGAAAGGTCTGTCTCACTAGGGTGGGAGAGAAGCAAGGTCCAAGAGCAGCAACAGCAGTCTCACAGCAGGGGGCCTGCAGCAGGGCTCTAAGCCTGGGACAGTGCATCACCAGGCTCCAACCTCCAGGAAACCAGCAGCCTCCTAGGCAAGTGAGCAGTCTGTGTCTCACAGCAAGGTCCCACCCGAGTGAACCCACCCCCAGCACAAGCCATCAGCTAGGCCTTGGCCCCTTTGCTGCCCAGTAGTGAAACCCTGCTCTAGGGCTGGCCAACAGCAAGAACCTGTCACTGGGGCCTGCCAGCAGAGAGACTCTGTTTTCATAGCAAACCAGCAGCAAGACACCACCCCTGGGGCAGATTAGCAACAACATCCTTCCTCCAGTGGTAATCACCAGAAAGATTCTGTTGTGACCCAGAAGAAAGCCCACACTCCTGGGACAAGCCAGCAGCTAAACTCAGGGGCTAGGCTAACAGGGAAGCTCTACCTGCCAAGTACAAACCTGAAGGTTAACCTATCCTACAGTGAAAACCAACAGCTAAACTCTGAAGCCCAGTGAAAGTCAGCAGGAAGACTCTGAGCCCCAGAATAAAAAATGGGGACAGTGAAGAACCAAAGCCTGACTCTCAAATAAAAATGCCAAATCACAGAAAAGGTAGAATAAAATGAGCAAAAACAAACAAACAAAAGAACTTGTCTGTAGAAAGTTACTATGGTGATGGGGAATTAAGGCATAAACTTATAAGAAGACAATAGTGTCAAAAAGGATACGTGCGAAGCCTTAAAGACAAAGGTAATTTCATCTCAGGACCAGAAATAATTCCTGGAAGGGCTTAAAAAGCAAATTAGAGAAGGAGCAGAAAAACTGGGAAAAGAAATGAGAGTAATGCAAGGGAATCATGAAAAAGGAGTCAATAACATGGGAAAAGACATACAAAAATTTCCTGAAGAAAATAGCTCCCTAAAAAATAGAATTGGACAAATGGAAAAGGAAGGACAAAAGTGGAATGAAGAAAATTATTCCTTAAAAATTAGAATTGAACAAGTGGAAGCTAATGACTCTAGGAGACGTTAAGATAGAGTAAAACAAAATTTTAAAAATTAAACAAATATATAAGAAAATGTGAAATTTCTCATTGGAAAAACAACTGGCCTTGAAAATAGGTTCAGGAGAGATTACATAAGAATTATTGGACTACCTGAAAGCCATGATAAAAACAAAACAACCATGGACAACATCTTTCAAAAAGTTATCAAAGAAAACTGTAATGATATATTAGAACCAAAGGGCAAAGTAGAAATTGAAAGAATCTACCTGCCTGTAAGAGATCCCAGAATGAAAACTCCCAGGAACATCATAGCCAGGTTCCATTGCTCACAGATCAAGGAGAAAGTTCTACAGGTAGCAAAAAAGGAAACAATTCAAATATCATGGAGATACAGTCAGGATTACCAGAATTTGGCAGTTTCCACATTAAAGAACTGCAGGGCTTGGAATATGAAATACTGACAGTCAAAGGAGTTAGGATTACAACCAAGAATCAGCTACCCAGGAAAACCTAATTTAATCTTTTCTGAGGGAGGAGGGTATGGATATTTAAAGAAATAGAGCTCTTTCAAGCATTTCTAATTAAAAGAACAGAGTGGAATAAAAAAAATTGATCTCCAAATACAAGACTCAAAGGAAACATAAAAAAGGCAGAAAAGAAACAAGAAAGAAAATATAAGACATTCAATAAGGTAACTGTTTATATTTCTATGTGGCAAGATAATATTTGTAACTCTTAAGAACTATAAGACCAATTAGAATATATAGATAGAGGTGTGATTACAGGGAGACTTATGTGGGATGATGGGATGATATGCCAAAGAAAATAAAGGGGTGATAAAGAAAATTGCACTGGATGAAGGAGTGGGGAGTTTGAATGGGGTAAATTATCCCACATAAAAGAGGCATGAAAGAGACATGATAATGTACGGGAAGATAGGTATGGGGTGGTATGCAAAGTTCTTCAAAACTGACTAAAAGAGAGAATAACATACACATTCAATTGGACACAGAAATCAGTCTTACTCTGTGGAAGACAGGGATAATAGAAGGGGAATGGGAGTGCTGATAAAAGTGAGAGTAGTTTGGGGAAAGCAGTGATCAAAATTAAAACATTTGTGAAGAGGGAAGGAGATGGGGTTGAGAGAGGGGTGGATAAGCAATCAGAAAATAGCGTGGAAGAAAATACACAGTTAGTTATTTGGTACTATACTAGAAATGTGAGTAAACCAACAAAAGAAGAAAAAACATTAAAGGAATTAGACTAGGCAAAGAGGAAATACAACCATCAGTCTTTACAGATGATATTATGTTAAATTTAGAGAATCCTAGAGATCAGCTAAAGAACTACTTGAAATTAGTAACAATGTTAGCAATCTTGCAGGATACAAAATAAATCCACATAAATTATCACCATTTCACAAATGAAGTCAGATCTTAACAATTGGAAAAAAAAATAATTGCTCACGGGTAGCCTGAGTCAATATAACAAAAATGACAATTGTATCGAAATTTATTTATTCAATCAAACTAACAAATTACCAAAATATTTTATAGAACTAGAAAAAAAATAATAACAAAATTCATCTAGAAGAACAAAAGTTCAAGGATATCAAAGTAATCAATGAAAAAAAAATGTTAAAGAAGGTGGTTTAGCTGTACCAGATCTCTAACTCTATTAGAAAGCAGTAAGGAGGGAGCTGATTCATTGAAGATCCCCTACTCTCTTCCAATCAGTATCAAATAGTTTGATATGATTATAAGTTCTGGCCCCAGGACCCTGAGCTGAAAATGGTAAGATCATTTGAATAATCATAGGACGCTGGAAGGAGGCCCTCAGCCCTTGTTTTTTCTTGTCCTGGTGATCAAGCCCAGTGTAGCAGAGGTGACTCAACTACATGGAAAGTCCCCCAAAATTATTTTGTACCTTTGGACCATTCTCTCTTTTCCAATATGAGCAGTTGCCCATCTTATGACCATCTAGTCAGTGAAGATATTCCTTGATTCTCCCAACTTGTGACTATTAATATATTGTTTTGCTTATTTTAGCCTATGCATAAAATGCCAATGAAATTATTCTGTTCTTGAATGTTTACATATTGAACCCTATAAAAATAGGACCCTGGAAGGAGGGAGCATGTCAAATCATGAGGAAGATCAGGTTCACTTCATTAGAGGAGACCATGAACCTTTTAATGAAGTGCCATTGGCTGAGAGTTCTGCCTCAGTTTCTCTTATTTTAGGTTGGGTAATTTTTATCTGTACAGTAATTATTAATTTTTTTGGAGGGGCAATTGGGGTTAAGTGACTTGCCCAAGGTCACAGGGCTAGTAAGTGTTAAGTGTCTGAGGCTGGATTTGAACTCATGTCCTCCTGAATCTAGGGTGGGTGCGCTATTCCCTGTGCCACCTAGAGAGCAATTTGGTACTACCCAAAGGGCTACAAAACTATGCATACCCTTTGATACGCTAATACCACTACTAGGTCTATATTGCAAAGATATCGTCTCCTCCCCAAATTGAACAAAAATATTTATAGCAGCTCTTTTTGTGGTAGCTAAGAATAGGAAATTAAAGGCATGCCCATCAATTGTGGAATGGTTAAACAAACTGTGTTATATGATTGTAGTGGAATATTATTGTGCTATAAGAAGTGACAGGCAGGATGACTTCAGCAGAACCCGGAAAGACTTACATGAACCGATGTATAGTGAAGGGAACAGAAACAGGAGAATGTTGGGCATAGTAACAGCAATATTATTTGGTGAAGACTTGTGAATGACACCTATTCTTGGCAATGTCCAAGACAATCCCAATGGACTAATAATGAAGCATATTATCTTCCTTCAGAGAAAAAACTGATATTGATTGAATATGGACGGAAGCATGCTAATTTACACTTTATTTCATTTTTTTCTTTTATTTCAGTCATCTTGTACAAAAGGACTAATATGGAAATGTTTTACATAATTGCATATATATAATTTATACATGATTGCTTACCATCCCAGGGAGGAGAAAAGGAGGAGGGAGGGACAGAGGAATGGGATTTGAACCTCAAAACTTTAAATATAAATATTAAATAAGAATCCTAAAACTCATAAGGTAATTCTCTTAGGTCTGCAAAAGATAAGCAGCTTTGGAAAACTGACAAGAATTTTTTTTACTTTTGTTTGGGCACCAATCCGTGAAGGATATATCAGTAGATGTAGTTGTCAACAGATTTCACCTGAGCTGATTTTAAATAAATCCCTGAAGAGGGAGAAATGCATGGGAACCCAATTTATAAATGTAATTTCCCCCTCACTCATCCTTGGTGATAATTTAACATGATAGCCAGGATGCTTAGGGTTTTACAGTTTGTTTACCAGTCTTTTTGAATGAATGCTTGGTTTTCCATTGCTTTCTGTAAGAGATAATAGAGGTGGACGAGTAGGTATGATTCCTACCCAGTTGAAGTGAAAGGGTCAACCGTCCACTCCATTTGGATCTGGAATCTGTAACATTGCTCTTTGTCTCTATCTGTTTCTTCTCTGCGTGTGTCTATCTTTCTCCCTCTCTCTTCTCTTTCCCTTCTTCCTCTTTCTCCCTCCCTCTTACCTCTCCCTTGTTCCCCTTTTTATTCCCTCTCTCTCTGCCCTCTCTCCTCTCCTCTCCTCTCCTCTCCTCTCCTCTCCTCTCCTCTCCTCTCCTCTCCTCTCCGCTCCTCTCCTCTCCGCTCCTCTCCTTTCCTTCTCCCTCCTCTCAGTCTCACTCTTCCTTTCTCTCTCTCCTCCTCCCTCTGCCCCTTTCGGCCTAGAGTAGGAAAAAGAAGTGGTACTGTCCCTGGTCTACAGGGAATAGTTTGTGAAGGTTTGAAGATTTGTTGAAAAGCCTTTTGAGGCTCTGTTTGTTACTACAGGAGCCAGTTCAGACCACCGCAGTCATTGCCACAGCACAAAAAAACAAAAAGAACTTTTCCTGTTTGTGATTCAGTGTGACAGCTGTTTAGCATTTGCCTAGGGCTGTTTGGTTGTGTCATTGAAGCTGCTCTAGCAATGGGAGCCACTACATGGAACATTCTGTTTTCTTTGTCACTCCAGAAAAAAGTCCATTAGCTTGTGGACATGGAATCCCAATACCACCCACCCCAAACAACAAGCCATCTCTCCAGGTTTCCCACCTGTGGTTTCTAAATAAAGCTATTGACTTTGTGTGTACTGAACACCCAATTAGGCTTTGTAAATCATTTATGGCTGTGGATTATGACTGAAATTGATCATTGCAAATGGTCCTTGTTGTGTTAGATCCTGACAGCCCTGGGATTAAATTTCAATATTTTTGGGCATGAACCATATCAGAGGACCTGGTGGGCTTTCCCAGAGGGAAAACAAACAAACAAATAAAAGGTAATTAGTTACTTCTTAGAATTGTGGATAATTTCTGGAAATGAGCTTTGTTCATCCAAGCAGTAGACTCATCTTGGCCCCTTCTCTCACAATATTGCAGGTGTTTTCAATATTTGCTGCTAGAATCAGCTCTCCAGTTGAGGGTAACTAAGAAACAGATCTGTCCCCAAAGTGATGGGCTTTGCAAACTTTTATGATGAGCTCAAAACTGCCACTCTTATAACTGCAACAATAAACACAAGCTTTCTGAGGTGCCACATGTTTCCATGTCTGTGGAAAAACTAAAGGAGATGGAAATGAGTTCCTTTAGACAGAAGACAAGAAAGAAAGCTTAACTCACAGTTAGTGTTTGTATAGATTAGGTACAAATGCACAATAATTTCCCTAATCAGCCAGACCCTCAAAGACAGATGGTCTTGTTTTTTGGGCTATCATAAAGTTCTTTGTTGTCTACACAATTCTTGGGCCCTTTCTAGAATCTCAGTAGCATAAGCTCATTCTTTGTTTTTTGAATTCCACAACAAATGCCAAAATACTTTCTTCTCTACCTTTTCCTTGGTTGGTTCAAATCTTTTCAGGATTCTGGGAAGAGTATAGCTACACTCCTTTGTTTTCCCTCCACCAAGCACAGGGGATGACGAATTAGAATTAATTAGCCCAAAGCCACTGGAAAATGTACAGCTAAAGAGTACAAACTAATTCTGAAAGCTGGAAACTCTTATGAGAAACTCATTACTGTAATTGGCTTTTGTGCAACAAATGCAGTAAGTTCCTCAGGGTTTTCCAGAGGCATGAAATAAATTGAATATAAACTAGATTACCATTCCTTCAAGTACTTTGAACTAGATTGCACATTCCAACACTTCCAAGAGAGCTGCCATCATTATGCACCCTCCATCCCACTGCATGTCTAATTGATTTGTTTTCTTGTTAGAACACAGCAAACAAGCCCATGGAAAGCATCAGAGAGAGTTAGCTAAAGCTAAGCACCCCATATTAATAAAGAATTAATTTTGCAAGGAATATAATATCACATTTGTTTCCCCTGGTTGGTTAATGCTTGCCAGAAAGTATCAGTACTTTAACCTTTGAGGTTAAGCTAAACCACTTAGTTTTTAATATAGTGTACATATCAGTATAGCTCCCTTCTCTGTTCCATTGCACAAATGGTCCCTTCTCCCTGAAATATTCTCCTTCTTTACCTCTTTCTCTTAAGAATCATTAGCACCTTTCAAGGTTTAAGTGCCCTCTTCTACAAAATTATCCTAATTAACTTTGTATTTATTTTACATTTTTTAATTAACCTATCTCTGTAATACTGTTTCTCCCTACTAGAATAGAAACTTCTTGAGGGAAGGAACTGTTCTGCTGTTGTCTTTGTTACTTATGCCTTAATAAATACTTGTTACATTGAATTGAATTACTTCCATTTGCCCATACTCTCCCAGTAGAAATCATCTTAAATTGGCTTCCATCTGAATTGCCCCTCCGTGTGGTTAAAAAGATTTGCATTGTAGTCCAACTATAGAGGTCAGTATTGTTCACCAGGAATGCCACAGCACAATGGCTTTGTAGTTTCTTACCTTGATTAGTAATGCTATTTAAATTAAATAAAATTAATCAGATTAACTTTCTTTCTTTCCTTCTTTTTTTTTTTTGGACCTTAGAAGGCAGAAATGAGCATTTGTCCTTCACTTTTTACTCAAAATAACCATTTCTGAGATGCTTCATGTATGAATCAATCTTGAGCATACCAATTCATGTTAGTGTTTTTGATTTCTCATTCAGATTGAGTCAGTCTGAAATTTGCCTGAACTATTGGGTTTTATCAAGAAACTTTCTCTGTAGTAATTACTCACTTCATCCATAATTCTTCTATCCTACAGTCATTGACTTCAAAAAGTGCACTATTGTAAGGGTAGAGGTTTGAATTCCTTATTACTATAAATGCAGAAAGCTCGGGAATCAATCAACCAAAGATGTAAACTAAGGTCAAAGAGATTTTTAATCAATTTGGGAGAAAGGATTGTTGTTTATACTTGTCCTGGATGAGGGCCAATGACATTAGGAGGGTGATTGCAAGTGAACTGCATTTAAGTGAGGCAGAGATTTGCAAAATCATCAGCTTTACTCACTACTCCAGAATCATTGGGTCCAGTCAGTGCAAGACATAGGTCAGGGCAACTGTTGATGGTCCAGGATGCAGTGGGAGACCTCAGCCTTTTTAAACTAAGGTCTTTCCTAGGTCTCAGCTTATCTGAGGCAACACCCATTCAGTAGTTAAAGGCTAGGTAAGAACTGAATCAAAAGATGGCCTAGTTCGCCTTCACAAAAGAATCAGTCTGGGAGGAAAAGACCCTCAGAGTATCTGACCAGAACAGAAAAAATTTGGGAGGAAAGAAGTACTTGTCAAGAGCACCTTGAAGAGTCAGACTCTTCCATACCTATAAGCTGAAGATCAAGTGAGGAAATGTAATACCATGCACTTGCAGATTCCCAAAAGAACGCTACTGTGAACAGCTTTTAAGG
The DNA here is from genome assembly GCA_028646515.1 of Pseudochirops corinnae. Classification (NCBI taxonomy): domain Eukaryota; kingdom Metazoa; phylum Chordata; class Mammalia; order Diprotodontia; family Pseudocheiridae; genus Pseudochirops; species Pseudochirops corinnae. The sequence continues at coordinate 154,989,079 of CM053589.1, forward strand.
TTCTGATTACACAGTATAGTGAACACTATGTTTATTCCATTACAAATCAAGGCAAACATTCACAACAAATCACAATATAATATTTACAACATTACATCTTATCACAGAAAAATCATAATATAATGTTCACAACAGCTTATCATTAAAATGGCCACATAGTTTTCACCAAAGTGGTCACAATATTTAGAACAAAGAACTAAAGAATAATCATCTGGTTTCCCTAAGGGGGAAAACCCTCTTTACTTAATCATTCAGTCATTTCACAATACAATAATCAATCTTCCACTCATGGGGCAATAATAGATTAACTTAATCAGTCACTTATCTAACAATCAGTCACTAAGTATCATTAATCACTAAATACAATCATTAGAAAATCACACAAACCCTCCACCCCTCAGGTCCAGTACACTTCAATTTCCTCATGCATCCAAGGGGAGGCCTTTTCTTCATCTTGACTCAGGGTGGTCTCTCAGATTTCCTGGATATCCTTCCATGGTCCCAGCTCCTACCTGAATCCACCAAACAGTCACCTGGATTCAGAGGCAGACAGCTCCCAGCTCCTTGTCCAGTCCTCTGGGCAGGTCTTGTTACACACTGAAGTTCACAGGGTCCAGCACATCTCAAACTCTTCACAACTTCTGTTTCCAGGAACTCAAGGATCAACCAAACCACAAACAAACAAAGTCTTAGCATCCCTGTCATGCTTCTTCAGTCCTCCAGCAGTTCAGCTGGCCCTAGGACCCAGGAGAAATCTTGACCTTTCAGGTGGCCTTCCAAGTGACAACTTCAGCCTTCACCAGATTCTGGTCTCATAGAGAACTCCAACTCAATTCTCAGTCCAGCAGCCCAGCTTCTAGATGCTGTGAAAATTCTGCTCCCTCCATCAGGAGCCACCAGGAAGAAAATTCTTGATTCCGATTCTCTGTCCCTGCCACTCTTCTTATACACATCCACGCACATCCACACATTGGCTTTCTGTCTCAGCCAACCCCCTCCTGCCATGTCAGCAACAGGAGATAGAGTTCATTCCCTCTGTCTCTTTCACAGAAATACTTAGGCCTTAGTTCCTAAGGACCAAGTACATGCTAAATTAATTACCATTACAGGAAGTAATACCAGAAAATGTGTTACATTCAACCCCTTATCCCTACAGATCATGTCATTTCAGACTGAGCAAGTAGTAGACAATACATCCAACCAAGAACTGTAAGACATTTGGAGAACAAATGAGATATATATGAAAAACAGAGAGCCACAGTACTCTGCAAAGGCACTAATCTCCAAAGCCCAGAAGGACAGTTACATTTAAGGGGACTTTCATGAGAACCCCATGAAGGGAGAAAAAGACTTTTAGTGATCAGAACTTACCTTTTTGTCACACATGTTCTAAATACTTGTACCTCATAATCATTGTACTCTGAGTTTAAGCCCAGTCTTTCCCTGGGTGCTGTTTGAATTTTGTGGACGTAGTGTACTCTAACCTTTTACAGGGACATTTTATACCACTTATTATACCATTTTAGGAAATATTCCCTTCTAAAAGTGAATTAACTCTAACTGATATTCAATAGGCAGAACATTAGAAGGGACTTGTGAAAAAACCTCAGTGTTCCCCCTCAATCTCTGAAAGAGTAGTATTAATCCGTCTCTGGGGACACAGAGCACCTACTCAAATGAGATTCAGGGAAATAGCCCTGGAGTGTGTAACACGTTATTAATAACAACAACAATAAGTACATGTGAGTGCATGCATGTCTACATAGCTATACAAATGTATGCAGGCATATATATCTAGATACATATGTGTATTTGTGTACATGTGTATTCACACATACATATTAACAAATATAGATATACATACCCACACACAAATACAAATGAAAGGATGACAACTATGGGAGGGAGAGAAAGTTATTAAATCTGCTACAAGGTATAATAGAGATGTAATTGATTTGATAATAACATACATTACAAATTTCTTCTAAATGCTAACAAGTGTTCATTTTTATTTCCCTCCCAAATATTCCAAAACAAGAGTCTTTGTTTGTTTTCTTGTTTTTTTCTTCTTCTTCAGGTTGAGTTAAGTAAATGGTATACAATGAAGTCACCATTTAAACTTGGTTTCAGGAATGTGTGGTGTTGACTTTTTTGCTTGCCAAGTGTTAAAGTAAACAGCAGTGTTTTGTTAGAAAGGCTTAAAGCTGAGGAAAGAAGGATCACACACCCATAAAGGAAATCAATGAGCCATAGGTAGTCATAACTGTGCTACCAAAATAAATAAAAATGAGAAGCATTTTATAGTCCCTTGCCCTTCCCCCCATGACAGAATTTAGATCACCATGCAATTGATAACTTTGAACATCTTTAAAGAGTTGGAATGAAACATATATTAAATTTTTTCCCCTCTGGCCATTTATTACTAAGCACCCCTGGGAAAATAAATCACTAAGAGGGAATGAACTTTGGAGTGGTAGAAGTCAACATCATTATGAATCAATGAATATGTTATCATTTAGCATATCACACTCTCATTTAGTGTGTCTAGAGCCCTCGTTATATTTCAGTGTTGGCTTTACTTCAGTACAACACCGAGGAGGATCATTATTTCCTTTTTTCCCCTTTAATCAACTGGGAAATTAAGGCACAGATATGCCCAAGGTCACAAGATAAATCAGTGTGATTTACTAATGTGAAATCCCAGAACCAATAACTCTTGGATCAAAATAAAAAAAAAAAAAGAGTTCCTTCATAGCCAGCTAATCTATCCAGTATATCAAAAATATGCTCAGTATCTTTTTCCATGATAGACACTCAGATCTTTGATTTCATTATAGAAGTTTAGAGCTGAAATTGACTTTAGAAACTATATAATATAACCCCCTGATTTTACGAGGGAGAAAACCAAAGTCAGAAAGAGAAGTGACTTTTTTAAATTCATGAAGCAAATACCACACGATGCTATAGCTAAAACTAAAACTGAGATTATTCAATTGACTTCTAATGGCATTCTAATGATTTTTCCATTACCTCACACTAATTTTTAGGAACCCATTGACTTCTGGGTAATATTGTTTCTGGGCAGTTACCAGTCTTACCAGCTCAGCTGCTCTCTCCTGGGTTCTAGTAATCATATTTTGTTTTGTTTTATGCATTCTCCTTTCCTCTTAGACTTTTACAGCAAGTTGTTTCCTTAGCTACATCTCTCTGGATTAGTTCATGGTAAAAATTTTTTTGGCCTTTTTTTTCTAAAAAAATCTCAGCAATTGACAATTCTACAAAATTTCTTCATTAGTCCAATTGTACCAACTGACATTTTATATCCCTTACAGTATATACAAATGGACCCTCTCTTCAGGAATTTATCATTCAATATTTATAAGAGCTATTGCAACTTGAATCATTCCTGCCTTGCACAGTGGTTTCCTCAAGCATGATTTTAGAAACGTGTGGTTATGCCAGATAAGATTATCCTATATTTAAGGTACTCATTATGTTTGTATGCATTCATTGCCATAGTTCATGAGCCTCCATCAATGTATTTGTATGTTTGATCTTTCTAGTCAATAAGAGCACACAATTAGAAAACAAAGCATTTAATGAATTAGCACAATGATAAGTAGCAATAAAGCATTTTTTTCCCCTCAGAAATCATGGGTGTTCCTTCCTTAAAAAAAAAATCAGGGAAAAGAATTAGAATTTTTCAGGAACACATAAAGAGAGCAGTACACATAGGGAACATGTGTGGACAAAGCTAATACATGGAGAACATTAAAGGTATTTTGGTGATACCATTGCAGTGTTCACAGTGGACTTGCCCCTTGCTTGACCTTGATGGTATTCCAATGTTTCTGTGATCACTGATGGTCAGTACCAACAGTGGCTTTACTGTACATAAGGTTGTGTAATTTGTTTCTTCATGCAACTTCTGGCTTCATTTGGAATCATTAGCTAAAGTGCCAACTCTTCCTTTATGGAAGTAGGAAAGGCCTATCTAATTTCTCTTAAAAGAGAGACTTTATGCCATTTTCTTTTTAGAAATGCAGAGCCCTTAAATACCCAGTATAAGATTAGGGGAAGGGAGCTTGCTGCACTTTATTCCCTGTGATTCATCTATGTGCTTTCTGAACTGTCACTAATTCCAGGTTTTAAATAATTTGCAAAATTGTATTGTTCAGCTTTATTAACTACTTATGATTTATACAAATTATAGCATATACATTCCTTTTTTCTATGGATTCTTAGATCCATATTTGGTTTCATAAACTATTCCATTGTTTTTATTTTTATCTTATTTCAGTTCCTGATTCTTTCCCCCACTAGTTGAATGAAATATTAATATATTTCAATTTAGTTTTGTAGTATGAAGAATGTCTTAAATACCAAAAGATATAATGAAAACAAAAATCTCTTGGCTCTAGGAAGTTGTGCACTTTGGTAATTCAATGCACATGCAAGCTCATCAATATAGTCACTTATTCCACCCTACAGCTCATAACCTGTGCATGCCTTCTTAGCTTGTAGTGTTCTTATTCATGTCCTCCCATTAAATCCCCATACCTGATCTTAGCACTACAAGCCTTCAACTTTGTCTTAGTATTTCATGGATCTGCTTTGGAGCAGGAGTTATTGATTTACATGTAGAAATATTTTTAAGTACTTACAGATCATCAATCGTAACACATCATATTCTTCTTAGATCAACAACACATCTTTCCACTGGCTTTTTGGTCACTAGCAACTTTGATTCTTCTGAAATAATGTAATTCATATTTGCAGGTATCATTATTATGTGCAGTTGCATGTTTGGATTCTTGAATGGGTCTTTCACCACATACATTCTAGAAAAAGTACTTCAAATGATCAGTTTGCTGGGCCCAGAACTGAATTAAAGGATGAAATAATAAAGGTATCCAATTTTGGAAATTTTATAAGTCTTTTGAAAATCCAAGCTACTCTTGCTGAAAAAAGCCTGCCTTTCCACCAGTAATATTCTCTCAATGATGCTAAATGGCCATGAATCATGTAGCACTATGGAAGCTCCTTAGAAGTTTAAAAATGCTTATTTACTCATATATTTCAGCTTGTTACTTAAGACCTGTTGAGCTTTGCCCAAGTTTTGTAGAATAATGTTTTTGCCATAAGGAACCATGCTGACTTGATTATGACAACTGGTAATTTTCTTGTTAAATAGCTTCAAAAGGAGCCAAGATGGTGGCCTAGAAGCAACAAGGTTCCACAGCTCCCACAGAGCCATCTCCAATACCCATAAAATATGACTCTAAACAAATTTTAGGGCTACAAAACTCAAAAAACACATCTCCTGCTGAAAGTAGCTTGGCAGGAAGGGTGCAGCACAATATGCTGGGAGCAGAAACCAGCCCAGCCTGAAACTGTGGCTTGGCCCCAGGGGCAGCCAGAACAAGCTGCAGCTGGAGCATCAGGAGAGTGGGTCATTGGCAGCTGCGGTAGTCTGCAGAATTATCAAGCCATAAGAAACAATGACAAAGTGAAAGGTCAGTGGAACTCAGCTAAATTGGGGGGAGAAAAGTGGTCTGGCCACACTGCCTCCAGGGCAAGGAAGCAGCAGAAGCGGTGGCCCTGTAGCTGCCCCCATGTGGCTGTTTCAGAGCTCCTGGCCTGCAGACTGCAGGGGGGCCAAGTGATCATTCAGAGGCTAAGTGCTCTTGTGTTGAGTGGCCTAGATCCAGATTGTGGTCTTGGGTGGTGGTCCTGGGCTGCGTTTTCAGTAAGCCAAAGCTGGTGGGGACTGCAGTGGCCTCCCAATAGCTCCAGCAGCTGCAAAAACCCCAGCAATTTGGGACAGAGCTTTCCCTTCTGGAAGCAGAGTTCCAAAGAACTAAAAA
>CM053589.1:154995445-155014183 GCA_028646515.1 Pseudochirops corinnae
CAAAATCCTTCTTCAGCTGATCTTTAGCTTTAAGGCAATCTTCATGTTTATTGGAAGCTATTGGTGGTGGAGCTCTGGCTGTGCTGTCCTCCTCCCGCTCTCTGCCTTGATCCTTCTTTTCCCCAAAGAAGGAATCTAGGGTTTGATTGCTGTTCTTACTTTGCTTCTTATGCTTATTCTTATTCATGGTTGGTCAGTCCATGATTTTTTTTTTTATCTCTGTGAAGCTCTGCTTCCAGAGGGGAAAGCTCTGTCCCAAATCACTGGGGTTTTCCCAGCTGCTGGAGCTCTTAGGAGGCTGCTGGGTCCCTCCCCCACTCCGGCTCACTGAAAAAAATACAAAAACACAGGACCAAAGCCCAAGACTGCGATCTGGATCCAGGCTGCTCAACGTGAGTGCACTTGGCCTCTGAATGATCACTTGGTCCCCCTGCAGTCTGCAGGCCAAGAGCCCTGAAGTGGCAATGTGGAGGCGGGTGCAAGACCTCCAGTCTGCAGCCTCGTTGCCCTGGAGGCGATTTGGCCGGACTCACTTTTCTCCCCTGATTTTGTGAGCACAGGGATACTGGATACTTCAGCTGCCGCAATACACTCACCCAAAGCTCCAGCCCATTGTCCAGCCACCTCCCAGCTCCTCTCATCCAGCCACCTCCAGGGCAGAGCTGCGGTTTCAGGCTAGGCTGGTTTTGGCTCGCAGGGCTGATATGGTTCTTCATAGCCGAGCTGACTTTAGCGGAAAGTATATTTGTGTGCGTTTTGGAGTTCTACAATTTGTTTAGAGTCACATTTTATGGGTATTTGGGGGTGGCTATGTGAGAGCTGCAATATGTTGCTACTCTTACGCCGCCATCTTGGATCCACCCCCCCCCCCCCCCTCCCAGCTCTGTGTTTGTAAAAGTCACTCTTCCCTGTCTGGCTTCCAGAGATCACTTGAACCTTTATGTCACACACAAAGGGAAATCAGAAACAAAAAGACATGATCGACTACAGGTGTTTATGGGAAATAATAATTCTTTCAAATATTTCTTTAACAGAATTAAAAAAAACTAAATGGAAAAGACCTGGAGTATGTTAACAACTACTTGTTGGGGCAGCTAGGTGGCACAGTAAATAGAGCATTGGCCCTGGAATCAGGAGTACCTGAGTTCAAATCTGGCCTCAGACATTTAACACAAAAACTAGCCTTGTGACCTTGGGCAAGTCACTTAGCCCCAACTGCCCTGCCTTCCCCCCTCCAAAAAGCCAAAAAAAAAAAAAATCTTAAAAAAAAGCTACTTGTTAAGTTCTTACTATTGGAATAAGCACCTGTGATTTTAAAGCAAAAAACAAAACATAGTAGCACACTTCTCCACTTGACCATTTAGAAGTCGTCTCTCATGATCTGAGAGAGGGGTGTTGTAGATGTTAAACACCACTTCCTCTCTCCCCTCTCCTCATTAAGTCCTTCAAGATTCCTTCCATAGATGATTCTGAAAAAAGGCCCTGTGTTCTGTTTGAGGGCTAAATTCCTGTTGTTTTCCCCTCTTCCCAAGCTGGAAAGAACTATAATTCTTTGTGGTTAGCCAATGCCTTGATAGAGGTTTTTGCATTCAAGAGGGTCAAATGTCCTATGAAGACTATTTCTGGTATCATTTGAGAGTCTGACAAAACTTTGCCAATTCCTTTTTTTTTTTGCTTCTCCAAGAAATACCAACTTATAAATCATTCTTCCATTAAATGGCAACATTCTTCTTTTGCGTTTTAAATATCAGGATTATCGAGATGTATATGATTTAACTCCTCTAGCAATGTGTTCACTTTTTAGTCATTGAACAAGAATCTCATATTTAGAGAAACCAATGATCAAGTAAAAATTTGTTGATGCTGTAGAAAACAAAAACAACAGCAAAAACCCCTAACTTTATGATAATTAATGCCTTTTGTGCCCTTTTACCACTTTCCTGCTGTTGTCTCTGCATTTTTAGAAAGGGAATAGGACCATTAAAAATATTCCTTCTTTCATAGCTTGTTATGACCGTAAAAAATTCTTCACCAAGTTGATGTCCTACTAGTGATGAGACCCTCTGGGATTAGCTAGGCTGGTCCTTAGAAAACATATGTAGTCTGCTGGAATTCAACCTGAAATCTTTCTGTCATGGTACAACTTATTAGTTTGAAAGCTTTTCTAGCATACCTTGCAAGAATCTGGAGTCATTTCCATGCCATAGTGAGACTTCAGAAGAGAGAATTCCAGAGAAAGTCCTCTATAACCTTATAAGTACATTTAATAATAAATTAATAAAAATTAATAATTTAATTTCAAAATAAATTAATAATAAAAAATTATTAGACTAAAACATCACTCTGGTTTAGAGAGAGACAGCATAGTATGGCTTTGGAGACAGAATGGATTTGGTAATAGAGAAAGCCTGACTTTCAGTTTCAGGTCTGCCATTTATAATTGGTGTAAATACAGACCAGGTACTTCACTGCTCTGAACTTCAATTTATTCAATTTATGTGTTTTTCTGTTACACACAAAAAAATCAAACCACAAATATCCAAATCGATGTCCTGTTTCTCTCATAAATTAATTTCTGGGTACATTTATGTGAGGTTCTGAAGTTCTTCCCAAGTGCTTTGTTTGAAATGCAGTTCAGAAACCTTTTTTTTAAATAAAATTTTGCTTGTGGGGGCAGAGTCAAGGTGATGGAATAAAGGCAGAGACTCTTGAGCTCTCTCCCCCAAAACTCTCCATATAATTTTTTTTTTTGCTTTTTTGGAGGGGGGAGGGCAGGACAATTGGGGTAAAGTGACTTGCCCAAGGTTACATGGCTAGTTTTTGTGTTAAGTGTCTGAGGCCAGATTTGAACTAAGGTCCTCCTGACTCTAGGGCTGGTGCTCTATTCACTGTGCCACCTAGCTGCCCCTCCATATACCTTTAAAAATGTCTTTCAACAAATTCTAGAGCAACGGAACCCACAAAGATATAGAATGAAGGAAATTTCCAGCCCAACACAACTTGGGAGGTGGACAGGAAAAGTCTATTGCGCCAGGATGAGAGAGGATGGCAATCTAGCACAGGCTGTGCCACCCCAGCCCCAGCCCCAGTGAATCTAGAGCAGGCCTTGGGGAAACTGAATAACTGGCAACAGTGGTGGTTTCCAGACCTCTCAGCACAGAAATGTCAAAGACAGTTTAGAAGGTCAGCAGAAAATGTCTGTTGACCTGAGTGAGAGTGGAGAGCAGTCCAGCTCAGGCTGGACCAGTGTAGCCCTGGCCCCAGCAAACCAGAAGCAGGCCTTGGGAGCCATTGAATTTGAAGCAGCAGTGACTGCTTCCTGAGCTCCCAAACCACAGATGGTAAGGGGGTGAAACAACTGGTCAGAAGGAGATTACAGGGGTCTTTTTGCTAGCACTGTGGCAGCACTGTTGCTTTGCTGTACTTGATTCTGAGTGGCCCCATGAAGAGGAATAACATTGGTGGTAATGTTAATGGAATAGGAAGATCTTTCTTGTCCATTAATAGCCCTATATGACCACATGTGTCCCCTTTTCCCTTGGAACAGGGACTAGGTCTAAAGGTACACATGTATTTCAATCAAAGACATTTTGCTGCTTTCATAGCTGTGTTACATCTTGAGTCACATAGAGCCCACGGGTGGAGGAACTTGCCTAGGGGGAAGCTTGCTAATGGGAAGATTTGCTTGTAGAAAGGCTTTCACACCTTTTGAGTACTGTGTCAGGAGGGTTGTGGTGTCTTCTGTCTCTGAGCCTATTAGTTGAAAATTATATATACTGGGAACTTGATATTTTACTTTGGGGGTTTGCTCATGAGAAGGATCTTTTGATTCCGTGGATGGGATTCTGAGTAGCCATTTGTTGAGAGCCCCCCAACTGCTCAGATGTTGGTGCTCTCCCAATCAGGTGGTGTATGTGGGTGGTTGTTTTACTCTATTTAGATAGTTGGAGTCCTTTCTATTGGATTCTTTCTTGGATACTCACTTCTTTCTACTTGTCTGTACTTATCTGTTTGTTAATTATCGTGAGATTGCTGGTCCAGTGGTCATAGATAGTTTAATAACTCTTTGATCATAATTCCAAAATGCTCTCCAAATAGTTTTAATAATTACTGTCATATAATATAGTTTAAGATCTGGTATTCCTAAAACTTTTTCCTTTACTTTTTTATTAGTTCCTTTGATAATCTTTACCTTTTGTTCTTCCAAATAAATTTTGTTATTATCTCTTCTATCTCACTCAAATAATTTTTGCTAATTTAATTGGGATGGCATAGAATAAATAGATTGGTTTAGGTAAATTTGTCATTTTTTATCATATTGGCTCTGCCTACCCATTAACAAGCAGTGTTTCTCCAATTATTTAAATCTGAATTCATTTGTATAAAAAATATTTTATAATTATGTTTGTATAGTTCCAGGGTTTGTTCTGTTAGGTATATTCTTAGGTGTTTTGTACCATCTACAGTTATTTTAGACGGGTTATCTTTTACTATCTCTTCTAGCAGGATTTTAATGTTGATATATATATATATATGAATTCTCATGATTTGTGTGGATTTATTTATATCCTGCTACTTTGCTAAAATTATTAATCATTTCCATTAACTTTTTATTTGAATCTTTAGAATTTTCCAAGCATATCATCACATCATCAGCAAGAAGAGATAGTTTGATTACTTCACTGCCCATTCTGATTCCTTCAATTTTTTCTTCTCTTATTATCATTTCTACCATTTTAAATATAATATTTAACAATAATGGTGACAACGGGCACACTTGTTCTGCTTCTGATCTTATCGGGAAGGCTTCTAGCTTATCTTTATTACAGTTTGCTGATGGCGGGTATTTTTGCTTTTTTTATCATTTCAAGGAAAAATCCCCTTCTCTCTGTGCTTACATATGGTTTTAATAGGAATGATCATTTTATATTGTCAAAAGCTTTTTCTGAATCTATTGATATATTCATGTGCTTTCTGTTGCTTTTGTTATTTATATTATCAATTTTGTTAATAATTTTCTTTATGTTAACTCATCCCTGAATTCCTGGTATAAATCCCACTTGGTCACAATGTATAATCTTTGAAAGATATTATTGTACTTTCTTAGATAATATTTCATTTAGGATTTTTGCATCCATATTCATTAATTAAATTGGTCTATAATTTTCTCTCTCTTTTTTTTGGAAGGGGGAAGGCAGAGTAATTGGGGTTAAGTGACTTGCCCAAGGTCACATGGCTAGTAAGTGTGTCAAGTAGCTGGGGCCGGATTTAACATCAGGTCCTCCTGACTCCAGGGTTGGTGCCCTATTCACTGCAACACCTAGCCATCCCTAGACCCTTTGAAAAAACATGATAACTTTCAGGTAATCCAACAATTCTTATATAGACTCTTCTTAATCTGTTCTCTAGATCAATTATTTTTCTAATGAGATGTTTCATATTCTCTTCTACTTTTTCATGATTTTGATTTTATTACTTCTTATAATATCATCAGTTTCCTTTTGCCCAATTTTAATTTTTAAGGTGTAATTTTCTTACTTAAGTTTTTGGATTTCTTTTCCCAATTGGTTGACTTTTTCATAATTTTCTTTATTTTCTTGGATTGCTGTTATTTTTTCCCCTTATTTTTCCTCAGCCTCTTTTATTTGACTTTAAAATCCTTTTAAAGCTCTTCTAAGAACTATTTTTGGACTTTTGTACATTTGAGATTTTTCTTTGAAATAAGAGTGGCTTTTTAAACTTCATTTTCTTTTTCTGAGCATGGTATCAGATCTTCCCCACAGTAGCTATTATTGGTCAGGTTCTTTCTCTGTTGTTTACTCATTATTGTTATTCTTTTTTAGTAGCTTATTATTTTTAAAATAAATTTATTTATTTATTTGTATTTTTCAATATTAATTTCTACAAGATTTTGAGTTACAAAATTTCTCTCCGTCTCTCCCCTACCCTTATTCCAAGATAGCAAGCATACTGGATACCCCTTCTCCCAATCTTTTCTCTCTTATGTCCTCTCTTATGCTTCCCCTGTCCCTTACTTTCTTGTAGAGCAGGATGGATTTCTATAAACCATTGCCTATGTATCTTTTTCCTGGTTGCATGTGAAAAAACAAACAAACAATTTTTAACATTTGTTTTTAAAACTTTGATTTCCAGATTCTTTCCCTTCTTTCCTCTTCACCCATCTCCAAAGGAAAGACAAACAATTCATTATAGGTTGTATATGTGTAGTTACACAAAATATTTCCATAGTAATTATATTGTGAAAGACTCACTATATTTCCCTCCATCCCGCCCCCCCCATTTATTTTAGTTTCTTCTTTGACCTTGTCTTTTTTCAAAAGTATTTGCTTCTAACTACCCTCTCCCTTAATCTGTCCTCCCTTCTATCATCCTCCCTCTTATCTCCTTTTTCCCTACTTTCCTGTAGGGTAAAGTACCCAATTGAGTGTGTAGGTTATTCCCTCTTTAAGCCAAATCCAATGACGGTAAGTTTCACTCATTCCCTTTCACCTTCCTGTTCTTCCCTTTCATTGTAACAGTTTTCTCTTGCCTCTTTTATATGAGATAATTTACCCTATTCTATCTCTCCCTTTCTCCTTCTCTCAGTATATTCCTCTCTCACATCTTAATTTTATTTTTTAGATATCATCCCTTCATATTTAACTTAAACTGTGCCCTCTTTCTATGTATACATGTACACACATATACACACAAACATATACACACACACCCTCCTATACATAAATATCGATGTATGTGTGCATATATATACATATATACACACACACACATATGTGTGTGTGTATGTATGCACAATTCAATTATCTTTATACTGAGAAAAGTCTCATGAGTTACAATTATTGTTTTTATACATAGAAGTATAAATAATTCAACTTCAATAAGTTCCTTATGATTTCTTTTTCCTGTTTACCTTTTCATGCTTCTATTGCTTATTTTATTTGAAAGTCAAATTTTCTGTTCAGCTCTGGTCTTTTCATCAAGAATGCTTGAAAGTCCTCTATTTCATTTAATATCAATATTTTCCCTTGAAGTATTTTACTCAGTTTTTCTGGGTACGTTATTCTTGGTTTTAATCCTAGCCCCTCTGACCTCCAGAATATCATATTCCAAGCCCTTTGATCCCTTAATGTAGAAGCTGCTAGATCTTGTGTTATACTGATTGTATTACCCCAGTACTCGAATTATTTCTTCCTGACTGCTTGTAATATTTTCTCCTTGACCTGGGGACTCTGGAATTTGGTTGTAATTTTCCTAGGAGTTTTCTTTTTGGGATCTTTTTAAAGTATTCTTTCAATTTCTGTTTTGCCCTCTGGTTCTAGAATATCAGGGCAATTTTCCTTGATAATTTCTTGAAAGATGATGTCTAGGCTCTTTTTTTTTGATCATGGCTTTCAGGTAGTCCCATAATTTTTAAATTACCTCTCCTGGATCTGTTTTCCAGGTCAGTGGTTTTTCCAATGAAATTCCCAATTTCACATTGCCTTCTATTTTTTTCTTTCATTTGGATCTGTTTTATAGTATCTTGATTTCTCATAAAGTCACTAGCTTTCATTTGCTCCAATCTAATTTTGGAGGAATTATTCTCTTCAGTGAGTTTTTGAAATTTCTTTTCCATCTGGCAAATTTGGCTTTTTAAAGCATTCTTCTCACTATTGAATTTTTGGACCTCTTTTGCCATTTGAGTTAGTCTATTTTTTAAGATGTTATTTTCTTCAGCCAGACTGTTGACTCCTTTTTCATGATTTTCTTGCATCATTCTCATTTATCTTCCCAATTTTTCTACATCTCTTACTTGATTTTCAAAATTCTTCTTGAACTCCTCCATGGCTTACAGCAAGTTCATATTTTTCTTGGAGGCTTTTGATGCAAGAATTTTGACTTTGTTGTCTTCTTCTGGTTCTATGTTTTGATTCTGTTTGTCCCCCCCCCAAAATATTCTATAGTGTGGTTGTGCCTTTTCTGTTTGCTCATCTTGTCAGCCAATTACTTGATTTTTTAGCTCTTTGCCATGGTAGAACTCTGCTGCCAGAGTGGAGAGTGCTGTTCCCCAAATTGCTGGGGTTTTTGTGCAGCTGTTGTGTCAGGGTTCTCTCTTAGAGTGCCCTAACTTACCAGCAGAGGCAACCGGTTTCCCACACAACTCAACAACACTAGCGTTCCTTTCAGGAACAGAAGAGTCACAGCTCTGAGGTCTAAACAGAAAAGTTTATTAAGTTCTCTCCATGGGGAAGCCATATACTAAGGCAGGCTTCCAAAGATACCTCCCAGCTCTAGGTCTTAAATAGACCCCAGATCCACCTACCACACATGACAGAACCCAGCTGAACAGAATTGTGAGAGGGGGAGTGCAATTACAAGGGTATGAAGGCCCCAAGGTGTGGAGATGCCAATCAGGAACAGAAGGTAACCCCACGCAAGAGAGTCCTGAGCAATGCAGTATCCCCTGGCGGGGGACAGTGTAATAGGCCCTGACCTCCGCGTGATCCAACTAATTCCTGGGCCTCAAACACTTCCCTGTGGCATGACACAACCACTTGCAATGTGAGCCTCACACTGTTGTCAGAGCTATGAGAAGAGACCCCTCTCTATAATCACCACAAGCTCTGCCACACTAACACCACACACCCCAGGACTGCCACCCAAGACTGAGCCCTAGGTCCAAGCAGGTCAAAGCAAGAGCAATTCTCTTCTGAATGGTTGCTTGGTCCCCCTATGATCTGTAGACCTGGAGCTCAGGAGGCCATCACATGGTAGTAACTGTAGCCACTGCCACCTCAGCAACCCTGGGTGCAGGGGCCAGACTGGGCTCTTCTTTCATACAGTTCCAGTGGAGTTCCCCACTGATCTTTTCCTTTCTCTTTGGTTTTTATGGGTTGAGAAGTCTGGAAACCATCATAGCTGCCAGTGATTCATTCTCCTGAAGTCTGCTCTGGCAGGTCTGTGCACCATGTCATAGCCAACATGGCTCACATGGGACTGCTCTCTGCTCCCAACTTAGTGTGATAGACCCTTCCTTGTCAGTCTGCCAGGCTGCCTTCAGTGGGAGATTTGCCTCTCTCTGTCTCTATGTGGGTTCTTTAGCTCTAAAATTTGTACAGTCATTTTTACAGCTATTGGAGGTGGTTAGAGTGGGAGCTCAAGCAGGTTCCTGCTTTTACTCCACTATCTTGGCTCTACCCCAGCAGCTTAATATTATAGTCATGTCCTAGTCCAGTGATGGGTGTACATGGAGGTGATGCCTCAGACTTCAGGTTTTTCATACTGTTTTTTTTTTTTTAAGCACTATCTCGGGACCCAATCTTGGGCCTTCCTCTTTATCCCTGAGGCATAACTAGGGCTCCCAGGCACACTATCACAGCAAATCATTTTACTCTCTGTAGTCCCTCCTGTGGCTGCAAACTCTGACTCTCCCCTCTGCCCTGGAATCAAAATAGTTGATCCAGTCTTCTGTAGGTTCCTACAGCCAGCAGGGTCTCCTCTACTTCTACACTCATTAGGCATGTGTTTGCTCCTTCTTACCTATAGCCACCAAAACTTTTCTGATTAGTACACCTTAGCCTTGTGTGCAGGATTTATTTTTTTTTTTCTAAAAAGTTTTATTGACGACTTTTGATTTTTATACCTTAAATATTTCTCAATATGCCCCTACCTCCACAAGATAGAAAAGAAAAAAAAAATCAGTTCAGCAAAACCAGTCAACATAGCAGTCATGTCTTACAGTATATGCAGTATTTCAAATCCATAGTCTCCCACCTATTTAAAGAGTGGAAGGAGATAAGTTTTTCAACTCTTTTCTAGTACCAAGCTTAATCGTTCTAATTAATCTGTTTTTACTGTTATTTTTATATACATGCATAAATAGAATTTCTTCTTTTGAAAATAAATTTTTAATGCTATCTTTTGTTTTTATATTGTTTGCTTTTACTTTCGTATTCTTCTCCTCTCTTCCCATAGTTTCATCCCTTGTGATAAAGAATTTTTTAAAAAAAGAAAGAAAAAAATAGGAGGAAGAAAAAAAATCACCAGAATTTATCAATACATAAAAAAAAATCTGATGCTGACTTTAATGCTCCTCTCACCCATAAGCTCCTACCTCTGCAAAGGACAAGAGGAAGGGGACAAACTTTTAAAAGATGTGTGCAGGATTTAAATTCAAGGAATTAGGACATTTATGTACTCTTCCAATATCCAAGGAACTGTCTTATCATATAGTGGAGATAACATGAAGCCCCTAGTACCTCATGGGCTAGAGAATTAATAATACTCTGGAAATCAATATATACATATCGAGTACTTTACACTGTTTTGAGCAGTGGAGGTGAGGCATCAAAAGATCCTGCCCTCCAGAAGATTACAGTATAATTGGTGAAACAAGATTAAAACATAAGAGAGAACTGGAGAACAACATAAAACACTGTGATATGAAGGAATAGCAAATGACTCATAATAGATTTGCAGTTTTTATGCAATCAAATTTTTATGTTATATTATGTTAGAACTGTTTGTTTCATTTCATAAGTTGAGAATAAAACAAATTTAAGAAAGAAAGTATATTGGACTTGGATTTAGGAATTTTAGAATTTAAATCGTGCTTTGACTTCTTACTAGCCAGCTATCATGGGTGAATCACTAATGTTCTCAACTTCCATTTATATATCTATAGAAGAGAGATAACATGTACTACCTGAAAAGGTTGTAGAAGGATTGCAAATGATGATGATGATGATGATTATATATATATATATATATATATATATATATATATATATGCTTTATAAACCTTAAATTGACACAGAAATATCAGTAAAGCAAATATTAATCTATTTGGCATATATTCTAAGTGTTCTGGGAGTTTGAATTTTTATCTCTGTACAATGAAATAACTCTATCTGCATTTCTGAAAAATGCTTATCAAGTCTCTGCTTAGACACCTTCAATGACAGGGAACTCATTACTTCATGTAATTGAGTAATTCATGTAATGTAAACCTATTTAATTTCTTGACTGCCAGAATTACTAGGAAGTTCTTTCTAGAAAATGAGTTTAGTTCCTAGTAAATCCTGCCCACTGGTCATAATACACTTTTCTGTAGAATTCAAAAGCAATTCTGATCCCTCTTGTCCATGGGAGTCCTTCAGAAATTTGGATGGAAAAGAATAGGTGAATATAGTCTGAATTAGTCAAAGGAAGCTTCATGGAAAATGTGGGACTTAAGCCAGATTGAGAGAAGGTAAAGGAGCCTTCTAAGAAATGAGAAACAACTTTAAAAAAAAGTGTAGTAGAGAAAAGAAAATGTGTAAGTTTAAGGCAATGGGGAGACATCTCTCTTAAGGTCATAGTCTCTTTCCTTCTCCAAAAATGGTCTTTGAATTTTCATGATCGTGTACATACAGAATATTTGCATGTCCCATCCACTTCAAGGTATAATGTTTTCAAATCAACGTACATGTGAAATACCTTGAGGTAGGTTGGTAATTGGCAAATGGCAGAAAAGATGGTTATGTTTCCAGGGTGAAGGCAAGAGAATATATTTTACACCTGATTAGAAATTAATGCTATAAAAATGTTCCCCATAACATGTCCTTTAAAATGAATTCTACATGAATGAGAATTTAATTTCTAACAGCTTCACGGGCCATTTAGATGGAATCCTCATGTTTGTGACATAGAAAATGTGCCGAATGAACAATTTCTACTTAATTCTTCTGAGGAAGAAGGAATGTGATAATAAAGCCCCCAACCAGATCTTCTTTGTGAAAAGGAAAGCTGACTTATATCTTGCCTTCACCAGCCTCATTTATCCTATTATTATGAAATACTATATGACATGTTTTGTAGTCATTCTTTTGGAAACAAATGGTAATTTTGAAGAAAAGCTGGGTAATATAACTGCCTTATTAAGTTTGAAGTAATTAAAGAGATAATTGGATTCACTATATTATAGCTGTTAAAAGGAAAAACAACCTTTTATTAAGGGAGACATATCTTAGATATCACAATATGGTGGAGGGAAAGTCAGAGCTGAGGATGAAATACTTGATTTTTTATGGAAAATTTCTTCATCTCTACCTCTAGCTTTCTGCCTTCTATCTCTCCTATCCAGAACTGGCTTTCTTTTGGTATTTAAAAAGTAGCATGGTGGCAATGCAATTCAACAAAGATTTACCAAGTACTCACTCTGTGCCAAGTCCTGAGTTTGATTATATATCTCATCATTGAGTCTCCCAAGTGTCCTTTAAAATAGTTCATTAACTTTAGAATTGCAGTTTTCCTGTCTATAAAGTGACATGCAACATTGAATAGCATATGGAGTGCTGATCACAGAGTTAGGAAGAGCTGGATTCAAATTCTGCCTTTGCAGAAGAGTTGTTCATCTGAATCAGTAGAAGAAATTATCCCACTAGGAGTTTTCTGTTGTTTGAGTTATTTCAGTGATTTCCATCTTTCTGTGACCCCATATGGGTTTTTCTTAGCAAAGATATTGGAGTGGTTTGATGTTTCCATTTAAAATAAATCAGAGAAAAAAATGGCAAACCTCTCCAGTATCTCTGCCAAGAAATTCTCAAATGGGATCATGAAGAGTTGGACACAATTGAAAAATGACCAAACAACAACAATCAAGCTGGAAAGATTTCATTCATAGATTTAGCAATATGATGCATGTGTTTAGCACTTAACCACTGTCAACAAGGTATCCTGAGGGAGAAACAGGAGGCAGCTTGTGCTAGGAAGACCACCTTGATCACTATTTCCTTTCCAACCCTGCTGGAGAAAGCCCAGAACCTAGAAATTGTGAGCTTTGGGAATTACAATGTTTCCAGTCCAGTGCCCTCAGTTGTCATCCTGGGAAGTAAGCACTATGAAGATGTAGCCTGATATTTGCTCCTGAAGAGACTACATCCATACCATCTGAAGACTTAGTAAGGGAAGTTCTCACCACCAAAGTTCTTGGCATTGTCAAAATATTCAAAATCAGAAACTGATATTATTTTATGAGTGGAAATGGCATTAAAGAAAAAGCATTGCAATATATTTCACTACAGCACTATAAGGACCATGTAATCTTTCCATTTCCCATCTGTTGAAACTTTCAATATGTATTGTCTTCACCTTTAGAAAGTGAGATCCCTGAGAGTAGGGCCTATTTTACTTTTCTATTTGTATCTCCACAGTATAGCACTGAGCTTTGCATATAGGAAGGATGTACTAGATGCTACATTCATCCATTCCATTGTGTCAGGACTAGCCTAATTAAATCCTAGGAGGCTCATCGTTAGATTGAGTGAAGAATGATTTATTTTGACAAAGTAATTCTTGAGCAGCATCCATTAAGAACAAGAGGACTGATTTCTGCATTAGAGAAGATAGCTACACAGACGTTATTGAAGCATCATACATTTGTTGGGTAGATAGGTTGGACCTGATTATACCAACACCCTCTTTTTCCAAGCCCCAGTTCATCATGCATATTCTAAAGTCTAGATCACTACATACAGAAAATCTTATACTTAATGTAAATATTTTAATTCCTTTGACCATAGCTGTTTCATGTTTTGTGTCTGTAGACATTAAATTACAACTCATTATGTGCTTGTCCAAAGGGATATCGTTTATTTTGGAATGTTCAATCTTGCTGAGCTGGCACTGTGTGTTAAATTTTGTTTATATACTACCTTAGAGAATGCATTTGCATGTGGATACTTAATAAATGATCCTTGAAACTGAAATATGATATAAACCATGATTTGGGTTTAAATGTAAATTGTGCTCTCAAATAACCTAATATTTTTTCATCTCCTTTAAGACATTCTTTCTAATTTGTAATTTGGGGCAAATGATGTTTTGCTATTTCCCAGCTAACAAATTCAGTTTTATTCTGCTACTTTCTTGAGTATTACAACTGAAAACTTATATAAGATTATGTCAGCATAGTCAAAGGATTGGATAAAAATTGAAAAATCCACTCAATGATTAGGATTTTTAAAATGCAAATACCAAGATATGTCCATGTTATGAAGAAGAATTATATTTTTTCTACTTCCTTTGTGAATTTTATGAAGACTCTACCAGTCTTCCATTCTGGTCATCAGCAAAGCAATCCTATGACTATCAGTAGAAGATCAAACTGTGTTATATAACAGAGGAGCCAAGAGGTCCCTTAATTGTATTCATGTTCTCCAACCAATGCATATTTTTCACTTAATATGTTTTTTTTTGCCACATTTGTATGCATGCATATAAATCTGTGTGCTTTTTTATACATCATATACTGAATTCACAGCAAACTCATGCATATCTGTTTTATAGAACCTATGTGACTTGACTACAGAGAACATTTTTGATTAATCAAACCTAAGATTTTAATAAAGAAACAGCAGATGGGCCAACCGCAAAATTAAAACTCCCAACCATTTCAGAGTAATAAAGTCATAAATATAAAAGTGCTCAAAGTAGCTTATTTGCATTTTTGAATAACATTATTGTTTAGTGAAGATGGGGTGCTTTGGTGACCACTAGGGAGCAGGCTATTATCTACATCACAATCTTTTTGCCTTGAGTTTTCTTGTTACATGGTCTTTGTCAAGCTTTCACAGTATAGGAGAGCAGGAATGGGACAATATTGGATTGTTGTGTTTTCCAGCTATCATTTCAGATATTGGTGCACCATGCTGCCACCTCCCCATTCATTTGTATATTAATTGTTCTGCTTGAAAAGACATAGAATGTTATCATTGTTTATATTCCCTTCAACATGGGCAGAATCATGGAATTTCAGAGTTGGAAAGGATATTATCTGATTTAACCTATAACTACAAAATGATCTTCTCTACAACACTTCTGACCAGTGGTAATTCAACTTTAGACTGAAGTGCTCCAGTGAGGGAGAATATACTATCTCTTAGCACATAATACTTTGGGGCAAAGAGAACCATTAGAAGACATGAGGTTTTGGCTTCAGTGGAGATTGAGGGAAATATATAATATGAAGTGATGTGATTGGCAATAAGAGAAAGGTGACAAAGACTAACAGGTTGTAAAGAGATGAAACAGACACCAACAGGCAATGGTGGCAAGTTAGGTATGGCCAGTTATTGAATCTACTCCCTCCCTTCATTGAGGATGTAACTTTGGAGAGAATCAGTAGAAGTCCTTGCCTGACATGAGGTAGTACACAGGCAATAGCCTTCAGGAATTCTAGTTAACAATCAATTCTGAGTCTATGACCAATGCTAAAAGGCATCCCACGTGCTAAGATTCTTAGTATTCCTATAACTGTTGATTAAATTATTGATGAATGCTAATTCTTAACTATTGTACTGTTTATATTTCTTAGTCATTAGAGAAATGGACAAGGATGCTAAGAAAAATGAATAATGTATTTTCTAGAACTTCTGGGGCAGGAATAGCCTTTGTATTGCCCCCAGCTCCCCAATTTTTTTTTGGAGAGGTTGGGTTTTGGAGAGTTTGAAGGATTACAGCTGAGTAGATGTTTGATTTCATTAATTAATTTTTTGACCAGATCTGTGATTAAGTGGATATAAGGAACTCTCAATGATGAAACTCTCCTTACCAAGAAACATCAGCTTCTATTCATCAGTTTATAGTATTATAGAGTTTGCTATGACACCATGAAGTTGAGTGATTTACCCAGGGTTACATAACCAGTACATATCAGAGGGAAGACTTGAATTTAGGACTTCTGACTTCTAAATTGGTTATGTATCCACTATGTCATGTCACGATTCAGATATTTTCTTTTGTATTATCTATTGCTTTTATGCATACCTAATACACTGTATAGTTAAGTATATGTTGTCTCTTCCTTTGAGAAATAAACTGTATTATGCCTAGATTATGAGTAGGCCTCAGTGAAATAAAGCAAGTTTGTAGAAGAGGCAAAGTAAGTTAGAGGTAAGAGATAAGTTGTCTTTTTTTTTTTAGTCATGTCCAACTCTTTGTGACCCTGTTTTTTGGATTTTCTAGGTAAAAATAAACAAATAAACAAAAACAAATCCAAAAAGCTGGTGTGGTTTGTCATTTTCCCCCCAGTTCATTTTACAGATGAGAAACTAAAGCATATAGGGTTAAGTGACTTGCCTAGGGTCACACAGCTTAGTTACTATCTGAGGCCAGATTTGAATTCAGGTCTTTATAATGCTCTACTTGCTGTATCATCTAGCTACCCTAAGAGATAAGAGCTGATTCTAATTGAGTGAGTTCATAATAATGCAAAGTAAATCAACCTGGACAACCAGAGAGGGAGCTGGGGAATCCACTGTGTGAAAATTTAGAGAGCTTGGCATTTCTCTGACACTACTGCTTAGTGAGATGGAAGTCCAAATCTACCAAGGAGAATTTGGGAATGGCCCAACATCCGATAGTTCTTGCTGAACAGGAGTAACATACCATGGTGTCTATCAGTGTCATAAGTTAGTATGACCAATTAATCAGTACACATTTATTATGATTAATTACTCAATTGTTCTAGTTACTGAGGATAAAAATACAGACACAAAGAACCCTATCTTCCTGGAACTCTTATTTCATCAGAGGAAATATTGAAGTGTTTTGAGCAACGTAGTTTTGTATTCAGACCTCTACTTTAGGAATCTAATCTGACAGTTGTTTTTGGGATTAATTGGAGAAGGAGGAAACTTGAGATAGGGAAGACAATTTGGAAGCCATTATAATAGTCACAATGAGAGGTGATGAGTACTCTATAAGTGAAGAGAAGGGAATGGGTGGGTGAATTGTTGTGAAAATAGATGAGTAAGGTATAATGCCAAGCAAAAGTGACTTCCAGGTTTGGATTACAATCATAGCAAATTCCATTTATTCAGTGACAGATTAAGGCAAAACATTCAAAGAAAATCAAAATATAGCACAACTCAATAATTTAGTAAGTCATCAATTCAATTGCAAAGTACCAAGCTCCAAGTACCCCACTCCTGGGTAGTACATTCATTTAGTCAGTCAACAAAGTCTCTCTTCTCAAATGGAGATTACCTTCCAATCATAAACAAAGTACATTCATTTGGTCAGTCACAGAGCACAAAAAGTCAAAAGTTTCCCACCCCTGGATCATAATTGAATTACAATACCATCCATTAATGCCAAGCACTTTCTCAAAGGGGGCAGAAGAGCACAAAAGGCCATCCACCCTTAAGCTACAACAAGGTTAAGATATCATCACAGCACTTAATACCCAAGGAGAGGTCTTTTCTTCATCTTGACAAAAGGCAAGTTCTCAGCAATCTCTGTTGCTGGGGGGACAAAGCTTAACAAAGCTACAATATACATTGCCAGTGTCCTCATCAATCCACTCTCTGCCTGTAGAACAGTTCCAGAACCCCTGAAAACATAAGCAAGACCATCTTCCAGCATTTCAGTATACATACAACAAGAAAATCCTTCTTCAGGGCTTCTGAACCAACAGCAAGGTTCTAGGACCACTGCAACAACAGCACTGACCTTCACCAGCAGATGAATCTGGAAAAACAACATCAAAACAGACAGACAACATACCAGCATCATAGCCATGCCTCCTCAGTTCTCGGCAGCTCCAAGTGGCAGTTCTCAAAAGTCCTGGGGAGCTCCAACTGGCCCTCAGCAGTCTCTTGGCAACTCTGGCCCCCAGCAATTCTCCTCTCTCTCTACCTTCTCCCCCAAAGTCCTTCTGGCTTCCTCTGCTTGAGCCTTCTCTCTGCTTGTACCTTTCTCTAAAATCCACAGCACTAGCTCCTCCCAGTTCAGCCCTCTCTCTTCACATCAACAAGTCCATCCCACAAGTGGGATTCACAAGCTCTGGGTTTCAACACTCAACCCCAAAACCAAGCCAATACAGGGGGATCTTTAAATTCCATTACCATTACATAAGGGTAGGCAACTGATTAGATAGGAGAGGGGACAGAAAAGTTTTGTATCACTCCAAGGTTGTGAAATTCTATGACCGGCAGGATAGTTGTACTTTCTATGGAAATACATACTTTAGAAAGAGACATGATGTTGGAAACAAAGACAAGAAATTCTTTTTTTGTACATACTAAGTTTGAAATGAATAGAGGGCTTTCCTTTCTTAATACTTGATAATCATTAGATAATATAGGACTAGCACTAAGGAGGAAAATGCAATAGCCATTCCTATTAAAAACACTAGAGAGGGGGGCAGAGCCAAGATGGCGGCGTAGCAGCAGCGACACATCACAGCTCTCACATAGCCACCCCAAAATACTCATAAAATAGGACTCTAAACCAAACCTACAATCCCAAAGCGCACACAAGGTTACTTCCCATTAAAGTCAGCTCGGCTACGAGGAACCATATCAGTGCTGCGAACCGAAACCAACCTGGCCTGAAGCCGTGGCTGTGCCCTGGGGGCGGCTGGGCGGAAGAAGCAGAGAAAGCTCTCCTGTGAGGGATTACACAGCTGCGAGTGGGGATTGCCAAAAGGGGAGATAAGCGTCGGGCCGAAAGGTCTCCAGAGCAGAAAAGCGAAAGGCAGAGGTTTTGCACCCGCCTCTGCATTGTGGCTTCCCGCCGGGGCCTGCAGACAGCAGGGAGACTGAGTGATTGTTTTCAGGCCAGGCCTCTCGTGTTGAGCGGCCTGGATCCGGATCGTCGTCTTGGGCCTCGGTCCTGGAGTCTTCATTATCCAGTCAGCCAGAAGTCTACGGCAGTCGGGAGGACCCCAGCGATTTGGGACAGAGCTTTCCCTTC
>CM053589.1:155014683-155047684 GCA_028646515.1 Pseudochirops corinnae
GAATGTGTATCTATCTATCTATCTATCTATCTATCTATCTATCTATGCAATTATTATTATTATTATTATTGACTACACCCAACTGGAACTTGAGATACACAAGCGCTGTGGTTGGGAGATCCATCCTGCCCTACCGAGAAGTGACATAGGAGAGAATAGACTGGGGGAGGGGGGACACACTGGGATGGCTGTTTTGGGGCGGTGGGTGGGGGAAAGAGGGGGAGAAAATATGTAACTCAAAATCTTGTGGAAATAAATGCTGCAAAGTAAAAAAAAACAAACATCTTTTCACATTAGTCATGTTGCAAAGAAGAATTATAACCAATGGAATGAACCACAAGAAAGATGAAACAAAACAAAACAAAAAGAAGAGAGAGAGTATAGTATGTTTTGATCTGCATTTGGACTGTAATTCTTTCTCTGAATGTGGACAGTATTTTCCATCTCAAGCCTTTTGGAGAATTCTTAGAACCCTGCACTGCAAGAAAATGCTTTTTAAACCATATGTGTGAATGGCTTTATTACTGTTGTTGTCTGTAGGGTTTTCATAAGTCAGGTATTGGCAGACTGAAGACTCCCTATACCACATTGACTTTATGATAAGAAACATATTTTTTTAAACAACTAACTAGAATTATCCTGGGACAAGTCAAAGCAGATGAACCCTGGCTTAAAAAAAATTAAAAATGAATTTAATCTGCAACAGAATTAACCCCCTCATAAGAGTGGTAAAAATAGCTCATGACCTCAAAGGAAAAATAAAACAAAACTTAAAACAGAGAAGCTTTGACCTGGTGTTAAGAGTGTGTATCAGAAGAGGTGTTGCTATGTTAAATGAAAGAAAATTGTGCAATTTCTTTCCCTGGGGAAGGGGAAAAAAAAAAAAACAACTATGAGGAACAGTTATCCTGCTCTTATGGTTTGAGGGGAATGCAAGGCTTAAATGTGTGTTCCTATTCTTTAATAATGTGAGTTTAGAGTCAATTCCTAATGAGCAAGGTTTTGCTAAGTGACTTGGTAGACCTGGAGTTTGATAAGTTATGGCACAGGGCATCTAGATGGACCTAGAATGTGTACCATTTCTTGTGATAAATATCCTTTCCTGAAACAAGTGCTTGTGCTGAACAAAGCACCAGGCTAGGAGATAAAGGATATACCAATGTGAGGTAGGAAGAGCACTGGATTTAAATCCTGAATTCATTGCTTAGTGGTTGTGTATCCTAAAATGAATCACTTAAATCTCTCTGTACCTCATTTTCTTACCTGTAAAGTGAGGGGAGTTGGAAGAGAGAACCCCTAACACCTCTAATAGTTCTAAATCTATGAACCTATATTTAAGAAGGTATGATTGTTGTGCTTGATGAGTTAATAGCACACTTGGAGGAACAAGAACCATCCATATAAAATATTAAAAGAGTATTTGCTTAAGTGCCAAGCTGAATGATGCTAACTTAAAGTACTCATTCCTCTACCTAGAGACACATCAATAAAAAAATTGACTGAGGTTTTGAAGTGGAAGCAGGACAGCCACTCACTAGGGATGCTATTGAGGGGACTGATTCATATTGTCAGTCAAGAATAACCCATGAATTATCTTCTGCCCCTAAGATGCTATGAGTGTAGGCCAAGAGTTTTTAACATAGGACCCATTGAAAAATGCCCCTCACCCCTCATCAAGGGAGTCTGTGGATACATTTTTGGGGGTCTATAAGCTTGGCCATGGAAAAATGAATCTTTATTTTCACTAAGCTCTAACTAAAATTTAGCACATACTTTAATTATGTAAAAACATTATTCAGAGAAGGGATCTGTATTCTTCTTCCCTAGTGGGCTAAAAGGATCCATGACCCAAAAAAGTTAAGAACCTCTGATCTGGGATGGTATCCAAAGTGCAGATTCCCTTTTCCTACCATGAGGAATTGTATTTTGCTGATGTTTACTATTGCATAATCAGTCTGGCCCCCTGGTTTCTTGGGTTCTACATTCCTTGAGACCAATAAAATGTACCACAGATTATATGTCAATGTCTCCCTCCATCTAAGCTGTTCCAAGACAAGGGGAAGAAGATGATCAATATATTTTTCTGTCTGTCTCCACTCTCTTTTTGAAGGGATGATTCTCTTCAGAAAGGATAGAAAAGAGGGCATTAGAAACATCCTCAATCCAAAGGCAGCCAGAGTTATTAGACCAATTTGCCTAGTCAGTGCCTTCATCTACTTTAAATTACCCAGCAACCCACCAAGAAAGGAGCCACTATGAGTGAAAGAGATATAATTGAATCCAACTCTCAGCCAGTGATTTTGTTGTTGTCAAGTCATTCAGTGTGTCCAATTCTTTGTGATCCCATTGACTATACTGTCCATGGAGTTATCTTGGCAAAGATACTGGAGTGGTTCGCCATTTTCTTCTTTGGTGGATTAAGACAAAGAGAGGTTAAGGGAGTTGTCCAAGGTCACATAGCTGGTAAGTGTCTGAGGCCATATTTGAATTCAGGTCGTCCGCAACTCCAGACCCAGCAGTCCATCCAGAGTCACCTAGCTGTCCCTCAGCCTATGATATCTATTAGCAGTTCTTTGAGCTGTCGCAGACAAGCTGATTCTTTCAAACAGACTACATGTAGGACAGTATTTATTTTTCTGGGGCAGTCAAGAAAACTTAAAAGTATGTAGAACTTTGAGTTAGATAATTGAAACAGTAATCATTTAAAATTGGACAGACTCAAACAACAGGCATTTAAACTTCTGGGGGAAAAAAAAGAAAACAACTCTATGCCATATTTCTGGCTTTTACTTTTTAAGCTTAAGCTAATAAACCCCAGCCAAATGACCCCTTGAGGATAAATGTTCTCCAGGAAAACACCATAAAGTTCTGCCGATGAACATATCTACCCTGTCACAATAAAACTGTTCAGAGAAAATGTTCTCCAGTTAAAAGCCACAAAACGCATAAGATCCAGGAAGGAGTAAATAGGCCATCTTCTCAAAAACTATAATCAGGCTGGGAGCTATGAATAAACTGGCCCCATTTCATATTTGATTTACCTTCCCTGTCATTTATGTAAGTCACCTTTTGATGTTAATTTTCCAGCCTGGTACTGTCTTGGCACTGAGAGACTAAGTGATGAAAATAAAGGAGTGATTAATTTAAGAGAGAGAAACATGACATTATAAATACTGGAGGCTTTATTTCTTTAAGTTCCCAAATAATTCTGATTTGCAGACTGTGAGCAGGAGGAATATCTACATAAGGGAGAAACAGTGACCCCAAATGGGTAAGTTATATATGATTTAACAGTGTTGCACTATGCAATGAACTCCTGCCCCCTCACCCCCCAGTGCCTGAACCTTGACTATGGCAGGAGCAGGGGAAGGGGAGAGACAATGTTTCCTCATCATCTGACTTGCTGCTGAATCTAAAAGTGTTATCATCATGGGTTGATTAAGGAGGTTGTTAATTTTAATTGGTTGAGGATAGATTGAAGAAAATGTCTTACTAAGGCACAAAATTCCTGCTAAAGACTAGATGGTTTTCTTGTCTTGATAAGAAAAGGGAATGTGATGGCTTCTTTTTAAGCTTCTTGAGCATAATAATTATTTAACTCTTTGTATCTGTATCCTGCCACATGAATACAATTACTGGCACACAGTAAGATGTTCATTAAATGCTCATTGATTGATTGATTTGCTCAACCACTGAAAGGAGGGAAGATCCAAGACTTGGATTTACGTGATGAGGCATCCAGGATTCCTGCCTGGCCTAGATATTCTATATAGAAGCAGTGTGGCATTTATTAAATAGTGTGCTAAATGTTGTTGTTCAGTTGTGTACAACTCTTCATTGACTTCATTTGGGGTTTTTTTGACAAAGATTCTGGAATGGTTTGCCATTTCCTTCTCCAGCTCATTTTACAGATGAGGAAACTGAGACAAACAGGGTTAAATGATTTGCCCAGGTTCACAAGTAAGTTCTGAGGTCAGGTTTCAACTCAGGAAGACTCACCTTCTTGACTTCAGGCTCAGCACTCTAGTCACTGTGCCACCTAGCTGGTACTAGCTGCTCAGGGTACAATTAGTAGAAAGAAAGACAGACCCTGCTTTCAAAGAGCCTATAATCTAATAAGGAAAGATAACATACAAAAGGAGGCAGGGAAAGGGTGGGGGACACATAAGGGAAACCCAGCGTGGGGGTATCTTGTTCCATGGAGTTAAAACAGGCAGAGCAGTAGATGCAAAGCCTTTTTGTTCTGCCCTTTAAGTGAAGGCATTGGGAAGAGTTTAATATTCTCTTCACCAGTCCTCCACTCTGAAGGAAAAGGAGGCCAAGGAAGATGATGTCAATCAAGGCTTGAGTTAACAGCAAGGTGATGAGATTAGAAGTCATGAGTTTATTCTGGGAGGTACATCTTATTCTCTGGAGTTGAAACCAGTCTGAGCAACAGGATTGAGTGAGTTGAAAGACCAGTTACTACCTCCTTTATAGGAATTTGGTATTCTGGCCTCCTGCCCTCTAATCAGTGTGGCATAATCCATTCCTGCCCTCTAATCACAGGAAAGAAGAGGCTGACAGAGGATAGTGGGTCAGCCTTAGAGACAGGAAGAAATGGATTTTTAAGTCTTGCCTCTGACACCCACTGGTTTTGTGATCTTCAAGTCTCTTAATGTTTCAGTGCCCCTAGGAAATTCTCTAAATCAATCAACGGCATGGGGAAGATAGATGGTGCAGTGGATAGAGCACTGGGCTTGGAGAAAGATCAGAGTTCAAATGTGACTTTAGACACTTATTAGCTGTGTAACCCTGCTCAAGTCACTTGCGCCCTCCCTGAATAAAACTGGAAAAAAATATGGCTAACCACGTTAGAATCTGTGCCAAGAAAACCTCATGGACTGCAAAGAGTCAGATATGATTGAAGTACAAAACAGCGACTTATAAATGACATAGGACAATTTGAGTGTATAAATTATTAAGGTGGATTGGTGGTAGAAGGTCCTCATACAGATGTAAAAACAAAATGTTTAAAAAATCATCGATAATAACAATTAGAGGAAAATTATAAGGCATAAATCTCTAAGTTGGTCCATATGGCTAAGTGAGATGTTGTGCTCCTTTGTCTAGGACTGTGAAATTGGCAAAGATTCATTATTTGGGTTTGAAATTGACAAGAAAAAGCAAAGTAACCTTTTTTTTCAAATTGTATTTTTATGTTTTTTTTAATTGATTATTTCTGTTCCTTACATCACCATAGTATCCCATGCATCCCTACTCCTCGCCCTCTCCAAGGACCATCCCTTATGACAAACAGTACACTTTTAGAGATAAAAGAAAAAATCAGAACAATTTATTGATACATTGAGAAAGTCCAAAAATGTCTTCTATGTGTAACACCTGTGGGCTCCCATTTTTATGAGGAGGCAGGGTGGGGGCGTCTTCTCATATCTCTTCATTTGAATCCCATATGATCTCTATAGTTTTGTTACAATTTATTTATTTTTGGTGTGTTGTTATTTCCATTTTCTCTGTGGTAGTTACCACACATATTGTTCTCTTTCCTTCCCTATTTCACTCTGCATCAATTCATGTAAATTTTTCATGCTTCTCTGTATTCATGACTTACCTCATTTTCTTATAGTTCTTCCTCCAACAGATTCATCCACATTTTATTGGTTCACATAAGTCACTAGCCAGGATAGTTTCAAAGGTCTGGATTTAAATTCTTTGGACCTCACTTGCATTAGCATCAGTGGCTACCATTACAATAAGCATCTTGCTTCCGTGATTGGCTAGTTGGTTCATGACTGTCACAGCCACAGTCAGGCCCATCTGGAAGCTACCAGCCCAGCAGATGCAAGGGTGCTTAGTACCCTTTAAAAAGATAAGGGTTACTTTCATCAAGCCAGTAGGATGCTTTTTAATATACAGGAAAAAAGAGAGCCTATGCCAAGTATAAATCATCTGAAGGAACTGTAATTTCTTAGTCCTGACCAAGTTGCTCTACATCAATATTTCATCTTTACAATAGTGATGAAAATACCCATTTCTTGTCTTATAGGGCTGCAGCGAATATAAATGTAATGGCCTATTAGTGAGTTTTTTTAGAAAGTATTATTTCAAAATAGGGAAAATTAATGACCCAGTGACATAAAATATCCCATTCACCTCTATGTTACTAAACAAATCTAATAATCTTCATCCTTTCTGAAAAAACAACTTTATTTCTTCTTTGGTTCTTAGCACCCTCTATAATATATACACAGTTCTTATTTTACAAAATTCTTGCTCTCTACACAAATGCTCAAATTTAACTTTAAAGAATGTTGAAAGAAATCCATATTCCCCCCTTTTAACTTTTCTGTATGGTGTTCACATGTTCTCTCTGTCTCTTTCTGTCTTTCTCTCTCTCTCTCTCTCTCTCCATCCAATCTCCCTTTTCTCTTTCTCTCCACTCCTGCCTCTTGGCCTGGCCATTCCTGATCCCCTACCCATCAAAAATAAATGAACCCTTCAAGTGAAAGCAGAATAGACAAAATGGAGACCACTACTTGACTTTACAGGGATCAGATTGAGGGCTTAGCTTGAGATCTTTGCGTGCTTGGTTTATCTACTGTATATATGGCCTCCACATATCTGTCTTCCCTCTGTCTGTTCTTGCTGGCATCTGTACCAATTCCACCTATTGCTTATTCTTGATTCTCTGTATCCCTGTCTACTCCCCACCCCTTGTGTCTGCTCCATTCTCATCTCATGTTTTCTTCTTGATTCTATCTAGGCCTTCCCCTATTCTTCCTCTTGCTCTCACTTTTTGGCTTTCCCCTGGCCCCCATGAACCATGTGCCAGCCCTCTCCCTCCAAGGGTTCTTGGATCCCTTCCATCCTCCCTCACTTCCCCTGCCTCCCTTGCCCGGAATCCTTGGGCAAATTCACATTATGGTAGAAATTGCTTTAGATAGAGGTATGCAGAACAATCCACACATGAAAAGTGAGAACTGTCTGTAGTTCCTTCCATTTTAGTGGCCCATGTTCTGGTCTGAAATGAATCACCTTCTAACCACCTTATAACCTCATAAATAACAACCTGTACAAATGTTTGTATCCATAATATAGTGCCCATTGGAGAGGAAGCTAGTGTGTTTATCCCTACCTCATTGAAATTTATCCATGTATGCTTTTACTTTTTTAAATTTAAAATCTATTTTTTAACATGAAAAGCGAGGATAAATCTTATACCGTATAATCTTCTAAGGAAGGAAAACAAGAAAACTACCAGGAGGGCTGGTAAATGCAGACTCTGTTGTTTTCTTTCTTCCTTTAATGGAAGTTAAAAAATAATTGGAGGATGTCTTTTGGCTACACCTTTTTGAATAGTATATCTCTAATGCATTCTTGCATATAATTGACCTCTGGTATTAGACTTTTAGTTACAACCATCAGATTAAAAACTGTTTAAGCCTGGACATTTCTAATTTCTAATTCTGTCTTCCAGATAGGAACTAAAGAGAATGACATATGAATAAAAAAGACCACTTCAATTTTCTTAATAATTTAATCCAGTAAGTATTTATTAGGCACCTTTTTATGTGACTAGAAAATGAGTTGAATTGATTTCCAGCAGTTTATTAGTTCTCTACCCTTTCCATTAATTAAAAACCCACAGAAAACATATAAGGTGTATCCTGTCCCAACTGGGGTCTACAACTTTTCCCTTTATCCAAATCCTATCGGATTTACTCATTGTGAAACTATGAAACTATGTCTACACTACATTGAGTAGACAATGTATATCAACATTTTTCAAAATGTTGGAGTGGGATGGGAAGGACCTTAAGCTATTACATCCAATGAGACCTGAATAGTAATTCTCTTTGCAGTGTTCTCAAAAAGTTGTCATTATAATTTCTCTGGAAGTCTGTAGTGAAATGGAACCTATTTACTCTTAGAGCAGTCCATTCTTGTGTTATTCTTTGGCCAAATTTTGTTTGCCAAGGAGAAGTTGTTTTTATAAATGTAAAATGAGAAATACTTTCTGAATATCAGAGGGAATAATATCAATAGTTGTATTACTCTACTTACTTCTCCTAGTAAAGGAAAACTACACCAATTTATACAAAGTCTCTTATAGCCTCTTGAGGAAATAACTCAATATATAAATATGTCCCTTTTTCAGTGAAACACCTCTATCACTTAAAATGTAAACTCTTAAAATGAAGGAACCATACCAGTTATCACACTACTTGTCCTACACCCATAATCCAGCCAGTTTGCTTCTTCCATATGCCCCAAAGTCTTGGGGTTCCATGGCAATCTAGGCACATGGATTACATCCAAAACATTTATTAGCTCTGACAAATAACTATGGGGATCAGATCCTCCCAGAACACGGCCTGCTTTCAATCCCTGCCCTTATTATAGTCCATTATATTCCTTTACCTTGACTTTCTCCCCTGAGACAGAGACATCGCTCTATCTTATTCCTTACTTATGAAGTTATATTCCCTCAGACTCTTGGAAGTCTGCCTTCATTATCTTTTTCACTAATTTTACATAATCTTATTTTAATTACATCAGAAATCAGATGCATGCAGACTTTCTTCATCCTCGTGTTCATATCTTTTCTTTAAATTTTTCATGCTTATTTGGTTGAGTGATATATTCCAAGTCAACATCTTCTCACAGTCTAGATTTCTTCTATATCAAAGATTCTTAATCTTTTAAAAAAAAAATCAGATAGCTCTTTGTCACTTTGGAAAAGCCTAGAGACCTCTTCTCAGAATAATGTTTTGAAATGAATAAAAATTATTATATAGGATTACAAAGGAAATATATTGAAATAAAGACATGATATTTTTTCCCATCCAAGTACATGGATCTCCTAAAATCTATCTCTGGAATATCTGAGGATCCATAGGTTAATAGCATTTCCTCTATTTTGTCTCTCAGATTCCTACTAAATCTTTAATGAAAAGTTGTCATCAATTCAGATAGTGACTTATAAAGCTGTTATTACAGTTTATTTGGGGATCGAGGGTAAGATTTAATGTAGATTTGGGAGAAGAAACTGTGGAGAGAGGTACAGGTGAGAATTGTTGAAGAGGTTGAATTACGGTATCATAGATAGATTTAGAGGAAGAAAACATCTAAGAGAAACATATCATTTTACTGAGGAAACTGAAGTCTAAAGATGTTAGTTAAATACTTTCCCCAGAGTCTCAGAGGCAATAACTCGCAGAACTTGGCTTCAAACACAGATCTTTTGGCCCCAAACCTAGTGTTCTTTCCAGAATTTGACTAATGATTGAATAAAGAGGGTGAAAGAGAAGCAAGTCTTCTTGTCAGGAGACTTGACATTATAAGACTGATGTTGGGTCTCTAAAGAAAAAATTATGGGAAGAGGATCAGGTTTTAGAATGAAGGTGATGAGTTTAGTTAGGGACACTGAGTCAGGTACAGCACTGTTCACTAGGATGGACTTACATGCAGTTCAAAATATGCTTGAATTCACATGTATTTATGTTTCTGTAAATACATTTGCAGAAAAGTATTTATTATCCCATTAGGAAAGGGGATAAAACACCCTTCAGTACAACCTTACATAGATCAACTAGTGACCCTCTTTGAAGTAGTGTCTAAGTCCCAATTTGCTCATTTCTGCCCCCCTCCCCAACTACCAAACTACTTTGGAATAATTTTCTCCCTGCTTCTTAACTTGAAATTCTTATACTCTTCATAGATTGCTGGTCAGTGCCCATTGTTGTTTATGTGACACTTTGGGAACATACTCTCACCCCTCTCTTCTTGAACAGGTTTCAACTTAAGCCCAGGACTGAGTTCTATTAGACAAAGCATTTTATAAATGATGTCAAAGAAACTTGTTCTTAAAAATAATGAAAACACACAAAACAGCCACCCACAACACCCTGTTCCAATTGTCTATATTTCTGTTAAACTTGGTTGCCTTCTCACCTGTCATTTGTCTCAGGCTCTAGGAAACTAATTTAATCTGAGGTAAAACTTTCAGGGATGCGAGACTTGTTCACTCCTTAATGCAAACTGGCTAGTTTTGGCCTTTAATATATCCATAGCATTGTGAAAGGTAAAAAAATCATGATATATTCTTTTAGTTTGTGTAATAATGCTTGTGATTGTCAGAGATTTTCAAGACAAAAACAAAGCCAAAACTGTGAGGTGGACATGAGAACTTGACACATATTTCTGCCCCCACTATCCCACCCTTTTATGTTACAGAAGAACCAAGAGATGTCAAATGACTTGCCTAAGATCACAGACAGTAAGAATCAGTGACAGGATTTGCACCTGGTTCTTTTGACCAAGAGCGTTCTTTATGCTATATAATATTTTCTCCTAGTAGATGATGGTTCAAGTTCTAATTCTATTGTAGGACCCTGAACAATTTGCTTTTCATTACTGTATCTAGATTTCTCCATCTTTAAAATGAAGTCAAACTGGATGACCCCTGAAAAAGTGCTGATTTGGTACTAAGGGATCTGGGTTCCAATCTTAGCTCTGTTGTTCACTAACTGTGTGATCTTGGGTGAGTAACTTTACCTCTCTGGGCCTCAGTTTTCTTCTCTTAAAATTAAAATATCAAACTGAATGTTCATTCCATTGGACCATTGGGTTTATTTCTTTGCTAAATCTATGTCCCATGATCTTTCCAATTTTAATATTGCTTGCCTATTGTGTTCATAAACTGGTAAATATTCCATCAGAAAATTACAGTTTTTATTTACTCCCATTGTTGTTTTTGAATTTTTCCATTCTAAATATTGCACAAGAAATGTTCATACTACAAATAGAGATATCAAAAGGGGAACTCAACCAAGAAGCTGTATTAGACAAAATTCTTCTTACTGTCAATCAATCAACATTAGTGCTTACTAAGTGCAATGAATTGTTCTAAACACTTACTATATTGTCATTATTCTAAGTTCTGGGTAGACAATGAAAGGCAAGCATGCACACACAAAAATATTTCCTGTCTCTAGGAAGCTTACAGTCTAACAGAGGGGTCAATATACAAGTAACTGTGCGTACAAGATCTATATACTATAAATGGAAGGCAATCTCTTTGGGAGGGAGACGGGAAAGAAAGAGAGATTTTTTGGTAGATGAAATTTGAGCTGAGTCTTGAAAGAAGGGAAAACGAGAGGTAGAGGTGAGGTAGAAGAATCTTCCAGGTATGGGGGACAGCTACCTCCATTAAAAGAGCAAGTGTTGTATAGGAGGACCAACAGGAAGTAATTGAGTGTAGCTCTATTATAAAGTGCATGCAAGGGAGTAAAATATAAGTTGATTGGAAAATCCAGACGTAGCCACTGGTGAAAGGCTTTGAATGACAGAGTATTTTATATTTGATTCTGGAAGTAATAAAGAGTCCCGAGAACATCTTGAGCTTGAGGGTGACATAAATAGACTTACACTTGAGGAAGATCACTTTGGCAGTTGAGTGGAAGACAAAGTAGAGTGAGAAAGACTTGAGGCAGGGAGACAAACAGAATTTGTTTTTGTAATTGTCCAGGAAAGAAGTGATAAGAAACTTCAGCAGGATGATGGTGATGTCTACAGTAAAGGTAGGAAAGAATTTTAGGAAGAAGTAGGCTAGTGGCTTATCCCTGGATCATTTCTCCATGATCTCATAAAAAAATCTGAGAATGAGACAATAGTAATAATATTAAAAACTCCCTCAAAATCCAACCCATTGACTCCATTGTCCATGCAATCAAGAAATAAATAGCAAGGGGGCAGCTAGGTGGCACAGTGAATAGAGCGCTGGCCCTAAAGTCAGGAGAAGCTGAGTTCAAATCTGGCCTTGGCCACTTGACACATTATCCATGTGACTTTGGGCAAGTCACTTAACCCCAATTGCCCTCTGAAAAGAAAAGGAAAAAAAAAAAAAGAAAAGAAAAGAAAAGAAAAGAAAGAAATAGCAAGCCAGAGTAAAGCTATCCAGGCTTATCTATAGTTGTATTCTATCTATAGTTGATGTTTTCTAAGATTTTCATCTAAAAAGGCTTAGAAGAAACTCTCAAACTCTCACATTTTGAACTATGACAATGCCATTAATTGAGTTGGCACCCCAGTCCACATGATACAACTACTTCTAGTAGTTAAGGAAACTGTTTATGTGCCATAAGTTTATAAGTTGGCCCTATCAGAAAGTGGGATCATCAGCTTGACACTAAGGATAAAAGTGTTAATGTTCTTCATATTTTTGGTACCACAGAATAGCATGATAATTGGGAACAAATCAGAAACACCAGTTCTCCAACTACTGTTTTGATTTACACAATCAGATCACCTGGCAGATTGGTGCTATTAGTATCCACATTTTATATTTGAGAAAGCTGAAGTTGAGAGAAGTTAAGTGACTTGTCCAAGGTCACACAGCTAATGTATGTCTGAAAAGGATTCAAATCCAGATCTTTCTGATTCCAAGTCTAGCACTCCATTCATT
Organism: Pseudochirops corinnae; assembly: GCA_028646515.1. NCBI lineage: Eukaryota > Metazoa > Chordata > Mammalia > Diprotodontia > Pseudocheiridae > Pseudochirops > Pseudochirops corinnae. Next base: position 155,027,150 of record CM053589.1, read on the forward strand.
TTTATACCTAAAATCTGAAGGAGGAAAAGTGAAAGAACCTGACATAGCAACAAAACTTACCCTAATGAAAAATCAATTAATTCTAACTGGTGAAATAGTACCAGTGTCTGAAATGATTCTGAAGAGGGGGTGGAAATACTTAGTAGAATTTGAGATAAAAATAACTTTTTTAGTTTGATGATGTAAATGAAAGCAGACGTCCAATTTAAATCAAAACAGAATTATTTTCTAAAAGCTAGAAATTTCTATCATGAACATTTTAGGACTTGAACACAAGAATACAGTAACTACCATGATAATGATCCTAGGACAAAAGATACAGCTAGAGGAGAATATTCCTGAGGACAGGTGTCAAATAAGCATCATGTCAGAAACAAGTTAGGAAGCTATTGACAAGCTGTGGGAAGGCCTTTGAAAATAACCCCACTGTCTAGCTAGTATGTTCACTAGGAATCACTAATGCTATTATCTCCACATTTGAGTCAACGCAAAAGAAATGTATACAATAGAAGCCAGACAATTGAAGAATATTAGAAAATTTAGGTTCTTTTAATGAGCAATTCGGGTAACTAGGTGGTGCAGATGATAGAGCACTGGGCTTGGAACCAGAAAGAACCATCTTCCTGAGTTCAAATTGTACTTTAGACACTTACTAGCTGCGTAACCCTGCAAGAACCCCTGAAAGAGGGAGAAAGTGGCCATTTAGGAGCATCTGGATTGTCAAAGAAGTCTTTATACAGCAAAAAGGCAATTAAGATTAGATGAGAAACAGAATTCTTATGTGTCCTTAATACAAATGACAAAAGGGTTATGTAAAGGAGAGTTACTGGAAAGAGCTTATCTATAAAACTGGAAACCAGAACAGCCAGATAAGATCCCAAGTTATTTGCTCAGACACTTCACAGTGGCACATGAATTACTAGCAAAGTACTTAGCTGGATTCCTCACTGATGCAAACCTGATCTTATCTTCCTTAACTGCAGGCATCACATATTTATTACCAAAAGATAAGAATAAAAGTGACTCCTTCCAAATACAAACTAATGATGAATTTGTATACTTAATACCAAACATTTACAATGTCCATCCCACACACAAGTCTAAAAACATTGGATAATAGCTTATTGCTTGAGCAGTAAGAAGGATGCACAATAAGGCTCAAGGGGGAGAAAAGAGCAACTTAGTATTATTTATTGATAATTATTCTTAATCTTGTGATCATTGGTCATGCCACCTAAAACTCCGTTATATATGTATGTATATATATGTATGTATATATATATGTGTATGTATAAAATTTTATAAAATATCCATGTAGCCGTCAATAAGCTTGTGATTTTTAAAATTTTAAAATTTAAAACATACTTACTACATGACACATACTCTTCAATCCAGTGACAGGAGGGACCATCTCCTGCTTCTTCTTTGTATCCCTACGAGCTAGCAAAATGCCTGGCACATAGTACATGTTAAATGTTTGTTAATTGATAGGTTACAAAAGGAAAATGCCAAGAATAATTGGTATAAAATGTAGAAAGTTTCTCAGACACAGTTTAAACTTCTCTTGGTTTTTTCTATGCTTAAACACATTGTCATGTTTCCTAAACAGAAATGAGAATGACTTCCAATATAAAGAAAGATTCCTACCGAAATATTTTTATAATAAGTTGATGTACATGGCTGACATCAATCTATATGGCTTCACTGACAATGTCCATTAAATGGCTCTTTCATCTCATGGAATCCTTTTTCCAGTGAAATCAAAATACCATTTGGATTCTACACATGTAAAAATTTTAAATAATGCCACAGAAAGATAAAAGCATCAGATTTCAAGTTTGAATCTGGACAAAAAGTAATGGCAAAGGTGATACTTATAAATAATTTATCTTTTCTAGGCAACATTCATCAAACATAAAGATCTCAAGGAAGAAACTGTGGCTAAATAAGTTATGACAGTTACGGGTAGCCTGAATTCAAAAGTCAATGGGAAGAATTTGTTTAAAGCAATTAACATCTACATAATACCATTCTTGCTATACATTTTCAGATTTCTAAGATGATCTTAGCATATTTACATTGTTATAACAAAAATCTACCCAATATTAATGATAACTGGGTGTATCAATTTAAGCCAACTAAAGAAAGATGAATACTTCATCAAAAGGAGGAAAAATATTGACATTCTCAATGCACATGGTAAACAGATAAAAAAATTCCTAAAGAAATACTTTCAGAGCAAGTAGACACCACTAAAAATCTGTAGACAAAAGATAGATACTTATAATTTGATTTCTTGAATGTAATGGGAAGAGGCTTATTTCTCTAGGAAGCCAATGTAATGACTAAAACCCGAGACTGGAATTAAAAGGGCCCCCAAGAATGATGTCCACATGAATCCAATCAACTGTATGTTGCAAGGAAGTATATAAAAAGACTTGAGTTAAGAGGATTTGTTAATAGAAATAGAGGCTTTGTTGATAATTCAGGACCCGATCATAGACACCAGATATCATAACAGGGCTATTTTTTAAAGAACCTGAACTTAGACATCAATGCAATTTATTCAAGGAAACAGTAGAAATAGTGCAACATGTTGCTGTGGGGCTGCACAAATTTTGACACGTGACACACCATTTTTGATTCAGATAATACATCAGAAACTCTCTACTCTTAAAAAAAAAAGAACAAATGTCATATCCCCATACTACAAATAAAAACCTTTAAATATCCATGACAATTTAGCAAACTGTGCTAGACTGGACCATTATCATAGGCAGAACTGTCATCCCAAATACTCACCTAACCCTGATGCATAAAAATTCAAGAGCAATGTTGCTGATAGATTTAGCCATACCACCAAAAACTCATAATTGCTAAATTATGTGCAACACAAAGATTTCAAAATATAAAGCTGTAGGAGAAGTACAAAAATCAAATGGGAACATGTTGAGGTATAGATACTCATTGTCATGCCTACTACTAGAGTTATCCCAAAGTTTCTTTCAGTGAACTACCAGAATACAAGTTTATATCCAAATATTCTTCTTTTTTTTTTTTATTTTAAAAGCAGTTACTATATACACTTCTGTAATAATCTGAAGGACATTAAATACAAAAGAGTAATAGTTGGATCATGACTTGAAACTGGGTCATTTGTGTTTGAACTCCCTTAAAAAAGCTTTTTTTTTTTTTAAATGGGCCCGGTGTGGTGGCCTATAATTTGTTCCAGTGTTTCACTTAAGCTCAGAAGTTATGAACTGCATTAAGGCTGCAGTGATTTGTGTCTACCTTAAGTCTGGCATCAATGTAGTGGATCTCAGGAGTAGGGGGCCACAAGACTACCTAAGGAGAGATGAACTGGCCCAGACTGTATATAGAGCGGGTCACAGCTTCTGCACCTCAGCAGTGAGATCAGGTTTGTATGGATGTGATTGGGAAGCCCAGTCTAAAACAAAAAAAAGTTAAGAATGAGATAGTAACAATAATGATAAAATGGCTGACATTTATACATTTTAATATTTTCAGAGTATTTCACATACATATATTACCTGAGAGATAGCAGAGGATTTGCCCTCTAAAAATTGCCTTGAATTTCTTGTGTGTATACACACACACACACACACACACACACACACACACAGAAAATGGAAAAGGACTATATCTTTTTTTTTCTTTGTGCCCACAGAACTGAGCAGATTACTTGTCACGTAATAGTATAATAAATCCTTATTGACTTGATTAATTGATCTTGGGATAGGATAAGGAATGTATGCTCTGGAGTAGCATAAATTAAGAAGAATCTTCCTTTCCCAGTAAACAGTTTCTTGTGTTGAACTCAAGGTTCAGGGAATCCTTGATGTCAGTGAGTAAAATATCTCTTTTTCTACCTGTCCAAGTAATTACGGCCCAATGGATGTTTTTTACAGAAGGAAACTCTGAAGATCCAAGTAGTGAAGGGGATTGATATCTAGGACAGTTTGTTTTCAATTACTTGACTTCAGAATTTGGCATGTACAAAGTGTGCTATGTGTCTTTATTTTTATGGACATGCTTATATCATACTGCTACTTGATCTTGACTGCCTAGTGTTTGGGCAAGACAGAATTCAAAGTGTTGTCATGTATTTTGGCCAGGTTTGTAAATCCTATTTCCTACAACTTTCAAGCTGAGCTGCTAACATTTTAGCATCATTTTACCCCCCACACGGCTACAATTTAAAGAGTGATTAAGTCCTAAATCTAGCAAACAAACCTTGCTAAGTGCTAGCCTGCCATTCATTTACTCAATAAACAAGTACTCAGTGAAATATATAAACTGATAAGTGAACAAAAGCAAGCGATAAATTAAATGGTTCAATTGGGCCCATGTCTTCATAAAGGATAATTTTATATTTTATGATAATCAGAGGAAAGGAAACGCAAGGTACAGAGGAATATATAAGATTAAAATATTCATAAATCAACCCCTACCCATCATCTTCTGCCTAGTCTAGGGCCCTAGAAATATTAATTAATTCACTTATTCATTCAATAAACATATATTTAGTGAACACTACCTACAAGATACTGTTAAGCTATATATGAAGATATGTAGATATAAAGATGAGATTTAATTCCAGTCCTTGAGGAGCTTGTAGTAACCTATTTCCCTTGCCCTCTAAGTGAACCCTTAGAAGAAGAGTTCATTAGTATATTCAGTAGCAGTGACTGTCAAATTGTTTTCATTACAGACATTAAGGCCATTGCATATCTTAAAGCCAATTTTAAAAATAACTTCAACTATTAAATATTAAGCTTTGTAAGTGCACTTAAGATACAATTAAATATTTATATGTATATTCACTTATGTGAGTTTATATATATATATTTCATGTATAAATATATACACATATATAGATAGACTATATAATCTATATGTTGTGTGTGTGTGTGTGTGTGTGTGTGTGTGTGTGTGTAACAGAAAGAGACAGAGACAAGTAGACAAAGAGGGAACCAGAAAAGCAACAAGGTTAGTGGATAGAGAACAAGGTTCAAGTCTCACCTTGGATACTTACAGGCTGTGTGATACTAGGCAAGTATCTTCTCAGTACTTCAGGCACCTATCTAAGAATACATATTGTTATAGAATTGTTGCCAATCTATATTCACATAGAAGACGGAGTTTTGTTATAGATGTTTCCTATAGGAATACAATCATTAGTCCATCTCTGTACCCTATATATACTTACATATACATAGATTTATGTTTATATATGTACATACATATGCATGCACACACTATACACATATATAGTGACAAGATGGGATTTTGGTGCTAACGTTGGTTTAGATTTAGGATGGACAACATCCTGAAAGCTGAGGTTATGAAGGAACAGAAAAATAAAGTAATACACCCAATGATCCATAAGTATTAAGAAAACTGGCCTATGAATCTAGGTCCCCTGACTCCTGGGCACTTCATGCCATCTCACCAGACTTTACTTTCATAATTTCTAAAATATGGAATTGAACTGCATGAGCCCCAAAGTACTTTCCACCTCCAATATTCAATGATTCTATGTCAAAAAGTAATTGCCTCTATTTTGGACCCTTGGTTTTTATTATATTGTTTTTATGGTCTTTTAAAACTCATCTTAATTAAAGACATGATAATATTTCAATCACACATAAGAAAAGTATTTTTTTTGTATCCTAAAATGTGAAATCTCTTGGGCAAATAACTCTGTGTTTTGGATAGGAAATGTGGGGTGGGGGAGTGGACAAATGGGAAAGAAGTACTTCTTTTCCATTTGGTTTAAAAATTTAAATGTGACTGTGTGTAGGAGGTATTGTTTAAGGCTGAGAAGTTCAGCAATTGATACATTGCAGACAGGAGGGGGAGAAAATTGTTTCAATATCCTTTAGGGCATACCTTTGGAAGTGAGTGTTATCAGTCTCACCCAGTGTTAGAACCCAACCTTTACCAAATAGCCATTGTCGTTTGAAGTGAATTTGATTGATAGAAAAGGATCAGATGCGTTCTTTCTTTACTTTCAGTTGGGAAATTGATATGAGATAAGTTCCATAAGATTCTCTCTCATATTGTTCTAGAGCCCCAACCTAGATCCTGGCAATTCAAACAGAATCAAATCTCGCTGTACTTCTCTCTAATCAGTTTATCTTTCCTATTCATGACATATACAGATTAGAATCAATTATTATTTATCACTTTATGACAGGATTAGTACCAAATAAACAGAACTAAAAACAAACTTTAAAGGATAGGAAATTGCATTCCTCCCTGATAGAGAAAGAGAGGGAATTTCATGATTTGTTATCAGTTCTCCCATATGAAAAAGTCCTACCATCATCAGTCCATTCTAGAGATGCTCATGGTAGACATGGTTCCATCAGGCTTTGGGAAATTAGGAAGTGCAGTACTGGAATAAAAGTTATGGGAACACTGAATATAACCATGTCCAGGATGGAAAATTAGAAGGTTTTTTTTTTAATAACCATCCTATAACAGTATTACTTTCCCTCACTTTGGAGGAGAAACTCTTGTGAAAGACAGATGGTCAGAGAGATTAGAGGATGAGTTAAGACACTGGATGAGAGAGACCATAAAGATGGTTGAACAAGGAGTGCGTTAAAGATAAGAGGCATTTATGCTGACTGGTATTTTGAAGGAAGGAAGGAAAGAAAGAAAGAAGGAAGAATTTATTTAGGGCTTATTCTACACTAGGCATTAGGTAATCAGAGATACCAGGGCTCTACTTCCAACCCTTATAGCCCAAATGGACCTTATCTCCCTTGAGGAGAGTAGTATCCGGAGTAACTGAAGTTAGAGAATTGATAAGAGAGAGTGAAGTACCTGTCTCTCCTTACCTCACCCAAGCTCTGTCCAGGATGGCAGCTATTAAATCCAAACTGGGCTGCTGGCACATACCAAATACCATATACAAACACACACACGCACATTAATATTCTACTTTGGAACACAACCCTTAAAATTCTATGGGGTAAAGAGGGATATGTACCTTTATTAGTGATAGACACTATGAAGCTTTTCTTTTGGAATGAACCTATGATATCATTAGCAACAGAAATAATCTCTACTATAAAGACGGGCAAATACTCTGCAATTTATGGTATTAAAGAGGTGTCTGGGGCACTAAAAGATTAAAGGACTATCCCAGGACCACACATGCAGTATATGTGACTCAGAGGTGGGTCTTGAACCCAGAGCTGACTGATTGGCACTGAGGCTAGCTCTATATGCACTGTGCCACAGGTCTATGATGACAACTTATGTGATACCATTTGTAACTCATTCCTAAAAGCATTGGAGAGAAATTAATGCCAGCACTTTGTATTAAGTCCTACATTTAAAGCACTATGGAAACATTCTTTTGTTTTTAATCTTTGCATTTCAATTGTAAAAACCTGTTAAAAGTGGTCAAAATAATTTGGCAGTTGGTGGGATATTAAGGTACCTTTCAACATTCTTCTCTACTTCCCTTTAATTCAGGAAGAAGTATTTAACATGAAGAAGGAGCAGATGTTAAGAAAGTGTACAAAGGAACCCCTAGAATGTACAAATGAGACAAGTATAGCATTCAAAGATATTCAATTACCTATTTTTTAAGCTTTTTCTTAAAAAGTAGTTGTCACAGTAATGGCATAAATTCTCTGCATATCAATGAAGAAGGGGTTGTTAATGTCTCTCCTCTTCTCAACTATACTTTAGCTTCAGAAATGGATAGCATGATAGGTTGAAATGTCCTGTGGAATTGAAACTAAAGGTATGTGAATTTAATATTTATCAGCATGACAATTTGGTATAATATCTACAATTCAGTTTGAGAATGAAGCTGATATTGCTCTCAGCATGTACCAAATCGTTCACTATAGGACAATTAAATAGAGGAAGAATGAGTGATTCCACTTTTCAGAGTTTTCATTTATTTATACCTATTGTTTTGGAGTTTATCTTGGAGGATGACATTCAGATGTTGGTAGAAAATCTGGCTCAGGTAAAGCAAAAGTTTGTATAATTCTACTATGGGCAATGAAACTTTGAATTCTGTTAAAAAGAATAAAGGGACATGAGCACCAAGGGCAAAATAAGTCCAGACTATCTCACTTAGACTCAGATGAGCCAGACAGAGCAGTGTGAACAAACTGCAATCATATCAAGTCAGTATCAACCAGTCAGCTAACATTTATTGAGCAACACGTGCATAGTACCATGCTAGATGGTATAGGGGATTTCTAGATGACATAGCTATCATGTTAGGGGAAGTTATAATTCATTGAAAAGACAAAGTATTGTAGTGAACGTGCTCAAGGAGTCAAGTGCTCAGGACTTCATTTCTCATGACTCTTGGGGCCCAGTGAGCCTCTCCCACTGGGAGAAATACCTAGAACTCCCCTTTCCAGGAAGCTGTATGTCTGAGTACAGAGCAATTGTGTCAGAGAATGAGGGCACAGAATGGTAGGAATCTGCTGAGAGACATTTGTTTTTTAAAGCAGAGTACCTTGTAATCAGAAGTTCAGGTTATGGATTAAGACTGCTATGCTCTCATAAGAGCTGTGTCAGAGTTTTCCCAATTCAAGATGTAGGAATATGCACACCTGTCCCCAAGGGACTTTGGTAGAAATCTAGCTGCTAAGAACAGAAAATAAGGGGCAGAACCATATCCAAAGCAGATAATGCTATAACCCAAACCTTTCTCTCTCAGGCATATAAAGCTTCACAATTATTTTTCTCCTCCACTGGTCCATTGAAGCATTATGTCAGATAAATGGGATATTAAATTATAACTCATAGGAGTTTGTAGAGGATTTTGCGTGTGTGTGTGTGTGTGTGTGTGTGTGTGTGTGTGTGTGTGTGTGTGTACATCTGTATCTTCTGCATCTGTTGGGTGGCACTGGGATTATTCAATTTTTTGTTTTCATTGTTATTTCCTTTGTTATTTTATCTTGATTTCTTTATATATGACGTAAGTTTCTTGCCTGATCTTTTAGTTGAGTGAGCATTGGAATGGGGCCTTGAGGTACATGCACTTGCATAATTGCTCAAATGGATCAGTGAAATGTCTTCCTTGGATATTCCTTTCAAAGATCAAAAGCATAATCCATCCATAGTGGTAGTGTGTAGTAACAACCTATGTTACTCTTGTCAATGTTCTTTAAGAAACTCACCACAGTGGGTGTCCCTAACATACCGGAAGCCTTTCTTGCTTTATTCTGATACCTCATGGATAAAAGTGATGCATTTGAACTATGCATTTCCTATATTTTATGATTATTCCAAACATATTAGTGAGGTATATGAACTGAGGTAATGAAAAGTTCCAGACTTGGAGATACTCTATTCCATACACTAAAAGTCAAATATTAGAAAAGAACAATTAAGAAAACATAGATGGTGACATGACAATGTTCAATGTAGACTAGAAGCCTGTAGTTCCATAGATAAATCACTGTGTGTTAGAATGGTTTATACAGAATTCATGGATGATAAGTGACATGATTGAGGTCATGGATTAGGATAGCTAAAAAGGAGGTAAGAGAGCATTACATTTAGCAGCATGGTAGCAACAAGGGCCCAGAAGTTGAAATGTGAAAGGCATGTTCATGAAACAGCGAGTAAACCACTGGACTAAAACCATTTCAGAGAAAACAGGAAAGATTGGAAAGGGAGGTTAGAGCCAAATTTGGAATTCATTGAATGCCATGTTGAAGGGCTTAGTATTTAATTGGACAGTGTCTTTAGGGACTTATGCTAGTGCTGGCCTCTCACAATCCAATAAAACATACACATTTGATACCACCCTCAGAAGATGCTCTATTGCCCTCTAAGACAACTCTTAGAGAGAAAATGTCGAGTTAAATCAAGGATGATAACTTTAGGTTTGGAAAGAATTGCTAGAATCGATTCTTTTCTTTGCTGTGGCAACTGGTCCAAATTTTGACAGAACTTTTCAGTTTGTGTTCGGTGCCTTTACATCCCATTAGGTTCCCAATGGCCTTATACTGTTCCTTGTTTTCTCAGGACTCCTAACCACCAAACTTGGCCCTCTAGTCAGTATCATACATGTTATCCATTCCTCTTCTCCCTCCTTTTCCCTTCTCTCATACACTCCATTTTTCTACACTGTGGAGAACCTTTTATCATAAATTGAACTCTGCACTGAGCAAAGTCGTAGAGGATGTGTGTGTGTGTGTGTGTGTGTGTGTGTGCACGTGTTTTTTTCCCCTCTAGCTACTTCAGACACCTATTGCCTTTCTCTTTTATCTTCTGTTACTGAAAAAAAGAGGAAGTATCTGATATTATATCTTATAGTTTGAAAGGTACTCATATAATTGTGGTATGTCTACCCATTTTATGGTTAAGGCTTTTAATTTCTGTGTATAATGAAATAACATGTCCTTTTCAAGGAATTTTCTTTATCAGTAAGATGATAGGAGAGAATGATGTTTCAGACAGATTTAGTCTTTACCTTGTACTGATTTTATATCTGGCTTACCCTGAGTTTGAACTTGCTGTAATAATTTAAAATAATAGCTAGAAGTTCCATAGCACCTTAAAGTTTGCAAAGTACTTTACATAAATTATCTAATTTCATCCTCAAAACAACACTATTAAATGATGCTTTTATTATTTCCATTTCCTTGCTTTACAAATGAGGAAACTGAGGATGAGGGAATTTAACTGATATGCCCAGGATCACACAACTAGTAAGCAACTGAGGCATGATTTACACTCAGGTCTTCATGACTTTCAGTCCGAACATAAGTACTCCACCATCCCTGTGGAAGAACTCCTGTAGGGCAAATCCTATTTCATTTTGATCTTTGTATCTCCAGAACCTAGAACACTGGACATGGTAGGTACTTAATAATTTCTTATTGATTGAATACTTCAAAGATCCATCATGATTTCATCTGTTTGAGTATTGCCATAATATCTATCAGGTAATAACTCCATCCACATTTTAGGAGAGAGGTATTTTTTGGTTTTGGTTTTGGTTATTGGGGCAAAAAAATCATCATGATACATAGCTAAACTGTTGCTAAGTCTTGCTGAACTTAGCTAATAGACACATCCCTAGGAAATCCTTTTCAGATGTTAAAGCTTGTGTCTTGCTAGTATCTTATCCTTTTGCATCACAAATTATCTTCACACTTTGAAGAGGCATCAAGCAGTAGTACCTTAGAGGAGGAAGAAATATTGCACACATTATAAATTATGCATCGTTAACTTTGTTGTAAGTTTTAGAAGATTATAACACTCAACTCTTGATACATGCTTACTATCTGAGCATTAGGCATTGAGGTCAGGTGCAGAAAGGAGCAGGTTGGAATGTATGATGTATGTGGGTCATTTGCTATCACAGTTTGTCTCTTGTGTACTATGACATGCTCACAATTTTAAAAAAATGATACAACATTTGTTGCAGGCATACTTTCTAACTGGAGAGCAATTCTTGATCCTCTGAATTTTGCTTTCTGGGTTATTGCACATGAGGACATTTTGTTTACTTTATTTTTTTTTTTATTGCTAGCTATATCTTACTGATCTTATAGGAGGAGAAATGCCTTGTGGGTTTTGTAGACTATTGGTAGGAGAAAAAATATGTCTCCCCTCTTTTCAGCTTTTTATTACCCATTCTTAATGCCCCAGTATGTTTTCTTCAGAGCAAAACAGTGTATGAATGAATACATGACTGTCACAAAAAGTACCAGAGAAATAGGGCTTATAACATACATCTAAGAATTACCATGGGGAGAAAAACAACCTAGGGGATAAAGTCTGCTGAATCAACAAGAGAAAGACACACATGATTAAGATCTAAATGTTTATCATTATCATGTTGTATCACTGACCCACTGCTGTGTCCTGTTCACACAGGGAACAAGCATTCAAATTGACTAATGGCCTTTCCCTGGAAGAAGGGTTTTCAGAACAGCAAGGGGGCTGCTTCAGGTAGGGAATGTTTATCCTATTACCTCATCAGCAATAGGAAAAGTATCTGCAGTGGTACAATCAGATCACTTTTAACAAACCAAAAGATTATAGCCCAGGAATCTTCCTAGGGGAAGATTTCTTTCTAGTTGAAAAGAGCCTAAGGAAAGCAGAGCTTTGCCTAAGATAATGTTGATTAGTTTTTCTCTTGTTAATTGAATACTTCAAAGATCCATCATGATTTCATCTGTTTGAATACTGCTATAACATCAGACAACTCCTCCCACATTTGTTGTTGTTTTTGTTGTGTTTAGTGTGGTGGGAAAAAAAATCCTTATATCGTAGCCAAACCTCTTTTTATGATTCCTTCTGAACTTGGCTGATAGAAAAGCTATCACTATATCCCTAGGAGAATCATTTTCAGATAGCCCTGGAGACAGGGGTCTGGAGTTTAGGTGTGGAGGCTATTGGAGACAGTAGGGCAGGGTAACTGCCTGCAGAGGGAGTGGTAGAAGCAGATCACAGCTGTCCAAATAATTGTCCAGAGAGTAACAGCCCCAAAAATAATGAACCAAATTGAAATCTCACAGTGGCCTGAGTCAGAAATTGGAAGAGCCATAGGATAAATGAGGGCAGAAAAAGGTTAACTCTGAAGCCAGGTTCAATAGGCATGAGTAATAAGAGAGCAAGAGGTAATTAGTGTCAGAGTTGGAGCAACAAAACAAGTGAGTTGTAAGTGTAATGGTTTTTGGATTATGTGTTGATCAAATAAGTTGATGTTGCCCACATGGAAGTTGTTGGGGGATGTGCTTCCAAAAGGCTAGAGAACAAGTATACAAGGGAACTTTCTGCCTTGGCCTAGGAGTTTGCTGGGAACAGACTATTCCTATTGGCTCTTTATCCTGAAATATCTACCTATGGGGAACTCTTTATGTCTTTAAAAATGCTTGACTGAATACCACAATAACTTTTTGTTGCATTCATATCTGAGTATCAAAAGACTCCTTCACTCACACCATACTGAAATTGATGGTGGAGACCATGAGGCTACCTTCTTCCCCCATTGCTTTAGGCCTGGGGCTTTGGCTTTTTCATTTCTGCTTTTCCATTATTGGCATAAAGAGCAGAACATGAGTCAAGTGGATCTTGGCCACCCTGAATGCAAGATGTATGTTGCATGGAGCCCAGCAACTATACAAACCCAGAACTGATGGCTTTGCACTTGAACTTGGTGGAACTAATGTTATAAAGATGCTGAGCTAAACTATGAACCTTAACCCTCTTCTATTAGTGGGGAAAGGAGGTGAATTATGCCCTCTATAGTATTGGCTGGAAATGTTTGTATGTTTTTTTTTGCTATATCTTTGAAACTCTTCGTAAATGTTAGTTTGATATCAAATGGTTAAATGAAGTTCAAACATTAGTCATGGGGCCTATAAAATGGAGGAACATGATTATAGGGGGTTGAACCAATGGTAGAAAAAAGAGACTTCCTGACCTCTCAGTGCATACTAGAGAATCCTGTAGGGGGAATAAAAGACAATGCTCTTAGCAGTGTAGTGGTTAACAGGGTTCATTCATTCAACAAACATTTATCAAGTCACTAATATTTCTAACCCTATCTCTGTCTTCCTATCTGTTTCTCTATCTCTATCTATCATCTCTCTCTCTCTCTCTCTCTGTCTCTTTCTTTCTCTCTGTCTATCTATCTATCCATCTCAGACTCTTGGAATCCAAAGATAAAATGAATCCCTAATGTGGATTGTAAGCCTTATTCTTAGAGAGCTCAACTCCTGTGTAAAATTCTTCTCTCATAGGACAACTCCATCAACCTTTCCTTATGCCAAATATCTTTGGAATTAAAAGGCAAGTGTATTAGAGCACAAAAGAAAGCTGCCAAGGTCCTCTGGGATGGTATTAATAATAATTCACTATATGCCATTTGATTTGAATCTCTAAGCAACTCATCAAAATTGGTTAGAAAGGTATTATTTTCCTCATTTGAGAGATAAAGAAACAGAGAGCCATGAGGTGAATTAATTTGGTCAAAGCTACCCAACTAGTAAATGGTAGAACCAAGATATGAACCCAAATCTTTCGATTCTAAACCCAGGACATTTTTCTCAATCCAATATTGCCTCTTGTTCCTTTTAATAAATCAAAAAATTGTAATCCTTAGAGAAAAAGGAGATGTTTAGCTTTTTCTTTGGTTGGAATAGACCTATATAATATGACAGAGTTTTGTCCTAGGGACAGGGATCAGAGTTGAAAGAATTTCCCAGGCCTTATCCAGAAAACTTATTCCTTTTAACGATTCAGTCCCTAGCTCTGCCAGGTCTAGATTTTTCAAAGGGACTAACTTGTATCACTTGTGGATACTTGTGTACAAATAAATAATCTATAGTTTGGCAATTATCTGTCCTTTTCCAAAATATAATAAACATCTCAATTCTATGAACCAATGTCAAATTGTAACGTATAATTTTTGCCACAGTTCTCTTTTGTTTTTAGTTATTCAATGCATATCCTAACCTATATGATCTTAGAACCCTTAGCTAAATTCCACACACAGTGAGTTAGACAAACTTGGTGCCTTTGGGGTTTGCAATTAAGAAAAATGATAAAGATATGTAACAGGCAGGTACTGGAAGGACTCTTGGAAAATCTTCCCCTTCTTCCTGACCTCTTCTCTTACCACTGTAAAGAATGAGAAGAAAGCCTGAGATCACGGGTTCTAGGGAAGACCACAAGTTCAAAGGGGTGTACAAGTACTTAGCAGGATAAACCACTTAGAATGAGCTTCTTGGTTTCTGACCATAAGACACTGAGGTCAGATGTGAAAAGCAGCAGTTTGGAATAACACATGTGACAGATGTAGCAGAAAACCTGACTGAGAAAAATACAGAAATGGATTCAGACAGAGGCCACATCAAGAGAACTTTTGCACACCACTGGAACAGACAGATGCATTAGAGTTTGAGTAGTACAAGTACTGTATACTTATACCAGATGTTTGAAACCTTTACTTGTGCTAGGTCCTTGCCTGTGTAAAATAGCAAGTTCACCATGTGTAATGCTATGGGTTTTCTGGGGACTATACCAGACCTCTTGGGAAGAGCAAAAAGGAGAGGCCTTCCTAATTTTTTTTAAATTTGAGTCTTGGATATGAGTTCTTTTTGTTTCTTATTATCTTAAATTAACCTGTTTTGCATTCAATATCCTAATTAGCTTGAGTGATAGTACTTTCAGAGAACTTGAAAAGAGATGAGTCTGATTCTGAGGTGCCATAGGGAGACCCTTGGAAGAATTTTAAGCCCAAGAGTACTATGAGAGGCTGCAAAGATTAAAGTGAATTGCTGTCACAGGTACTGACACCTGGATTATAGTTAAGAATTGATTGGACACATAATAAGCTAACATAAATACAGTTCTTAAAAGGAAAAATAGGAAGTGCATTTCGCCAAGGTAGTCCTGACTCTAGGGGGCAAACTTTTACTTTAGGGCCCCATTCTGCTCTGGACTAAATTCAGCTTCAGCTTCTCTAATCCGTGGAGCAGCCAAAGGATATTTGACATTCAAACAGAGAATGTTGTTTCTGTCCATTTTATCTGAGATCTCACTTTTACAGGCAATGTGTGCCGTCACTTACTGTATCTCTTTGTTTAACATGACAGTCAAATGTGCAGTCATAAATTCGACCCTGACTTCATTACAAGATTGAGGTGGAAGAAAAACCAGAACTGTGGGGAACTTTACTTACTCCAAGACTTCACACTCTTTCTTCTTCCCCTCCCCTTCCCCATAGTAAAGGTGGTAGAAAATACTTCAAAGAGGAAGATCCAAGATGGCAGAGTAAAGGTAGGGACTCCCTTGAATTCTCCCCCAAATCCCTCAAAATATCTTTAAAATTATAGAGCAGCAGAACTCATAAAAAGACAGAGTAAAACAAATTTCCAGCCTAAGACAACTTGGAAAGTTGGCAGGAAAGATCTGTTGCACCAGGTTAAGAGAGGAGTACAGTCTAGTGCAGGCCTCACCAGCAAAGCCCTTGTCCTAGCAAATTCAGGGCAGGCCTCAGGGTGATTGAATCACTGACAGCAGTGGTGCTTTCCAGACTTCTAAGCCCAAAGATGCCAAAGACAACTTAGAAGGGTAGTAGGAAAGATCTATTGATCCTGGCTGAGGGTGGAGCACAGTCCATAACTCCAGCCCCAGCAAACCAGGAGCAGGTCTAGGGAGTGAGTGACTGAATCAGCATTGGCAGCAATTGTTTCAGTAGCTTTCAACTCATAGACCAGAGCCCCCCCCAAATTATTTGGCCTACTGCTCCCTTTAAAAAAAATATTCAGCATTTCCCCGAAAATCTATTTTCTTTAACACTTTAATGGTTACTCTGAAATTTGTGTCATTTCAATATATATATATATATATATATATATATATATATATATATATATATATAAAGAGAGAGAGAGAGAGAGAGAGAGAGAGAGAGAGAGAAAGAGAGAGAGAAAGTATTTTTTTAAATGATGCATCTTAAATTTAATAATTTATTGTAAATTTATGAGGTTTTTTCCCTACATTGAAATTTTGACGATGCAATATTGTGTTATATAACCAATAGTACTATATTATAAACAAGTAGCTCTCACACACACACATATTCCTGTAGATGAATACTAGACTTCTTGACAACACACAACACACTCAACCTGCCAACACTTGCTTGTTAAGAACTGTCAGAAGACATGCACCACTGATTAGTTAAAATTTGCATTTTGGGTGCTTATTTGGAAAATAATGTTGGAAAATAATGTAATTACTACAATTAATTCTGTTACAGAACAGATGAAATATGTGTGAATAGTCTTTCAAAATTGTCTTCTCTTTTCTTCTTTCCTTATGATTACACTGCCACCTTATTTTTATTTAACACTCCCTACCAGTTGTACCCCAGGATACTTACTGCCACCACCCTGGATTCTTCTAGTGTCCTCCAGGAGGTGATATCATCCACTTCGGGAGCATACACTAATGACAGTAAGGTAGGCTAATAACTGGTCAGAAGGTGATCACAGGGGTCTTCTTGCTAGCACTGAGACAGGACTCTATTGCTTTGCTCATACTCGGATCGCAGTCATGGTCCTGGGTGGCAGTACCAAGGTGAGGAGGAGCACTAGCATAGAAAAGCTTGTGGACACAATGGGGGGAAGGAGGCATTCTTGTCACAGTTCCAAGGCAGAAAAGAGTACAAAGACCAGAGGATAGGCTAGGAGAGGAGTAAATGCTTTTCCTTAAAGCATATCACCTTGGAAAAACTGAAAACTTACAGGTCCCTAGAAGTATCTCTGAAAACAACTGCGCAAAACCCCTGAAGCTTGAGACAGGGCAACCTCCAGCAGAGCCATACCTTAACAGAGAGTTAAAAAGTCGAGTAACAGTCTGGTAAAAAGAACAAATAATGGAAAACAAAACTCTGACTATAGAAAATTACATGGTGACAAGGAAGATCAAACACACTCAGAAGACAGCAAAGTCAAAGGTTCTACATCCAAAGCCTCTAAGAAAAAATATAAATTGGTCCCTGGCCATAGAAGAACTAAGAAAGGATTTTGAAAATCAAGTAATGGAAACTGAGGAAAAATTGGGAAGAGAAATGCTAGAGATGCTAGGAAATCATGAAAAATGAGTCAAAAGCTTAGTAAAGGAGACACAAAAAATACTGAAGCAAATAACACCTTAAAATACAGAGTAAGCCAAATAACAAAAGAGGTCCAAAAAACCATTTGAAAGAAGGATGCCTTAAAAAGCAGAATTAGTCAAATGGAAAAAGAGATCTAAAATCTCATTGGAGAAAATATTTTTTTTTTAAAATTAGAATGGAGCAAATGGGACCTAATGGCTTTATGAGAAACCAAGAAATTAAAACAAAACCAAAGAAATGAAGAAAAAGAAGACAGTGTGAAATATCTCAATGAAAAAATTAGTGACCTGGGAAATAGACCCAGGAGAGAGATTTTAAAAAATTATTGTACTACCTGAGAGTCATGATCAAAAAAAGAACCTAGACATCATCTTTAAAGAAATCAACGAGGGAAACTCTCCTCAGATTCTAGAGCCAGAGAGGAAAAATAGAAATTGAAAGAATCCACAAATTACCCCTTAAAGAGATCCTAAAATGAAAACTGCCAGAAATATTGTAGTCAAATTCTAGAGTTCCTCGGTCAAGAAGAAAATATGGCAAGCAGCCAGAAAAAACAATTCATTTGGGATGGAGCCATAGTTAAGATAACATAAGGTTGGAAAGCTTGGAATATGATATTCCAGAGGTCAAAGGAGCTAGGATTACAAGTATCACCTAATCAGAAAACCTGAGTATAATCTTTCAGGGGAAAAAATGGAAATTCAATGAGACAGAACACTTTCAATCATTCTTAATGAAAAGACCAGAGCTGAATAGAAAATTTGACTTTCAAATACAAGACTCAAGAGAAGTATAGAAAGATAAACAAATAAGGTTAAGTTGTTTACATTCCTACATGGGAAGATGATTTTTCTTACTAATAAGACCTTTCTCATATTAGGGTAGTTAGGAAACATATATACATACACACATATGTATACATATATATGTTTATGGATGTATGTGTATTTGCATGTATATTTCTATATAGATAGATAGACAGAGGGCAGCAGGGTGTGAGTTAAATATGAGGGGTTCCTCTCTAAAACTAAAATGAAGGGTGAGAGAGGAATGAACTGGGAAAAAAAAAAAGGAGAGGCAGAATGGGGCAAATTATCTCACATAAAAGAGGCAAGAAAAATCTTTTACACTGGAAGGGAAGAAGGGGGAGGTGAAGGGGACTGAGTGGACCTTACTCTCATCATAATTGACTCAAAAGAGGGAATAATATGCACTATTGATTGTATATAGAAATATATCTTACCTTACAGGAAAGTAAGAGGGGAAGGGGATAAGAGCAGGGATGGAGTGATAGGAGGGAGGACAAATTTCAGGGAGGAAGTAGTCAGAAGCAAAACACTTTTGAGGATGTACAGGGTGAAAGGAGAGAGAAAACAAAATAAACAGGGGGAGGGGAATAGAATGGAGGGAAATACAATTAGCAATAGTAACTTTGAAAAAAAATTCTGAAGCAAGTTTTTCTGATAAAGGCCTCATTTTTCTAACATAGAGAACTGAGTCAAACTTATAAAAATAAGAGCTATTCCCCAATTGATAAATGATCAAAAGATAATGATCAGTTTTCAGATGAAACAATCAGAACTAGCTATAGCTATATGAAAAAAGTACTCTCAGTATTGATTGGAGAAATGCAAATTTAAAAATTCTGAGGTGCTATCTCATACATATTAGGTTGGTTAATAGGACAACAAAGGTTAATAGGATGATAAAGGAAAATGACAAATGGTGAAGGGGATGCAGTAAACATGAGATATTAATGCATTGTTGGTGGAGTTGTGAACTCATTCCACCATTCTGTAGAGCAATTTGCAACTATTCCCAAAGGGTTATAAGACCATGCATACATACCCTTTGACATAAAAATTCCATTATTAGATCTGTATCCCAAAAGAGATTTTAAAAATTGGGGAAAAGGATTTATGTGTACAAAATATTTTTAACTGCTCTTTTGTGGGGCAAACAATTAGAAATTGGGGAATGACTGAACAGGCTGTGGTTTGTGATTATGATGGAATATTATTGTCCTGTAAGAAATGGTGAGCAAGATGCTCTCAGAAAAACATGGAAAGACCTGCATGGACTGATGCAAAGTGAAATGTGCTGTGTACAAAGTAAAAGTGCTATTTTAAGATGATCAGTTGTGAATGACTTAGCCATTCTCAGAAATACAATGATCCAAGACAATTTTGAAGGACTCATGATGAAAAATGCTATCCTTTCCCAGAGAAAGAACTGATGGTCTCTGAACACAGATTGAAGCATAATTTCTTTCAACTTTCTTCTTCTTGAGTTTTTTTTTTTTGTCTATGTTTTCTTTCACAACATGACAATTATGGAAGTGTTTTGTGTGACTACAAATGTATAACCTATATTTAATTGCTTGCTCTCTAGGGTTGGGGAGGGAAGAAGAGAGAATTTGGAACTGAAAGTTTTAAAAATGAATTGTAAAAATAAATTTTCCATGTAATTAGGGAAATTGGGGGAAAATACAATACTTTTTAAAAAAGAAACAAAAGAAAATACTTGATCAAGTAAGTAGACCACTGGGAGACATTTCTTTTTGTTCAGTTTACTTCAGTATAAGATCCTCATTTTCAAGGGCTTTATTAGCTATTTTCACTCACATCAGGGCCTAAAAGGTACAACATATAATAATCTGGGAGTTTTTTTACATTCCAGAAGATATTAGGGGAAAGTATCATCCTAACCAAACAATGTTCAGGGTGAGTGAATGAATAAAATTACAAAGGAGACAAATTCATTTGTCTTATCACCTTGTTTTAGTATGTGACTCCAGTTAGCCTCAATATTGTGCAAACTTGATAATTAGCTCCTTGGAGACTTCAACCACTGTCTAGAATTAATTTGAAGCAAAG
>CM053589.1:155048184-155062047 GCA_028646515.1 Pseudochirops corinnae
GTTCCTCGTAGCCGAGCTGACTTTAGTGGGAAGTATCTTTGTGTGCTTTTGAAGTTCTGGGATTGGTCCAGAGTCCTATTCCATGGGTATTTTGGGGTGGCTGTGTGAGAGCTGCGATATATTGCTGCTGCTATGCCGCCATCTTCGAGAAAAGACTTTCTGATAATCTAAGTGGAAAATTAGGAGACACAAAATGGCTTGAAATGATTAGCTCCAAAGGTTTTGGTGGCAAAATATGGAACATATTGGAAAGATCTGCTCTCAGTTTTAATTTCATCTTTCTGGGGGACCTCCAGAAGTACTAATCACTCTGAGTCCACAGTCACTATCTCAATGAGTTTGAAAAGATCCTAAGGGCAGCTAGGTGGCACAATGTATAGAGTACTGGCCCTAGAATCAGGAGGACCTGGGTCCAATCCAACTTCAGACACTTAACACTTACTAGCTATGTGACCTTGGGCAAGTCACTTAACCCCAGTTGCCCTGCCTTCCCTCCTCCAAAAAGACAAAAACCAACCAACCAAACAAAAAGAATTCCCTGGGTTCTTTGATCTGTTCCTTTTTGTCCTAGTACCAGAGGGGTACCTAGGAATATCATCATTATCATCATCATCATCATCATCATCATCATCATCACCATCTTCCTCCTTCTCCTCTTCCTCCTCCTCATCATTACCACCATACCAAATTTATATTGTACTTTCCAAAGGACAGTTAGGTGGCACAGTGAATAGAGCACCAGCCCTGGAGTCAGGAGGGCTTGAGTTCAAATCTGAACTCAGACACTTGACACACTTACTGGCTGTTTGGCCATGGACAAGTCACTTAAACCTAATTGCCTTGCCTTCCTTCTTCAAAAAAAAAAACCTGGAGAAAATTGTGTGAAGATTTTTAGAGGGACTGGCCTTTATCATGGAGATAATTCAAAGGATCACAATCAATCTATAAGCATCCATTAAGCTCATAGTCTGTGTCAGTCACTGTGTTAGTTGTTGAGGATATAAGTATAATGAAAAAAAAATCTACTTTGAGTACTTACATTATAACAGGGAAGATAACATTATTACACACACACACACATACACACACACACACGTACACATACACGTAGGCATGTTTAGAGGCATAGGAATGACCTTAATGAATTGAAAGAGGCTAACAATTAAAAAGGAATTAATGAAAAAAACATTAATTGTTTGTTATGTGCTAAGCACTAAAATTCAGTACTTCTTAAACTGTGAGTCGCAACAGAAAAAGGTTTCTGAATGCACAATGAACAAAAATTAATTAAAACTAAAACATGTAATGAATCTGAGGTGTTTCTGGCAGTGCTTTCCCTTTTTGCATCATATAACTTCACTGCAGCCTTGGTTCTGAAAACAAAGCATGTCCACTTTGCACTTCCCAGAACACACAATTCAAAGGAACGTTCCTGAAAAGTGAAAAGGCGTGGAAAAAAGTTTAAAAAGCCCTACACTAAGTGATTAAGGATCCAATCTGCTGGGAACATGGAAGGCAGTGGGATCAAGGGCACATGTAGTATAAGTGGCCTTGACAAGAAGAAGGGCAACATCACTGTCAGAGACTGAGGGAAAGGAAGAAAGAATAAGCAGTGATGTCAAGCAGTTTTGAGATAAAAAGAAAGGGAGAAAAGGGAGGGCACTCATATCAAATGGCCTCAATTTTCTCAATAAAGAGGTAAAGTCCTCAGTTGAGAGAAAGAAAAAGAGGGGAGGGGGACATATGAAAAGCTTGAGGAAATAAAAGAAGTTTTGGAAAAGCTTTTGTGGAGGGTTTGATAGGGGACCAGTTGGTGAAGAACTGAAGGACTGCCTTGCTCCAATGAAGACACTGTTGAAATTGAACAATATGCATTTTTAATGTACCCAATCAACACAATTGTGTGACTTCCTCTTACTTACCTCAGAAGCACGAAGTAGGAATGAAGGAGAGGGAACAAGGGCATAAACCAGGACAGAGATGACAAGCAAGGGATTCTAGAATTCAGCGTTAAATTGGGCAACTATAGGGATAAATTAACAAGAGAGTGAAGTAAACTAATAGTAGCCAGTGCCTTCTGATCCTACTCAGTCACAGTGAGGCAGAAGCAATAAGAATCATAGAGTCATAGCTAACTAGAATTTAGATAGACTTTAGGATCTATCCATTCCAACCTCATCATTTTATTGACAAGAAAATGCTCTATGTGTGTGTTATATAAAAAACATATCCCCACATTATCCATATCCAAGATTAAATCTCATTCTGCTTTCCAAATATATTATATTTCTGTTAGGAAGTAGGGATCATAGTTTATTATCAGACCTCTGGAATCACAGTTGATAATAGTTCTTTAGTCTTTCGAATTGTCTTTAGAATGTTGATGCCATCATATAAATTGTTCTCTTGGTTTTTTCATTCTTGTCTACATTGGTTCGTACAATTCTTCCCAGGTTTCTCTGAAACTTCGCATTTCTTCATTCTTATGAAGTCTTCCCTTTCCTCAGATAATAGAATTTTTCCCAGTCCAATATTCGTATATCATAATTTGTTTAGCTTTTAACCAAATAAAGTGTACTCCCTTAATTTCAAGTACTTTACTACTGCAAAATAATTCTTATAAATATTTTTGTAATATAAATCTTCTCCTTTTTTGGATATCTTTGGGATATAGACCTGATATAGACATATTGATATGGGATGGTATGTACATTTTAGTGATTTTTGCATCATTACTCCAAAATGATTGCACTGATTCACAGTTCCATCAACAATGCTTCAATGTGTCTATTTGCCAAAAGCTTCTCTAACATTTGTAATTTTTTTTGGGGGGGGGAGGGAAACTTCCCCAATCTGATGAGGTAGAAGTCGAATTTCAGGGCTGCTTTAATTTAAATTTCTCTATTAGCGATTTGCATAATTTTTTCAAACCACTATTAATAGCTTGAATTTCTTCCACAGAAAACTGTCTTTACATAGGATCCTTTGAACATTTATCAGTTGTAGAACAGATCTTATTATTATAAATTTGCATCAATTCTTTTTATATCTTGGAAATGAAATCTTTATCAGAGAAACTTGCTCTTTTCAACTTGGCTACTTTGGATTTGTGTGCTAAGGACATTTAAATATTACACCATCAGAATTCTTCATTTTATCTTCTGCAATTCTCCCTATCCCTTATTTTGTCTTGCACTCTTCCCATATTCATGCCTCAAAGACACTGTCTTCCTTTTTCCCTCAAATATATTTATGAAATAGTCTTTCATATTTGTCATATAACCATTTGGAGATAATCTTGGTGTTTGGAGCTAATAATATAAGGAGCTAATCTATTTTTTCACATTGTTCTCCAGTTATCCCAGCAGTTTTTGTTGAAAATCAAATCTTTACAACAGTTGTTGCGTCCTTTCAGTTTATTCAACTCCTGTTTTCTGCATTAGTTTTCTTCAATGTATTGTATATCTAATTTGTCCCACTATCCATGTTTTTAAACAGTACAAAATCTTTTTTGATGATTACTGCTTTGTAGTATAACTTTATGTATAGCATTGCTAGGTCTTCCTCCATCCTTTTTCTTTCTCTTCATATTCATGACCTGTTATTCCTCCAGATGAATTTTGTTATTATTTTTCCTACTGGTATAATGTAATCTTTTAATAGTTTGTTTGATGTGTCTATGAATAAGTGATTAATTTGGGTAGCATTGTAATTTTATTGTATTTGTTTAATTCACCAACAACCATTTAAAATTTCTATAAGCATTTCAGCGTGATTTTATGTCCATAAAAATAACTTTATTGTTGTATTGTTATAGTTCTTGTGAATGTCTTAGGAGTCTTCCAAGTATTTTAGACATTCTGTAATTATTTCAAATGGTATTTCTCATTTTTCTGTTTCTACTTGGTTATGCTGCTAATATGTAGAAATGCCTTCCACATTCATTGAGAAAGTAAGCAATTTGATAAAGGTTATATATGTGCTGTTGTGCAAAAACTAATTCATTAGTCGTGTTGTGAAAGAAGACACAGACCTCCCAAAAAGTAAATAAAGTAAGAAAAAAGTATGCTTAGATCTGCATTCAGATTACATCAGTTCTTTCTCTGTAAGCAGATATCTTGACTTTTTCAGAATTGTCTTACATAATCCTATGGCTGAGAATAGTAAGTCATTCAGAATTGATTGTTACAGCGTATAATTTTATTCTGGTTCTGATCATTTCACTTTACATAAACTCATTTCTCTTCCCAGGTTTCTCTGAAAAAATCCTACTCTACACTTCTTATAACACAATAGAATTCCTTTACAATCATATACCACAATGTATTCAGTCATTCTCCTATTGATGGGCATCCCCTAAATTTCCATTTTTCCCCAAATGACTAGAAATATTTTTGTACATATAAGTCATTTTACTTTTACCAAAAAAAAAAAAAAAACAACAAACAAAAACTTTCTTTGGGATACAGACCAAGAGAAGTATTTCTAGGTCAAAGGGTATGCAGTTTTATAGCCCTTTAGGCATGGTTACAAACTGATCTCCTGAAACATTTTGCAACTCCACCAACAGTGCTTTAATGTCTCAATTTTCCAACATCTCCAATATTTCCTATCTTCCTTTTCTGCCACATTAGCCAATCTGACAGGTGAGGAGGAACCTCAAAATTGTTTTAATTTGCATTTTTCTAATCAATAGTGATTTAGAGCATTTTTTTTCATATAACTATAGATAGCTTTGATTTCATCTGAAAACTGCCTGTTCATATCCTTTGATCATTTATCATTTGGGTAATGACTTGTATTCTTAGAAATTTGACTCGATTTTATATATATTTTAGATATGAAGCATTTATCACAAATACTTAGTATAATACTCCCCCAATCCTAGCCCAGCTTTCTGCTTTATGTCTAATCTTGGCTTCATTGGTTTTATTTGTGTGCAACCTTTTTAATATAATATAATTAAAATTATCCATTTTACATCCATTAATGCCCTCTACCTCTTGTTTGGTAATGGATTCTTCCCTTATCCATAAATCTGACAGGTAAACAATTTCATGTTCCCCTAATTTGCTCATGGTATTACTCTTTATGTCTAAACCATGTACCCATTTTGAGCTTATTTGTTACATGGTATAAGATGTTGGTCTATAACTAGTTTCTGCCAAACTCCTTTCCAATTTTCCCAGAAATTTTTGTCAAATAATGAACTTTGTCCCCAAAGCTTGGATCTTTGAGTTTATCAAGCACTAGATTAATATCGTTACTTACTACTATGTATATCTGTTCTATTCCATGAAACCTCCATTCTATTTCTTAATCAGTACAGGATTGTTTGGATAATTACAACTTTGTAATACAGTCTGAGGTCTGGTATGGCCAGCCTACCTTCTTTTGCCTTTTTTTCTCCATTAGTTCCCTTGATAATCTTGACCTTTTTTTACATCTTGTTTTTGACTTTGATCTTGTTTTTCCAGATGAATTTTATTATTTTTTCTAGCTTTATCAAATAATTTTTGGTAGTTTGATTGGTATGGCACTGAATAAATAAATTAATTTAGGTAGAATCACAATTTTTATTATATTGGTTCAGCCTACCTCTGAACAATTAATATTTTCCCGGTTGTTTAGCTCTGAATTTATTTGTGTGAAAAGTGTTTTGTAATTGTGTTCATGTAGTTCCTGGGTTTATCTTGTCAGGTAGACCCCAAAGTATTTTTTTTTTCATCTACAGTTATGTTAAATGGAATTCCTCTTTCTATTTCTTATTGTTGGACTTGGTGATATATAGAAATGTTGATGATTTATGTAGATTTATTTTGTATCTTGCAATTTTTCTAAAGTTGTTAATTATCTCAAGATGTTTTTTAGTTGATATTCTACCATCATGTCATCTGCAATGAGTAATAGCTTTTGTTTCCTCATTGCCTATTCTAATTCCTTCATTTCCTTTTTCTTCTCTTACTGCTAAAACTACCATTTCCAGAACAATATTGAATAATAGTGGTGACAATACCTATCCTTGTTTCACCTCCACTTTTATTAGGAAGGCATCTAGCTTATCTCCATTATGGAAAATGCTTGCTGATGGTCTTAGATAAATAGTACTTATCATTTTAAGTTAAGTTCTATTTATTCTTATGCCCTCTGGTGCTTTTAATAAGCATAGGTGTTATATTTTGTCAAGGTTTTTTTTTTTTATATCTCTTGAGATAATTATGGTTTCTATTGGTTTTGTTACTGATACAGCAAATTATGTCAAGAGTTATCCTAATATTGAACCAGCCCTGCATTCCTAGTATAAATCCCACCTTTTCATAGTGTATGATCCTTGTGATACATTGCTCTAATATTTTTTGCTGGGATTTTATTTAAAACTTTTGCATTAATTGGGGAAATTGGTCCATAATTTACTTTTGCACTTAAGCAGTATAAAGTGCATTACAGTCCATTAGTGCCTTAATATTGATAAATTACTTTTTGTTATTGTTGAATTATTTCAGTCACACCCAAGTCTTAGTGACACCACTTGGGATTTTCTTGGCAAATATTCCAGAGTGGTTTGCCATTTCCTTTTCCAGTCCATTTGACAGATGAGGAACTGAGGCAAACAGGGTTAAGTGACTTGACCATGGCTACATAGCTAGTGTCTAAAGCCATATTTGAACTAGAAAGCTGAGTCTTCCTGACTTCATGCCAGTGTTCTATTTACTGTGGCCCCTAGCTGCCCAATAAAGTCCTTAGGAGTTAAAACTACTCTCTTCCCATATAGGAATGTAAACACCTTAACCATATCGAATCTCTTATGATTTCTCTTTCCTTTTTAACTGTTTATGTTTCTATTGAGTCATGCATTTGAAAATAAAATTTCCTGTTTTGCTCTTGTCTTTTCATCAGAAATTCTTGTAAGTTCTTATTTCATTAAATATCCATTTCCCCCCCCGAAGCATTATACTCAGTATTTCTAGGTGGTTGATACTTGGTTTTAATTTCAACCCCTTTGCCCTCCACAATTCTTATTTAAGTCCTCCAATTCTTTAATGTAGAAGCTACTAAGTCTTGTGTTATCCTGACTGCAGCTCAACAATGTTTGAATTGTTTGTCTCTGTCTGCTTTTAGTGTGTGTCTTATAAGTAACATACTGTTGGAATCTTTTCCAAGTCATTATGCTATCCACTTCTTTTTGATGGGTCACAATTATGATAACTAAAATTTTATTTACCTCCATCTTATTATACTTCTTTTTCTTTATTTGCTCACCACCCATTTTTTATAGAGGAAATGGTGCTAGGAGAAGACAATGCTTACCATCAGTGGTCTATGTTTGTCACAATCTGCTTCTGTTCTGAAGGCCTTCTTCCTTTCCCCTTGCTCAAAACCCAATCATAAATTATTACCCTTTCTTTTTCTTTTTTACCCTTTTTCATTATCACATTTTAAGCTTACATCTCTCTTAATGTGCCATCCCTCTTACCTGACTGTCAGGTAAGACATTTACGTTTTCCATCTTCTTTCCCTGATTAGTTGAATTCATTAATATGCCAAATTCTGTATGTGCCCTGCCTTCCTCTGACCAATTGAGATGAATGTTAGTTCAACTGATAGTCACTCCTCCCAATCCTTCTTCCTTCGCATAGACTTCTATTTGTACATCTCAATTATGTGAACAATGAGTTTATCTCCCTTTCCTACCCTTTCTTCTCATGGTATATTCCATTTTCCTTCTTGATCCCTTCTGATTTTAAAATCATCAAAGAATAATAAAACCACTTCCGAACTCAATGTCTTCTGTTACTCCCTCTATGACTCCTATTTATCAGGATACTGAGGGGGGATGCTTGTGTCATTTCTCTCTACTAACATACAAAAATTTTATCCTTGTATAGTCCTTTCACATTTGGGGAGAATATTTTTCCAAGACTCACATGTTTTTATTTTAAAATTTCTACTTAGTTCTAATATTTCATCAGGACTTCTTAGATGTCCTGGTTTCATTAAAGGCCCAATATTTTCATGAATATATTAATCAGTCTTGAAATTACATTATTATTGGTTTATAAAGCTATTTTTGGTCTTTTGGAATATTGTAATGGTAGCTGCTGAGTCTTATAGTATTGAGTGTAGTTCATGGATACTTGACTGCTTTCTTTTTGGCGACTTCTAGTTTTTTTTTTTTTCCTTTGGCCTGGAAAATTTGGGTTTTGGCTGTGTCATTCAGAAGTATTTTAATTTTTTTTTTCAGGAGGTAGTAGGTGGGTTATTTAGATTTTTACTGGCCACTGACTTTAATGAGTTGGAGCAGTTTTCTTTCATGATTTATTGAAATGTGACGCCCGGACTCTTTTTTAAATCATGGCTTTCAGACTGTCTAAAGATTCTTTAATAGACATTCATTAATTGTTCATCCAGGTCCAAATTTTTTGTACATAAGATACCTAATGTTGTCTATTTTTTAAAAGTTTTTTTTACTTTGCTTTAGTATTTTTTATATATCATGAAATTAAGTTCCATTTTGTTCATTTTAACTTTCAAAGAATCTGTAACTTGTGTAAGATTTTGCTACTCTTATGCTAAATCATTAATTCTTCTCCAAACCCTTTCATACACAGTTCTCATCACATTTCCAATTCATTCCTTTTTCTTTCTCTCTCTCTCATTTTATTGCAATATAGTTTTTAAATTTTAAAAATAAAACAATTTTTTAAAAAAGGAAACTTGCTCCTTTTTCCCCTAGGAATCTCTATTGAACTTATGCAAAGTTGTACATTTCTCTGAGTCTTTACTTGGTGGAGGTTTGGAATTTTCTCCTTTTCTGTCTTTTTGTCTTAGCCCTATAATAGGTCTTTATCATGGGAGGTTTTCATTGTTAGTGGTTGTTCCTTTGTTTAGCATTCTTATAGTCCTACTTTCCAGATATAGTTTGTTCTGGGCACTTCTGGTGACCATGGTGACCTTTATGGCCCTGAACTCTTTCAGTTGTGGTTTTGCTGCTCTATTCTCTGTGTGTTGAGTGCTGTGTTCTTCAAATATAATGGTGTCAGCTCAGGTTTAGCTGCTGCAAACCTTTATTGGGCCCTTTTATATATATATATATATATATATTTAGGGTATTTCTGAGCACTCTCCTGGACATTGAAGGCTTTAGACTTCAGTTTGAGTTGAGGCAGCATAACTTCTCACTTGCCCAAGGGTAGAATACTAGACACAGCACAGTCACTAGCCACCTCCCCAGTCAGGCTATCTAGAGAGCTCTGATAGTTTAGCAATTGAACTCTCAGCTCATCCTTTTTTGGAACCTGGGGGTTGAATCTTTGATCTCCGTCTTGGGTCAGAGCCACTGTACTGCTATCCTGCCTTTCTTTGCTCTTAGCCCAGGGGCTGAATCTGAGATCTGAGTTAGAGTGACAAAGATGCAAGCCCACATCTTTTCCATAGTTCTTTTCCTAGTCAATTGCCTGTGGGTTGAATTTTTAATCTTGGGCTGGGGGAAAAAACACTATGGCTTTTACTTTGATTTCATGATCACTGCCTGGTTTGCCCTTATTAGAGCTTTGTAGCAGTGTCTGTATGGAACTCTGGGCTGCACTATTTTTCCCCCTCTGATATCTTTGCTAGTTTGCTCCCCATACATTATATTTACCAAACTATAGTTTCTTTAAAGCTTTATGTATGGTCACATAGTGATTTTATTAGCAAATAAGTACTCTGAACTAGGAGATATAAGTATGAGAAAGCCAGAAACATGAAGAACAGAAAGGGGAAGAAAACTGTATACTGCAACTGGAGTAAAGAGATGGGAGGAGAATATATAGTTTTGTGCCCAGAGAGTTCCTAAAATCAAATTTTCAAACAGAAATATGATAACCTAAGACCATGCAGAGAAACTTCTTCCATTCTTCAATCACTTCCAATAGATTTTCCTAGAAGTACGTGAGGTAGAGATCACAGAACATTTTTTATAACTAATCCAGTGAGTTACCTGGACTAACCCACTAGTCCATAAGTTGCTCTGAAGGCCTAAATATATTGGGGAATTTGTAAAAATTACATGGGAGTGAATAGGTAATAAACTTTCTGGATTTTTTAAGGGGTTGTACTAATTTGCATTTGGAGGATAAATGATAATTCTACCACTAAATCTCCCTTGTCATATATATTATTTTATGTGTCTATTAAATGCTTTGCCTTTTGGACCTGTAGTTCTTCCCAGATCACTGGGTAGATAACAGTCTTGGAACATGATTTCCAAAATATATCAGTCAATATAATTAGTCTTAAACTTGGGCAATGTATCAAATGGTTTAAGTGTCAGAATTAATTTGGCCTTGGTGTTATATAAACATATTCTAATTAAATGTACCATGTACTTTTCAGCTTTTTAGAGAAGAGTGACATGTAAGGTAAAGAGTACTAAGATATTTTCCTTACTCAAAGTCTGGGACCTCTTCACACAAAGGCAATTATAACTTTTCACCTTTTATATGTGTATGCATAAAATCAACTGTTTATACTACTGTAATACAACTCAATGAATTTACAAACTCATTGCATATTACAACTTAAGCATCTAGTAAACTTTTCTAGCTCTGAGAGGCATCTTGATGGAATAAAGGATAGAGCACCAGACCTGGAGTCAGGAACACTTGAGGCTAAATTCAGCCTTTGGCAAAAATATGTGACCTAGGGCAATTCACTTAAGCTCTGTCTGCCTTGATTTCCTCATGTGTAAAATGGAAATAATAAAAGTACCTACCTCATAGGGTTGTTGTGAGGATCAAATGAGCCAATATTTATAAAACACATCACAAACCTTCAAGTACTATATAATACATTATTGTTATAATTATTGTTATTTCACAACTTTGCAGAAATCTATCATGGGGATTTATCATGAAGGGGTGAAGGGTTCATTGCTCAACTGAAATATACGTTCTGTCTTTCACCTTCTATACCCTCATAGTTTACTGTATGCTATTCTAAGGCTATCTCATAAATAATGTAGATTGATTCTTTAGAATGATATCATATTTCTATATTTTTTTCAGGCCAATTCCTGTATAAAAAGCAAATATTCCATTTTGGAGAGATTTGCATACCCTTTCTGGTGTGGTTCCTGCATAGTGCAGACAATGGCAATGGCAGAAACATTTTGAATGCAAACTGACTAGTGGAGTCAACAAGATGGTTTCATCAGAGACTCAACTTCTTCCCTTCTCCTTCATTAAAGGATCAGCTTTTCATAGGCATACATATACCCTATTTGATATGACCAGAAACCTGTCCAAATGGCATGGAATCTATGGAGTCATAAATGTCGTTCTTAAAAACATTTAAGCAAAACTGTTATCCCAGGCTGTTTGAGGAGAGGAGTAGAGTGGGATATTCTTTATTGCCCATCTTGGAGTGATCATGATGATATCTATGATTAAGATCTGCAACACATACAATAAATTACAAGCTTGCTTCATTATTCTCTTGGAAGCTAGAAGGAATGGCTTTGATCAAGAGGCCTAAATGAATGATCTCCAAGATTTTTTTTTGCTATCTGGTAAGTGGTTTGTATGGCAACTAGGGGATGCAATAAATAGAGAGCTAGACCTGGAGTCAGGAAGACTTAACTTCATAAGTTCAAATCCAACCTCAGACATTTACTAGCTGTGTGACTCTAGGCAAGTCACCTAACTCTGCCTTAGTTTCTTCATTTGTAAAATGAGCTGGAGAAGGAAATGGCAAACCAAATCAGTTTCTTTGCCAAGAAAACTCAAAATGGTGTCACAAAGAGTCCAACATGACTGAAAAGTAATTAAACAACAACAAATTGGTTTGCATAGGTGAAAAATAGCAATTGAAATGACAATATTTGGCCCATATTTGTGCTGGAGTATGAAGTTAAAGGAGGTAAATCAGGTGATTAATTGTACCATGCATGCCAATTTTCTACTTCCCATTATTAACTCCACTTTCTACCTGGTTACATGGAGAAATGGTATGTGTTCCTCTTGATTTCCACTTCATGGGAATAGATCATTTATGACATTACTGTCCATTTACCTGTGTATTGACTTAATGGTTTTTTTTAAAATCTTTATTTTTTTTAGTTTTCAATATTCATTTCCACAAGATTTTGAGTTAAAAAATTTCTTCCCATCTTTCTCCTGCTCCCACCCCAAGATATCAAGCCTATTGAATACCCCTTCCCCCAACTGGCTCTCTTTTATATCCTCACCCATATCCCCTAACTTTCTAGTAGGGCAAAATGGATTTATATACCTCAGTGCCTGTATATCTTATTTTCCAGTTGTATGTTAAAACAAAACAAAACAAAACATTTTTTTAAATATCTGTTTTTAAAACTTTTATTTCCAGATTTTTTCCCTTTTTCCCTCCTCACCCACCCCACTGGGAAGACAAGCAATTCAATATAGGTTGTACATGTGTGGTCACATAAAACATTTCCGTAGTAGTTATATTGTGAAAGACTAACTGGATTTCCCTTCATTCTATCCCTCCCCCCACTTATTCTATTTTCTACTCTGATACTGTCCCTTGTGGGTGTTGTAGGTAAAAAAAATTGTTTAGAGTCATATTTTAGAGGTATTGCTGGTGGTTGTTGCAGGAGCTCACCCAAGCTCCTGCTTTTACTCTACCATCTTGGCACCTCCCCCTTGGCTTAAGGTTATAATGCTGATTTGTTACAGATTTCACTTTCTCTGAGAAAAATATAATCAAAGGGTAAAAGGCAGATCTGAATCATTAGTATGTCTGAGTTTGTTGAATTGAATAAGAGGAAGATTGTAGCAATGAATGAAGACGATAAACCTGATTTCAAATGAGCAACCAAAAGGCAGTCCTTCTTCACTTGGAGGTCAAGGTGGTGCTCAATACAGCTCAAACTCCAGGTTTTCCAACTGTGCTTTTGCTTTTAAGCAAATCTGTCTCTCCCTTAACCTACTATAGTTATCAGAGTAATGCTCTGGGGTGCATACACAACAGTTATAAATCTATGAGTGTTATGGATCTGTTAATGGATTTTTAAGTCAGGATCCTTCCTAGATATCTGGTGTTTCCATAAGTGAAGGAGCTAGCTGTGTGGTACAATGAAAACAACAATGAATTTATAGCCTAGACTTGCAGGGATTCTCAACCTGTGGGTTATGTTCAATTCGTAACAATGAAAATACATCCTGCATATCAAATATTTAGGTTACAATTAATAACAGTAGCAAAATTACAGTTACGATGTAGCGACAAAAATAATTTTATAGTTGGGGGTCACCACGACATGAGGAACCTGTTCTCTCTTCTCTCTGCTCAACTCTTACAAACTATATGACTATGGGAAAGTCACTTAACCCCTCTGACTTTCAGTTTATTTGTCTGTAAAATTAGGAGAGAATAGCTATACATTCAAAGGAATGTTGGGGAAATTCAGAGAGACAAAGAGAAAGAGAGAGACAGAGACACAGAGAGAGAGAGAGAGAGAGAGAGAGAGAGAGAGAATAAGAATAAAGGATTTTATATAAAACTTACAACATTATAGTATTATTTAAATGACAGTTGTTATTATTATTATTTTGTTTTCAATGAAGTTCAGTTAGAAATAATCCTTTTAAAAACTACTCTTCTGTTCCTATTTTGTATTTATTGCTCTGTAGACAGTTGTACAGGTAGATAGGATTTTTTAAAAAATAATTTAATAAAAGTATTGGGATATTCATTCATTATATGTATACAAATTGCAAACATCCATGAAATTCCAGTACTATATAAGATGATGGGGATGTTCTATACTTCATCCTGTTCTCACACATGTTTTAAAATAGATATTGCCATAGCAAATGCTTATCATCTTGAAACAATGTG
>CM053589.1:155062147-155080549 GCA_028646515.1 Pseudochirops corinnae
TTTTTCTCTCATATCCCCTTACAAACTTGAGAAAAGAGAAAGAAAGAAAGAAAGAAAGAAAGAAAGAAAGAAAGAAAGAAAGAAAGGAAGGAAGGAAGGAAGAAGGAAAGAAAGAAGGAAGGAAGAGAAAGAAAAGAAGGAAGGAAAGGCGGGAGGGGAAATAGAGGAAAGAAGAGAGAGAAAGAAATAGAGGAAGAAAGGAAGGAAGGAAGAAGAAAAGAAA
Source organism: Pseudochirops corinnae (assembly GCA_028646515.1). Lineage (NCBI taxonomy): Eukaryota > Metazoa > Chordata > Mammalia > Diprotodontia > Pseudocheiridae > Pseudochirops > Pseudochirops corinnae. Next base: position 155,062,371 of record CM053589.1, read on the forward strand.
TGGAAAAAGGAAGTAAAAAATAAAGGAAGAAATAGGGAAGAAGGAGGAAGGGAAGGAGGGAAAAAGGGAAGGAAGGAGAGAAGGAAAGGAAGTAGGTAAAGGAGGGAGGAAGAAATAGAGAAAGGGAAGAAGGGAAGTAGGTACAGGAAGAAAGGATGGGAAGGAGGGAAATAGGGAGGAAAGAAATATGTAAAGAAAGAAAGTAGGGAAGAAAAAAATAGGAAACCCCTGTATGGCATCAGCATAAGTAAACAAAACATAACCTCACATTCGTTGCACTCAAAAATGTATCTCTTACTATGTATATTAATCCATGATCTTGTTGTCATGAAGTAAGCCTCAGTCTTCTTTATCAGCCCTCTCAAAATGTGGTTGATCATTAATTGATCAGTATTCTTAAGTCTTTCAGATTTTTAAAAAATACTATTGCTATGAGAATATATTGTTCTGGTTCTGCTCACTTTTTTCTATCATCATCTTTTTTATGTAGTTCATATAGAAATAACTGTAAGGACTAGAAGCTATCTACCATTATTCTTTTATATTTAATGTTCTGTGATCCATTGTGCACATGGATAAAATGATTGTTTTTTACATTTCAATAAGAGGATGTGATATAAGCTCATCTTCTGAAAATGCATTAACAGCATTTGCAGGACAATTGTCTCCTTGATAAATCATACATTTCATAATGATTGTTCTTGACACTCTTTTCTGGTGGCAAGTTTTAAGGTGAGAATAGTTTTCCATGTGAAAACCACATGTTCTGGTGTTCTCAGTATAATTCACTGTGCTTTTATGTATTTGCATTAAATGAACAAGCCATGAACGTGAAACTAAAACAGACATTTTGATAATCAATAAAGGCGGAAGTTTTATGGCACCTTGGGGTACCACAAACCATGGGACCTTTTTATCACGATGTTTTTGCCTCTTCACCAATGTAGAATGTTACAAAAGTTTTAGGGGAAAAAAATTAAGATATTTTGGAATACCCAGGATGTTGTTGCCAGTGTTTGTGGATTTTTTTTTTTAGTGATAGAAGCAATTGAATGATTTCTATAAAGTACATAAACATATACTATTTTTGTTAGTGTCAATGGTATTGTCATCTTTGAGGATTAGATAAGCATTTTCTGCTGTTGACAAAGATTGGATCACGACTGAAGAAGGACAAAGGAAGTAGACCCAGACCCTATGCTGGGCACTGAGTTTCAGCAGAAAGGAGGGAAACCAAAGCATTGTGTGAATCATTGAGGGAGGGAGGGGAGATGAAATCAGATTTACATCTGAGAGGAAGCTATTAAAATAATTGGTAACTAGTTCATGTGCCATTCTGAAGGATTTAAATAAATAATTTTGGTCTTATTTAGTCCCACTGCTTTCTGGTTTTGCAGAGAAATTAGATTACTAGTCACCTCCATTAATATAATTGATCTTTGATTGACTATATTAATAGTGTACAATCTTTCTCTTTCTCTTTTGATTTAGCTTGTGTATTTATTGTGTTAAACTGTAATTGTGTAAATGTATATATAAATTTATATGTATATAAACAATATACATATATAAACAATATACATATATATAAATACATACAGGCATATTGTGTGTATATATACACATATGGTACATTCATGTATGTATATGTGTGTATATATCTATATGTATATGTGTATCTATAGCTATATCTATCTATAAATCACATATATCAAAAAAAAATTTCCTTCCTTTTGTCAGAACACCCACAGAGGAAAAGAGAGGGGAGAGGAGGGGAGGAGTTACCTAACTGAGACTGGCCAACTAGGTCTTCATTCAGACAGCTCAGACTACTCACAAGTTATGTTTTTGTTTTTTTTTTGTGTGGCGAAAAGTTACCTAGTTAATCTGGAGTTTATTGGCTAGATTTCTTCCTCAAAGACCAAGCCTTAACCCAATTCACTCTGGATCTCAGGGACTGGACAAAAATAGGTCCCTGCCCAAGTACCACCTAATGGTTATTTGTTGGACCTTCCTGGCTCCAAGTGAATGTAAATAGTGACTATTTTTCTTTTGGCCTACAACCTTGAGGGTCTTCCCCCTCCAGTTTGATATTTTTTTAAAGCTTCCATCCCTTATTCACTTCTTAAAGAGGTCTATTCACTGAATTGAAGTTGCTTCATTAAAAGTGAGAACTTGAAAGAACCTTAGCTTAAAAGGGTAAAGTTTTCCCAATGTACCCTGGGCCATTTCCAGTCATCCTGATCAGTATCTGGTTGCTCGACCCACATTTCTCTGGAGGAAAAGGTGAGGCTGGTGACCTTGCACTCAAATCAAAGTCAATGGCAAATCACATCATCATTTCCCTGATGTTGAGAACAAAGGACAAACCAAACAGATCTTCTCTTTTGCCTCTTCCTATGACTTTTTTTTTTTTTTTTACTTTTTTTCATTATGTTGCATTGGAAAGAAGACTCAATTAGGTGTGGTAACACAAGTTTAAATTTTAAATCATAGGATCAGAGATTCTTGGAATTAGAATGAAATTCTGATATCCCCAGTCCTGGCATGGATTTAGAGTTGGAAGAGATCACAGAGGTCATCAAATCATATTTTGTATAACATACAACTTATAACTTTTTATAACAACCACATGCCAATTATTCATCCAGTTTTTCCTTTAATATTTCCCTGAGTTGGAAGTCATAGTCTCTCAGGTCAACCCATTCTACTTTAAGGAAGCTCCAAATTTGGGAAGATTTTTCTTCCATTTTCTTTTATCTAGATTTTTATTTTATTTTCTTTTATCTAGTCTAACTCTGTTTCTACAGCTTCCACTTGTTTCTATTTCTTCCCTCTTGGGCCAGTAAAACAAGTTTAATGCCTCTTCCATGTGTCAACCCTTCAAAAATTGAAGATACCTCTCATCTTCTTCTTTAATACTATCTTCTCCAGGATAACCATCCCAAGGGTCTTCAGGCAGTCTTCATATTTAGGCCCTTCGCCCTACTGATTGCCTTGTTTTGGATACTCTCAAAATTCTTCCTGAAAATGTGGCTCCCATAAATTAATTGACTCTTACATTGGACAAGATGCTTCACTTCTTTGGCATTTAGTGTTTTGATATGTAAAATCATGAAATTAAACTAGTTCACTTCTAAGATCTTTCATTGCTTGAGATTCTACCATCTATAATCCAGCTGGTTTTTCTTCTATAGCAAATAGTTAAAGGCTAATACTGCTCGTCGGAATTTTTATAATGTTGATGGTGATGATGATATTGATTACCATATGCAAATATATGCAGGTATGGAGCAGGACCAATCCCCCTCTATTCAGCTGGGTCATATTCATGATTATACAATATATTAACTGCTTAGGGAGACTGTCAACTGCTGTCCCATCTTCCCCATTATAACATTCTAGTTCTGAGGGAGAAAACTTTTCACAAAAAGGAGAGAGAAGAAGAGCAATTGTATTTTCCTTACAAGCAACTTCTGAAAATAATCTCTAACATAAGGTAAAATCATAATTCAATACTTCTACCTCTCAACAGAGACACACAGAAATGGAAGTACCCTCCCCTTTATGTACTTTCCATCCTCACTGAAATAATGAATTCACATTTTGTTACTCAGTAAGAGACTAGACATGCATATGAGTACATCATGATTTTCACTGGAGAGTAGGAAACATCAGATCTGGCAACTAAAGAATCACACACATTTATTATTCTAAATGACAAGTAATATTTACTAATGTGAGTCATTGCTGAATCAGCTGTTTTCTTGCAATCTAACCATCTGCCAGTTAGAACAAAAGTCAAAATCAACACCAGATTAGAAGAAGGAATAAAAATGAGAACAAGATGGTTAGTGCAATTACCACTCCAGGTTGGAGATGGAGTGCCAATTTCAAGAAGCATCTAGTAGTTTAGTTTGGCTGGAATGTAGAAAAAATGCGGAGAGTAAGTAGGAAATAAAATTTAAAATACTGGCACATGTCATAATCATGCTGGGCCTTTAGTCAGGCTAAGTATTTTTATAGCTTGGACATAAGGATGGGGTATATATAAATAACTTAATAGTAGAGCTCATAGATAGCAAAAGGCTGAATGTGTGTGTGTGAGAGAGAGAGAAAGAAGGAGAAGAGAGAGAGAGAGAGAAAGAGAAAGAGAGAGAGAGAGAGAGAGAGAGAGAGAGAGAGAGAGAGAGAGAGAGAACAACATATGGTAAAACTTTAGCATAGATGATGGTAGGAGATGAGAATGAGGTCTTACATAGAAGCCTTCATGATGCAGGGAAGGAGAATCTCTTTTCAGAGACATAAGAAAAGCAGAAGGTAGTTGAAGATGTAGAAGGTTTTGGGAGGATGAAAATTCATGGTGGATAACATCGATTTTAACAGAAAAGTAGGAGATGATGAAATTTTATGGGAAGAGTGGTTATTAAAGACATGGAAGAATATAAGACTTAGAACAATTACTGAGGTGAATTGGATATCTAATAAAGAAAAAATTTGCTATAAGTATCATCTTCAGCTAAGATAAAATGAAATTGCAGTAAATGAAGTTAGTATGGTGGTTTGACTTCCACTAAAGCGATTGAAAAGATTAAAAATTATACCTGTCTTCTCATCTCAGTAATCTTTATTTGAATGCTCTGAGCATATAGATAGTCATTTTAGGAATTAAAAAATAATATTTCTTGAGTGGACCTGTGATGTATGTGGCATAGAAAACTCCTGAACAACCTTTACAAATTCGGATCAGCAACTTTTTTTTTTTTTGCAATTTATGCTCCTAAGAATCTGCTTGGGGCACTGATAAGGTAAGTGACCAGTCCAGGATGACATAGCATATTTTAGTGGTAGTGCCTGAAACCACTTCTTTCTGAACTAAGTCAATGTCTATCTGCTATCCCATGCTGACTTTGGTGACAGGCTATACATGGTGAAAATATGAGAAAGGAGCAGATGGGCTTTCAAAGATAATTTTCTATAGCAGACTACATATACAAGTCACGAAAGTGACTGAAAAACATAAAGAATATAGGATCCTGTTGTGTTTGTTACTAGTTTATCACAAAGTAGGTTTTTTTCACAATTGAGCAAAACAGTTTTCTCTTGACTATGTTGAGACAACATGATAGGTACTACTAAAGAAATAGTTTTGTTCAAGACCCTTCTGATCATTTGTAGCAAACAAGACAACACTAGCCATTGAAATGTGATGTCATATACAAAATTCATATGAAAGAAAAAGTAACTATAGAACAATCAATCCACAAAGATTTATTAAGTGCCTACTATGTGCCAGATACTGTTTTAGGCACTAGGAGTGCAAATATAAAAGTTAGTCAGTCTCTGCCCTCATAATTCAATGGCACGTTTAATGTTGGAGGGGGAGTATGAATAACTGGGAGAAATAAAATAGTCCAACAGAGGATGATGTTTGAAATTATTCTTGAAATGAAATAGGTGTTTCAAGAGGCATTGATAAGGCAGGGGGAACATACCAGGCATGGGGATAGACTATAAAAAAAGCATGGAGATGGGAGGTAAAATACGGTATATGGGGAATAATAAGAAATTCATTTTGGAAGTACATAATACCTCTAGGAAGGAGAGGTCTTATGTGTAGGAAGCTGGCCTAATAGTTAGGAAAGTCAAGGTTCAAATCTTGCCTCAGACATGTACTTCTTATTTGATGGCAAACCATTTAACTCCTCAGTACTCCAGGCAAATTTTAAAGGCTATGAGTTATAGGAAAAATGTCAACTTGTGTTAGAGACAGTTTTCTTGTCTGAGACTTTGTTATATTACCAGAAAGGTAGGCAGGAAGAATATTGCCGAGGGCTTTTGTACTTCATTGTCCAGATCCCTCTAAGGATTCAGCCCATGCAGGTCAAATGTGATTCTGGAGACTTGGTTCAAAACATTCATTTTCTCTCACTCATGCCCAGAAGTTTACCCCAGAGAAATCTCCAAAGTAAAATTTCGCTATCATTCATGTCTAGGTGTCTCCAAATGTAATTAACAGGTCCTTAAAGTCCCATACAGGTACTCAGTGTACAAAATGGATATCAGTTATAGGATAGCCTTGATTTCTCCCCTCAAGGAAAAATGCCTTATGGCAGAAGAGTTTTGATTATTGTGAATTCATGGTGTTCCATGATCATCAGATATAATAGGAGAATATTTGTGTAAAAAGACAGGTTTCTGTGTCAGGTATAGTTAGGAATCACTGAAAATCCTATACACTTTCCAAAGTACAATCTTCCAAAGTACAATCTAGCTTACTTTACTCCTATTCAATTCTGTGCCTAGACTGTTTACCATCTGTAGTGCAAGATATATGCACAGATGATCTAATTCAACAAGCCGCTGTCCAACTGCATACCATGACTCAAAAAATACGTCTTCTCCATTCGGTTTTGTTCTCCCTTTGTGGACTGCTAGACCAATCCTTTTTTGAGAAAATATGGGCCACATTGAGGAAACCAACTAATATTTCAAGTCTTAATCTTATGAACAATGGGGAAAAATATTCTTTCTATGAAAGATCATATAGCATAAGCCCAAAGAAGACAAGCAGATAGATCTTTAAAATCAGATGTTCCACTAGGTATGTATGGTACAGTGATACTCAACTTTTCTTGTTTAAATCATGATATGATACTACAAATGGTGAAATAGCAAGAGGGTGTGCTCCTGAAAGAGCACTAAATTTGGAGTGAGAGGACAAAGATTCAGATACTGGTGCAGACTCTTAATACTTCTGCAAACTGGCAAGTCACAACCTCTCCAGATCTTATTTTCCTAAAACTCTATGTAAAATGTAGAGTTTTACTTAGGTCACCTCAAAGTTCTCTTTTAGCTATAAATCTATAACCCCATAATCTTATGGTAATACTAGTGGTGATATCCCAAGATCTGTATTCAGATAGCAAGTCCAATCCTCTTCTATTCATTGATGGTACTCTAAAACCCATTATCACTGAGTATTTACTATGAGAAGTTTGACCTTCTGACCTATAATGGATGCTTTTTCATGATTTAAATTTCTTTGTTCTGGTCCAGTGCAAACCTGGGGAAAATCCAACCTGAATACTCTGGATTAGCAGTTTTGTCCCTATGTTATGGTCTTTGTCAGTTGCCTAGGGGCATTGATAGGATAAAGTTATTTTACTATGGTCACACAGTTAGGATATATCAGAGGCAAAATTTGAACTGGGTTCCTCGTGATTGCAAGGTGTGCCTTCTGTGTCATACCTCTAATCCCTATAGTTGCAAAATATTCTGAAACATTGAAGCAAATACCTCCCCACCCCCGCCAAAAGTATAAAGAATCAGAAACTACAAGAAAGGTTGGAATTCTTGTACTCTAATAAATGATTTTAGAGTGATATGAACTCATGCAAATAGTTGTCTTTAGTAATCTTTTCCATGGGTCTGTTGCAGACTTCTTCTGTTCAAAATGTTTTTAGTGACTTATAAAAAAGTATAGGTACAATACTTATTAAGTTGTCAGATGATATAGAACTGAGAGCAATAGAGAATGACAGATCAGGGACAAAAATATCACAATAAGCTGAAACAGTAGGCCCTCAAAAATTCACAAGGTGACATCTAAAGGCTTCTACTTAGGTTTAACAAAATTGACTCCAGGAGTTCAGGAAAGGTGAGACATTCCTAGACATCAGTTCAAGTTAAAAAGACTTAGGAGTTTAGTGATCTACAACCTTTGAGTGAACAGAGTGACAAGGCAGCCAGAAAAGCTAATGTGACCTTAGGCTTAACTAATATAAATCCAGAATTCAGAAAAAATGGAGGTAATATGCTGGCCACATCACACCTGAAACATTTTACTCAATTTGGGGCATGCATTTTTATACAAGCATGGAAAAATTGGAACACATTTAGAGGAGAATTACCTCAAAACCAGTCAGTCATCTAAGAGTTGACTGACTTGGGATTCATTAGCTTAGAGAAGAAAGGACTTTTGGTGAGGACCTGCAATTTCAATGGAGAGGGGCACTCTCAGTATGGAAAGTGCATCTCTTTATGCAGGTTAACTACTCCTTTATAATGCATAGTCTTAAAAAGTTGCTTTAGGATTAAAATATTCACTGTTTTCAAATATTTAAGGATGGTCCTGTGGAAGAAAAATTGTATACTATATATAATCTGAGAAACATAACTAGGCTTAATGATGGGGAATTGCAAGAAGATAGAGTTTGATGCAATATGAGGAATGATTTCCTAAGGTGTAGAATTACACAATAGAAGTGGCAGCTCTGCTAGAATATTAATCCCCACTTTCAGAGAAGGGACTATTCTATTTCTGGCTCTGCATCTCCAGGACCAAGCTCAGTAACCAGAGCATGGTAAACACTTAATAAATGCTTGTTCATTGACAATTAATTTATTATTGCATGAAGTGATAACATCCTGGTTAGTTGAAATTTTAAAACTGAAAGACTGCTTGGAATGCAGTAAAAACCTATTTCTTCAATTGTTCAGATATCTGTAACCTCTTACAACTAGAATGACTGCATCAGCTGCAGAAATCAATTTGACTGAGGCTTATTCCTCTCTTGCCTTCCAAAGAGTATGAAATTTTAGTGACCTAACTTTTCAATTTTGCCTCTTTCTACCCTTACTCACTCCCCTTCCCATTTGACTTGGTGATATCCTTGCTTTGACCCTGCTTCTACTCCAGATGTTTCCCTTCATTTCTTATCTTTCATATCAACAACCCGTGAACTAGTTACTGAAATTGGCTTCTTACTCTATACTTTTTGCCCCTACCTATTTCTACCTGTGGTATCATTCATCTCCTAAAACGAGGAAGATATCTACCAATATTAGTGAAGCTTCTTATTCATAGCCCTTTATGGTGAGGCCTCCTGGTCAGGCATCCAGCAACAGCACCAGAGGAAACAGTATTAAAAGATGGACTAGATAAGAAGGGCTCCTTCTAACTCAGAGCCCATGAAGCTACCTTTTCAAATATCTTTTAAATATAGCTTTAGTCATTCAAGAATATAAAATTTGTTGTATAAAATGTGGTTTTTGAAATTAGAGAAAAAAAGTCTATATGGATTTGAGGCAAAATTTTCTATATTTTTTCAAAAAAAAAAATGGCCTTACATGGTTTCCTCCCCTCCAAAATTAATCTCTCTTCCTTCCTTCCTTCCTTCCTTCCTTCCTTCCTTCCTTCCTTCCTTCCTTCCTTCCTTCCTTCTTTCCTTCCTTCCTTCCTTCTTTCCTTCCTTCCTCTCTCCCTTTCCTCCCTCCCTAATTCCTTCTTTCCTTCCTCCTTTATTTCCTTTCCTGCTTGTCTGTCCCAAATCTCTTATATTTCCAACTGCTATATCATGGGCAAATAACACTGGAGTAAGCCAGTCTATCACACACACACACACACACACACACACACACACACACACACCCCTCTCTTGGCTTCAGGAATAATTAGCTTTGTAACCACAATATAGTGGGCCAGCCTAGAATACCAGCCAAATAATCTTCCTTCCTTCTTTTATCTGCTTGCTTCAGGCAGCCCCAGCATGGAGAAAGGATGATACTATTGGTAACAGCTGCTACCTCACCATCCCCACTGCTCAGCTCTCCTGCCTTCCTTATTGTGGTGACATTAGGACTAGTTCCAGAATGAGAATCTGGGCTCAGGTAGGAGAGGAGCATCCAGAGGGGATCTTGTCTAGACTGAGTCAGTTTTTTAGGCTCAATGTTGCCTGGCTGTGGATGAAATCCTATGTAAAGTCAAATCTGTCAAATCTTCCTGTCATTGTAGTTTATGTAAATCTTGTTGCAAAAATGATAGAATACATTTTCTATGAAAAAGTGCATTTCATGGTTATTTTTTTTTTTTACTACTTATATGGCCTAATTAGGTTCTGCAGCAGTTTTTGCTAAATCCATTAGCCCTAGCTGAGCTAATCCCACTCTCCAGAACCTGGAACTAGAACTGAGAAAGTCCTTCGAATGCTCTTGTTCTCAAGCTCTCAGTGCAATCCCTCAAATATTATCAGCCATTTACCTTCCACCCAATATTACCTCACCCATGTTTAGTGTCCCCAAATCATTTTGATCAGCTGATATCTCCTTAATGAAATTGATAGCAAATTAATGTTGCTGTTTTGTTGATTAGTTGTGTCCAACACATTGTGACCCCATTTGGGATTTTCTTGGCAAAGATACTGGAGGGGTTTGCCATTTCCTTCTGCTGTTCCTTTTACAGATGAGGAAACTGAGGCAAGAAAGGTTAAATGACTTTGCCAGTATCCCACAGCTATTAGTGTCCGAGGTCACATTAGTATTCAGGTCCTCCTGACGCCAGGGCTGGTATTTTATCTCCTGGGCCAATTAGCTCTGACAAAGTTAATTTTGGGAAGATATATCAAGAACTGAATTTGAATACAAATTGAATACATCGTCCTCATAATGGCATACTCTACTCTTTATACCTTCATGTCTAGGGGACAGGGGACTCTACCTTAAGGTGAAAAATATAAAACATCCTTCTTCTCCCTTACAAAGTTCACTTCTGATTATATCATAGGTGATGAACCAGGTACTTCTTTGCTTATAGGAAACAGTATCTTAGCTTAACTTAGAATAAGTTCTTTGTTGGGTTGGGTCAAGTGGATTGTTCTAGCCTCAAGATTGCTCTAACAGACTTTGCTTTGGATTCCTATAACTAGACCTCTGGTGGTTCTTACAGCCTTTTGAAACTCAGAAGGTCATTGCATCTCCATTGCCTTTTCTTCTAGGGACAGGGAAGAAAACACATACACACAACAGTAGAACCATACGTGGAAGGCAATATGGTAGCATAGGTGATTAGATAAAGATCAGAATCACCTCTTTTCATCCAAGAGGCCCATAGAAGTTTTTCCATCTCATTCAAAAGGGAGAGAAAACAATCCAGCAAACAAGTTCTTTCCCTGGAAAATTTTTATGCAGAGTTAATTTTAGTTCAAAAGTCAATTAAAAGACTTTTTAATGATATCATGAATAGGAAAAAAAAAAGTCAGAACACCTATGAGTCCTCTGAAGTCAAAGGGAAGGTCTTACATATCCCTGGAAGCAGGCTTATTACGAGTTGGCAGTACTGCATGTGTTCAAAGGCCCAAGCCTCATTATACTTGTTAAAAATCAAATTAATATATGGGATACAAGGGAGGACTTTTTTGTTTGCTTTTGTACTAGAGTTGTAATTTCATTGATGTGAGGAGCTTCCGTTGAAGAGCTCCCTCTACCAATACAGATTATCATCTTCTCTGCAATGTATAGTCTTAGGGAGCTGAATGTAAGCACTGAGAGATTCACTGGTTGATCCAAGGTCATATTGCCAACATAGTCTGAGGCAGGACCTAGAATCAGGTCATCCTGACTCTATGTCCTACTGTCTATTCATTAACAGTTCCCTTCTGTGTCCTCTCCATGCAGCCTAGCCTTCAGTCATCATCCTTATCTTTCCCTTATCCTCCTACTTTGATGTTGGATTTTACCTCTGGCTCTGCTTTTACCAAATCATTCTAGGAATCAGTGCTCCCCGTGACTTTCTAGCCATCTTTTCATGCTACTTCCCCTCACCCCAATCTCCAAAGCTCATTGTTTTTTTTTTCCTTTTCAGCTTGTCTCTATGTATTGCTCATTAGTCAGTAACCATTCCTAAAGTACCTACTATGTACCAGGCATTGTAAGTTCCTCAAGATCAGGTGCTCACTTTTATTTACACTGGCTGCAGTGCCTGACATATAAGAGCTTAATAAATACTTTACTATCCATCTTTCTACCAGCATGAGCACTGAGTGGGGTTCCTTGGTGAAAAGAACTTAGTAAATTTAAGATGATCTAATATAAACTCTTTTTTGGAATCATCTACATATAGTGGATGGAACATTGGACTTGCAGCAGCAGGCCAGGGTTCAAAGTCATTATTTGTTACTCACAAACTATGGGACTGAAGATAAGTTGCTAAATATTCCAAACTTCAGTTTCCTCATGTACAAAATAGGAATATTTTCCCTATCAAAATGTGAAGAAATTGCTTTTAAATCCTTCAAATCCTATACAGTTGTGAGTTATTATTATTATTACCTAAGGCCACACAAGTCAATGGTAGACATGGGACTAGCTTAACTCTTGACTTTAGTGCTTCCAAGCCTAATTATTTTTCCCCTGTATGGAGGCGTTTTTTGATGCCAACAGATGGTTGACATTAAGAATAATTTTGTCGGGGAAGCTAGGTGGTGCAGTGAACAGAACCAGGAGGACCCGAGTTCAAATTTGGTCTTAAACACTTAGCACAAAACTGGCCATGTGATCTTGGGCAAGTCACTTAACTCCAATTGCCCTACCTTCCCCCCTCCCAAAAACAAAATAAAACAAAAAAGAATAATTTTGTCCTTTGTTGGTACACTGGACATATAGTTTTTATTGAGTTTTTTGTCTAACAACTATACAACTTTATAGCACTTGTTTTAGAGCAGTGGTTCTAAACCTTCCTAATGCTGAGACCCTTTAATACTCGTATGTGGGTGTGTCTGCATGTGGGAGGACCTGCCTGGAGATGGATAGAGGAGCGAGGTGTCTCGGTTCCTAAGACCATTGGAAATATGTGTTTTCCGATGGTCTTAGGTGATCCCTATGACCCCTGTGGAAGGGTCGTTCAACCCCCAAAGGGGTCACGGCCAACAGGTTGAGAACTGCTGTTTTAGAGTATAAAGACTTCTATAAGCATGTCCATATTTACCTGTGTAAAGAAGGCTCCATAAACTTCAAACCATTCAGAATATTTTCCTCTGGCCTGTCTGCTAAGATACCAGCAAAGCTGCATGGCTGTCATTCCATGTGGCATTGAAAAATCTTGTATTTACCATGGTGGTTTGGCCTGACAATTCCCAGCAGGCTATTCATTTGTTCTATGAATTTAGTGACAATTCTTCCCCAATAATGCTTAAGACCGTAGCTAACAGCGATGAGTTGAATAAAGTAATGCAGAGTTCAGTGGCAGAAAAGCAATTTTCCCTTTCACCAGGCTATTGGTGAACAGTATAATTGTTTGTGGAATGCAATTTTTCCTCTCATCCTGCTCCTCATCACTATATGCTCTATACTCAACAAGCTTTGAAAAATTTCACTTGTCATCCGTATGTTTAAATTTACTTAGAAAAAAAATAATAATCTCCTTTGCTGAGGTTGTTGTATACTCTGAAAGGATCAGATTTTCCACACTGAAGCCAAATGTCACCTGGAATTTCTGAATAAAGTAGGAAAAGGAAGCTCCTGTTCTTTGGGCTCCCTCCAACACGTGCAGAAATTCGGACTGGCATAGGAATGAATGTTAAATGGAACAGTCACACAGAAATCCTTTCCCAAGCATCATTTGGACATTTTGAAATGACATATTGTGACAAAGTCTTTTTCCTCTATCAACCAACCATTACTATACATACCACATACCCTTTATGTCATTGTTACAAATAATCTGGCCATGACCTGAGCATCCCAGTGCCCACATGTTCTCCAAGGGGAATGAAAACACTGTTTGAAGAAATGAAAATGTAACATTTTCCCCATCCTGATCAAACAGAGAGGAGCTCTCAGTTCTCAGTATTCATAAGCTGTTGGATGGATGCGGGCAACCGCACTGTTATTTTTCCAAATCTTATAAAGCTATGTCTACTTTGAGGCCCTGATAATAGGCTTCTTTTTTTCCTCAATTTTTCCCAAAACAACATTCATCTCCTTTCACAGATTTTATAATTACGTATCAAAGTTATATTCTCAGACGCTATTTCTCACCTGAGACTAAGTACCTGACAGAAGTCACTACTACAATGTCTTACTGGCATCTTTAGCTTGATATGTTTAAAACCAAACCCATAATTTCTCCTCCAAATACCAAAGGTTGCCCCTCTTCCAAGTCTCCCCTTTTCTATTAATGACCATTAATGACCTCATCATTCTTTTCATCACCAACTAGAAAACTTAGAGTCATTCAAGATTTCTCCATCTCCTCCAACAATCAATTAGTTACCTAGTTAGTTTTTAATTATGGATATTTTTAGGAGGGGGGAAGGTAAGACAATTGGGGTTAAGTGACTTGCCTAAGGTCACACGGCTAGTTAAGTGTTAAGTGTCTGAGGCCGGATTTGAACTCAGGTCCTCCTGACTCCAGGGTTGGTGTTCTATTCATTGTGCCACCTCAATGCCCCTAAATATGGATATTTTTTAATAAGAAATGTGTATGTTATTGCTGCCAAAAAGTATGGTGTACAGGACACACTAGGATGTATTTTGTTATGTCAAACCTCTATTTGTAATGACAGAGGTTCTAGGCCTTTATTAGATAGTAACAAACAGGGAACTCAATGTTAAAGGAAAAAACTAGAGGTGAGAACTTAACATCTAAAAGTGAAGATTTAGTGGTCACAGAATCAGTCTTCAAATATTTGAAGTACTGCCGTGTAGAAGAAGGAATGGTAGTGTATGTAACTCCAGGGTCTGAACTGGATTTAATATAAGTTATGGGTAGGTAGAATTTGACTGAATCCAAGCAAGAGTTTTCAAGAAACAGAGCCGTCTTCCCATAGACTATTGCCTCTCTGGGAGGTTGTGAGCTCCTGATTTCTACAGGGTTTTAACCACATTTTAAAAAAGTTTTTAAGCTATCTGGGATGCTGTAAAAGGTTTAGGTTTGTTGAATTGATACAGTCTGAGTTGTCTTAGAGACAATGTAGTTAGTGATAGAGAGCTCTGAGGGTGATGGTAGTGGGAGTTCTACAGTTGCAGTGAATTTAGAGAAATGTAGATAGTAATAATGATTATTTATAACAAAAGCTAATATTTATATGATGCTTTATGGTTCATGAAAAGCTCTCTATATGCATTGTAAGTCTATAATACACATATCTATATACATAGGCAGACATGTACATACACAATATACATATACATACATATGCCCACATACACATAATATGTATTCCCAACCCTAAAAGATATATTTCACAGTTTATAAACTTTTAGAACCTGGTTAAAATCCTTCAGTAATTGGCAGCTCACTATTTCCCAGAGAACTCAATATTCTATGGGGGAACAGTTCAGTTTCTTTAAAGTTCTTCCTTTGTGTTCAAACAAATTCTATCTTACTGTAACTTACAGTCATATCTTTATCTATCTATATTGAATTTAAGGAATCCATAGTATATGTAGTCTGAGATGTTCAATAGGCAATTGGTGATGCCAGACTGGAGGTTAGAAGAAAGGTTAGAACTAGATAAATAAATCTGATAATCCTCTGCACAGAGATAATAACTGAACAAATGTGAATTGATGTGATCATCAAGGAATATAATCTAGTAAAGAGAAAACAGAAGATGACCCAGGTGGGAGCCTTTGGAGACAATTATAGTTAGAGGGGTATCAACAGTAGGATAATTTAGCAGAGGAGAAAAAGAAGTTTTCAGGAAAGCAAGAGAAGAACCAGGAAAGAAGGGTTACAAAAACCTATAGAGAAGAAAGTATCAAGAAGAAGAAGATACTTAATAATGTCAAAAACTACAGCTGAATAATGACAAAAATTGAAAAGAGACTCTAAGGGTTGGTATCATTGGTAATTTAGTAGTTTTAAGTAAAGGAGATTTGAAGTCAGACTAGGGTTTAGAAGAAAGTGAAAGGAAAGTGGAAACTCTTGTGTTTTTCTTATGGAGTTTAATCATGACACAATGGAGAGGACATGATAATAATATATGCTGATCAAGTTGTTCACTCATTTGTTTGACTGAGGGAGACATGGATTTATTTGTACGCAGCAAAGAAGCAGCCCGTCGATAGGGAGAGACTGGAAGTCTAGTTAAAAAGAAAAGAGAGATGATGGAAGGGGGCAGTAATCTGCTGTGAAAGATGAAAAGGAATGGGATCAAGTATGCACATAAAGAGGCTTGCCTTGGCAAGGAAAGTGGCCACCTCTTCATGTGAGAAAGGATTATGAAGTAGTGAAGGAAGGCATATGAAAAGTATATTATGAGTAGGAAGGTAAAAGAGAAAATTTTTGGTGAATGATTTCAATTATCTTAGTGAAGCATGAAGCAAGTTCCTCAAATGAGAGATTAGTGGGTGGAAAATGGATACCATAGGACACTTGAGGAGGCACAAAATGGTTTGCAATAGCCACCATGGTGAGATTATGAACTGATTAGCTAGGTGTAAAAAAAAAAAATTATTTCCTTCCTGAATTGAGGACCTAATTGAGAGTTTGTAATATATTTTTTAGTAAACTCAATCATGATATTTTCCAACTCTGTTCAGCAGTACAGAGATAGGAGGAAAGACTGCAAATGGTGAGAATAATTTAAGATTGGCACTTGGCAAGGCCTGATTAGCCATAGGAGAGTGTGTAGTTATGCAGGGTTGCCAAAGGGTTGAGATAGGGAAAGCAAGAGAATATAGCCTTTTTTTGACTTTCCCAACTACCCTGGGAGATGGGTACTATTATTATTCTAATTTTACATTTGAGGAAATTTATGCAGACAGAGAGGTTGTGAATTACCTGGGTTCACACAGCTAGTAAGTGTCTGAGGATGGATTTAAACTCAGATTAATAGATGGCAGAATAGACACTTCTTTTTGACCACTTAAACCTCTCCAAAATAGAAATTGCATGCCAAAGATAAAATGCCTTCAGTTATATCCATATCTAAGACACCCTAATAAAAAAGAAAACATTAACAAAAACCACAGGGGCTGATGCTCACTGAAGCTGAAACCACCCTGTACCCCTCCTCTATCTCCTATACTACCAGCAGCAAAGCTGAACCAGTAGACCCAAGCAAATGCAGGCTATCATCAAAGCTGACCCCTGCACTTTGAGTTCCCCTCCCTTTTTCCAGTATCATGGAGATCCTGGCTCTAGACTATGTAAGTTTTCTCAGGCCCTTAATAACCAGCTTGGATATAGGCTTTTGGGAGCAAAATCCTCTCAGGGGTAGCAATGCAGAAGCACCAATACTGCAAAAAGTTGAACTGCCAGTTCTGGGGAAAGCAGACTCTTCCAGTACCAGAGAAATAAAGGTCTTAATTTCTGGTACCAGACCAGAGAACTGACCAACAAAGGGAGTAGAACTGGATGCCAAGATAGGATGCTATATGTGTATGGGGAGCTGTCTAGCACTCCAACTAGCCTGAGGAAAAGAGTACAGTATTCAACTGTGACAGTTTGGGCTACCCAAAAGTCACGTGGGGGTAGAGATCCAGTCTGGCAAATTGTGAATTGTGCAGTGTCTGAAGAGACTGAGAAGCTTTGAGATTCAGTCCCCAAGGAAACCGCAATCAGAGGGGAGAGGGTTAGGAAATGAATGATAAAGAAAATAAGGGGAAAAAAAGACCAAAGATAACACAGATTTCAGAGAGAAAGAAACTCAAAGATCTTGAACATAAAGAGAAAAAAATCAAGAGGGAAGATAGTAACAACAGAAAGAAATATGGATTTGAACTCAGCTCTTCCCATCTCTAGGCTTAGTACTCTATCCACTATGTCTATCCACACTATCCACTTGCTGTCTAGATAAATTAGTTTCTAGGGTATAGAAAGGACTTAAAATGTGATGTTTGAATTGTTGATCTTTTAAGAATAATGGAGGACAAGAAAGGTGATATATGATGAAAGAAAAATGTCCCAACATTTTTAAAGAAGGAAAAAAAAAAGAATTTCCTTACTGCCAACATGAAAGTTTGTGTCTATATTTTGCAATTTTTTTGAATATATTAGTAAAATTGTTTTTTAAGCAGTTAAAAAGAGATCGAATAATCACTAGAAGTTGTCATGTATTCAAGTCCTTGCCATATGTTTTCAACATTTTTTTTTTTCCTGGAAAGGAATGGTTGCCTTGCTAAAGGGTCTAAGTCATTAAAGACTTTAGGAGTTACATTTCTTCCCAGCTCAAGACATAAGGGAGCCAACAGGAGGTCTCAACTGGAGGATAGTCTAATAGTATTTTAAAATAGCTTGAGACTTGTCTCCTAAAAATAAATAAATTTGTATAGCATGACTTGTTAACACTAGCTGTTCTAATAGGTTTAGGTCTATGGCCTAATTGTTCAGGATCTTTTTTTTTTTTTAATTAAATTTTATTATAGTTTGCATTATTCATTTCCACAAGATTTTG
>CM053589.1:155081049-155103761 GCA_028646515.1 Pseudochirops corinnae
GGTGCCACAGGCTCCACGTGACCACATTCAGCCTATTAGGGAACAGAGTATACTTTCAAATATCCAAGGGTCCTCAGAGTCACGTAGCCACTTTAGCAAAGGGCCTAGGGGCAGGGAAGATCTTCAGATTCCCATAACAGAGTGAAACATTCTTCCATTCAAAGACAATATAGGAAGTCAGGAAGAGATCTGTCACAATGGGGAGGGGGCTGACAGAGAGCCCACTTGGATAAAACACCAACTTTGGAACTGAGTAGTGGTGACAGAAGCAGTAGCAGCTTTAGGAGCTCTCAGTCCATAAACAGTAAGGTGACTTGGCAATTGGTTAGAAAGAGATTAGAACAGAACCCCGAGGCTTATGTACCTAATTTATTCCACTGATCCACTATTCTATTTCTTAGTCAGTACAAGATTATTTTGATAATTACCACTTTATAGTACAGTTTGAGAACTGGTATGGCTGGCTACCTTCTTTCACATTTTCCATTGATTTCCTTGATATTATTGTTCTTTTTGTTCTTCCAAATAAATTTGGTTACTATTTTTGTTATTATTATTATTAATTCTACCTCCATAAAATATTTCTGATAGTTTTATTGGTATGGCACTTAATATATAGATTAATGGGTAGAATTGCCATTTTCATTATATTGGCTCAGCCTATTCATGAACAATTAATATATTTTCCAATTCCTTAGATCTGACTTTATTTGTGTGAAAAGTGTTTTGCAATTATGTTCATATAATTTGTGGGTTTTTCTTGTTACGTAGACTTCCAAGAATTTTATATTATCTATGGTTATTTTAAATGGAATGTCACTTTCTATTTCTTGCTTTTGGACTTTGTTGGTAATATATAGGAATCTGATGATTTATGAGGGTTTGTTTTGTATCCTGTAATTTTGCTCATGTTGTTAAGTTTTTCAATAAGATTTTTCATCAAAATTCTTTAAAAGAAGTTACATGAAATACAGGAGCAAATAGAATAGTAAGACTATACTAGAGTTGGAACTCAGTTTTCCCTGCTCATAAGTAGATAAATCTAACCACAAAATAAATTTTAAAAGAAGTCAAAGAGATACATAAAATCTTAGAAAATTTAGAAATAATAGACCTCTGGAGAAAAATAAATGGGAACAGAAATGAATATGCCTTTTTTCCAGCTGTACATATTATCTTCACAAAAATTGAGAATATATCAAGTGATAAAAACCTAACAATTAAATGCAGAAAAGTAGAACTACTAAATATAACTTTTCAGACCATAATCTAATAAAAACTATATTTAATAAAGAGCTGTGGAAGCAGAGATTTAAAACTAATTGGAAACTAAACTATCTAATCCTAAAAGAATAAGTGGGTCAAAGAATAAATCATAGAGACAATAATTTCATTAAAGATAATGGCAACAATGAGACAACATACCAAAATTTTGGGAATGCAGTCAAAATAATACTTATGGGAAAATTCATATCTCCAAAATGCTTTACCTCAGTAAAATAGAGAAAGAGCAGATCAATGAATTGGGCATGCAACTAAAAAGAACTAGAAAATGAACAAGTTAAAAATCCTCAATTAAATATAAAATTGGAAATCTTGAAAATGAAAAGAGATTAATAAAATTGAAAATAAGAAAACCATTTAACTAATAAATAAAAGTAGGTTCTGGTTTTATGAAAAAAATAAAGTAAATAAGCCATTGATTAATTTTATTTTAAAAATGAATAAACAACACCAAATTGGTGCTATCAAAAATGAAAAGAGTAGACACACCACCAATGAAGATGTAATTAAAGCAGTTATTAGGAATTATTTTTGTCCAATTTTATGCAAGTAAAATTGACAATCTAGGAGAAATGGATTTACAAATATATAAACTACCCAGATTAAGAGAAAATAGAATATTTAAATAGCCCCATTTTAGAAAAAGAAACTGAACAAGCCATCAATGAACTCCTTAAGAAAAAATTCTAATACCTGATGAATTCACATGTGAATTCTAATGATCATTTAAGAAGAAATTAATCCCAATACTATATAAAGTATTTGGGGAAAAAATTTAGCAAATTCCTTTTACATCACAAATATGGTTTTGATATCTAAATCAGGTAGGGCAAAAAGAGAAGAAAAAAACATAAACCAATTTCTTTTAATATAAAAAAAAATCAATAAAATACTTTCAAGAGAATTAAAGCAATATATCACAAAGATTATATACCATGACCAGGTGGTATTTTACCAGGAATTCAGGGCTGGTTCAATATTAGAAAAATCATCAGCATAATTGACCATACTAATAATGAAAATAATAAAAATGACATGATTATATCAATAGGTGCAGAAAAACTCTGACAAAATGCAACACCCATTCCTAGAAGACACTAGAAAACATAGGAATCAATTGAGCCTTTCTAAAAGTGATCGGTAGTTTATATTTAAAACCAAAAGCAAGCATTGTCTGTAATGGGGATAAACTTGAAGCCTTCCCAATAGATCAGGGGTGAATCAAAAGTGTCCATTATCACCACAATTATTAAATATTGTACTAGAAAGGCTAGTCATAACAATAAGACAAGAAAAAATTGAATAAAAATAGCCAATGAGAAAAGAAAAGTATGATTCTTTGAAGATCATGTAATGGTATACAGAGAAACCTAGAGAATCAACTAAAAAACTAGTTGAAACAATTAAAAGCTTTAGCAAAGTTACAGGATATAAAATAAATGTAAAGGAATCAGCAGAATTTCTTTATACTGTCAACAAAATACAGCAGCAAGATAGAAAGAGAAATTCTATTTAAAATAACTAGAGACAGCATAAAATATTTGGGAGTCTATCTGCCAAGACAAACCCAAGGATTCAAATTGTTTACTATTTTTCCAGTTGTGTTCAACTCTTTGTGACCCTTTTTTGGGTTTTCCTGTTGAAGATGTTGGTGTGGTTTCCCATTTTCTTCTCCAGCTTATTTTATAGATGAGGAGACTGAGGCAAACAAGGTTGAGTTAAGACCAGGGTCACATAGCTAGTAAGAGTTTTAGCTCAGATTTGTATTCAGAATGATGAGTCTTCCTGACTCTAGGACCAGTGTTCTTTCTATTGTACAATGTAGCTGCCCAAATCAAGGAATAATATGAACACAACTGCAAAACACTTTTCATACAAATAAAGATAGACGTAATTAATTGTAGAAATATTAATTACTAATTCATACACTAAAAATTGAAAATTCTACCTAAGTTAATTTATTTATTCAGTGCCATGTCAATCAAACTACCAAAGAATTATTTTTATAGAGCTAGAAAAAATAGTAACAAAATTCATTTGGAAAAATAAAAGATTAAGAATATGAAAAGAATAAATGAAAAACAAGAGTTAAGGAAGGCACTCCAGAAATTCCAGATTTCAAACTATATTATAAATTGGTAATCATCAAAACAATCTGCTACTAATTAAGAAGTAGATTGGTGCATCAGTGGAATAGATTGGGTATATACTACACAGTAATATGTGACCATGGTTATCTAGTATTTAATGAACCCAAAGATCCAATGTTTAGAGAGTAAGAACTCAACATTTGATTAAAAAATTGTTCAGAAAATTGAAAAAGCAGTTTGGCAGAGAAATTAGGCTTATAATAACATCTCATACTGCCAAGATAAGGTCAAAATGGAGAGACAATTTAGACATAATAGGTGATATCATAAGTAAATTATAGGAGCATAAAAATCAATCTGTTAGATCTATGAATATGGAAAGAATTTATATCCAAACAAGAAATAGAGAGGATTATGGGAAATAAAAGAGATAATTTTGATTGCATGAAATTAAAAAGCTTTTGCACAAAACAAATCAAAACAGTCAAAATTAGAAAGAAAACAAAAAAAACTAAGAAAAAATTTTGCAGTTTCTTTGATCAAAGCCTTATTCATCAAATATATAGAAAACTAAGCCAAATTTATAAAAATGAAAGTTATTCCCTAAATGATAAATGGTCAAAGAATATGAACCGACTGTTTTCAGAAGAAGAAATCAAAGCTATCAACAGACACATAAAATGTTCCAAATCATTACTGATTATAGAAATATGCAGTAAAAACAATTCTAAAGGACCACCTCACACCTATCAAATTGACCATCATGACAGAAGAGGAAAATGCTGAAAGGGATGTAGAAAAATTGGGATACTAATGCACTATTGGTAGAGATATGAACTCATCCAACTATTCTGTAGAAAAATTTGCAACTATACTCAAAGAGCTTTAAAATTGTGTACACCCTTTGACCCCAAAACACTACTACTAAGTCTGTGTCCAAAGAAATCAGAAAAAATGGGGGAAATGACCTAAATGCACAAAAGCATTTATTGCTACTCTTTTCGTGATAGTGAAGAATTGGAAATTGAGTGGATGCCTATCAGTTGAGGAATGGCTGAGCAAGGTGTGGCATATGATTGCAATGGAATACTATTGTGCTATATAAAAAATGATGAGCAGGATGTTTTCAGAAAAAATATTGGAAGACTTATATGAATTTGTGCAAAGAAAAATGAGTAGAATGAGAATATTGTACACAGTAACAGAATTATAGTAAAAATGATCAACTGTGAAAGACTTAGCTGCTTTGATCCAGACAAAGATCCAAAAGAAATTCAAAAGGACCAATGATGAAAAATGCTATGACATCCAGAGAGTGAATTGGTGAAGCCAGAATGCAAATTGAAGCATACTTTTAAAGAATTTCTTTATTTTCAGTCTTTTATTTTGTTTGTGTGTGTTTTTTTACAACACGTCTAATATTGAAATATGTTTGGCATGACCTCACACGTATAATCAAAATTGAATCACTTGCCTTCTCAAGAAAGTAGAAACACTATAATGGAGGAAGAAAATGTGGAACTGGAAATTAAAAGCAAATTCAAAATGTTTTATATGTAATTGGGAATTATTTAATGACATAAATAAGTATATAAAACAAAATTATATTGCCAGTGTTCCTTAGAGATATTTTAATTGATAAGAACATTAAATCTCAGTAAAAACTTAGTGAAAATAACTTTGTAGATTTTTTTCCCCCATTTAAGTTCATAGACCTACTAAAATCTATTTCCAAATCCCCTAGAAGAACCTAGGTTTAAAATCTTTGCTACAGAGTCAATATTCAGTCTTATCATGACAAAGGAGGAAAGAATGAACAGGAAATAACCTGACATAAAAATTACACAAAGTTCTAAGACCAATGTCTGGCAGATAGAACCAACCCTTAAGTTAAAACAAAAATTTCCCCTTCAGGAAATGTATGACATCAAATTGACATTTAAAATGTAGACCAAAGTCAAAGAAATCTTAGAGATTTTGTTTTTTAAATGTCAGGAAAAACTATGGGTAAGTAGGGTGAGGAACTGGAAGCAGAAGAGTGAGATATGAGCCCAGAGCCAGTGAAGAAGGTGATGAACAGGCAATAAAACATTGACAGACAATATGAGTCATAGTTTAGTATAGCTCATGAGCCAGGCCAGAATTATTGTCAGGGAGCTAGAGACGTGGACCAGAAATGTAGGGTCAAGCACAATGATGGTTTCAAAAATCAAAGATCAATTGGTCAATGATCAATGTCTAGAGATTTTATAAAAGTTGAAAATTTTAAAAAATTTCACATGGAACTTCCCATCTGTGTCAAAAAGAATAGTATTGAATCAATAGCCTTTCCCTGTTTGCAAACTTTTGAAGGCTTCCTACATTTCAGAAACCAATCACTATAAGATTAAAAGGCTTTGCAGATTAGAACAGATAGTTGGTGATCACCTGGCTGAAGAAGGGATTATTATAACTTCTGAAAAAATTTATAATGGCAACTCAGTTGATCTTAATGTCATGTGTGAGGTTAGAGAAGATAAATGGTTTCTAAAGACAAAGAAAAATATAAGCAACAAAAACTATAAGGATTCACAAAAATAAGTGATAGTATTAATCAAGGTATCAAAGTACCTCAGTTATAATGGTCTCTCAGAATATCTTTATGGCAGACACTTAGTTGGTCATTCTGACTTATGAAAGGTAGAATTCTTTATTTAAATGATTTTTAAAAATTTTAATATTCTATTTTTTCCAAATTACATGTAAAAACAATTTTAACCTCCATTTTTTTTTTTTAGAATTTTGAGTCCAAATTCTCATGTAATCTCTTGTACCCTCTTCCCATATTATTAATAAGGCAAGGAATTTGATAAAGGTGCAGGCATGAAAACATATTTCCACATTAGTCACATTGTGAAAGAAAACAAAGACCAAAAAAGGAATAAAAAAGAAAGTTAAAACAACAACAACAACAATATACTTTGATTTCCATTCATATTCCATCAAGTCATTCTCTGGAGTTGGATAGCTTTTTTCTTCACAGGCTTTCCAGAATTGTCTTGGATCTTTGTATTGTGGGGAATAGCTAAGCCAGTCACAGTTGATCATTTTGCAATATTGTTATTACAGTGCACAATGTTTTCTATGTTCTGCTCATTTTAATTCATATCAGTTGAGAGCATCGTACTCATCATTCCTTTTTTTCTTTTTTTCTTTTTTTAAATTAACTTGTTTTTAGTTTTCAACATTTACTTTCATAAGATTTTGAGTTCCAAATTTTCTCCCTATCTTTCCCTTCCCCACCCCAATATATTGGGCATTCTGATTACTCCTTTCCCCAATCTTCCCTCTCTTCTACGACCCCCCCTCCTTCCCTTCTCTTCTTCCCTTCCCTTCTATTTTCTTGTAGGACAAGATAGATTTCTATATGTCATGAAAGGCAGAATTCTTAACCAGGCCTAATGATCTAGGCAGATATAAAAGAGGTATCAGGGTTTGAGGAAAGTGACCCAACAACTGAGCTTATTTCATAGCTATTTCTTATACAATGGATAGTAAGAAGCCTGATTAGAGCAAGAATAGCGCAGAAAGGTAAACAGAGATAATCTATAAATTCTATAAAGAAGGGAATAGGATTAAAAAAGCTAGTCATTTGAATTAAAATAAGATAAAAACATTCAAGGAAGACAGAAATGTCATGGTAGAGTTTACAAAGTCACCAGAAATGGTCATGTAATCCTTTTGAGAATCTTAGGAATGGCACCAAAGAGTAATAACAGAATAAAAAAAATTTTAAAAAGGAGAGAAATATCAATAATCTAATAAGGGAATAAAGATATTAGAACTGGTCAGAGAGAACTTCAAAATTATATATACATATATATATATATGTATATACATATAAATTGAAGGTTAAAATAAATGCAGAAGCAGAAGAACAAGTAAACAGTTTTCAAAGACAGTGAGATGAGAAGAGGACAAATAGCTCATGATTGGGCCATGCCAATATCATAAATGTGATAATACTACCTGAATTAATTTTCAGATTCAGTGCTGTGTAGTAGTAGTAAATTTCACAGAATCATACAAAACCATGACATCCATTCAAAGAGATAAAAAAAGGCTGAACATCAAAGGAAATAATCAAAAAACTAAGAATTAAGGGAATATATTTAACTAGACCTCAGGTCATATAAATCAAACTATTTGAAACTACTTAAAATATAAAAGAAGAACAATGAAATGAGGTAAAGGAGCAAGAATTGGAAACATCTAGAAAATCAAAGAACATAAATTATCTATTCATACATTCAATAAACATTTATTAAGCGCCTACCATGTGCAAGGCACTATGCTAAGCTCTAGGGATACAAAAAGAAACAAAAGACAGTTCCTTCCCTCAAGGAGTTTACAATCTAATGGAGAAAACAAAATGCAAACACCCACGCCCACACATACATTATATACAAATACTTATATGTGTGTGTACATACATACATACATATACATACAGGATAAAGAGGAATTGATTAAAAGAAGAAAAACACCAGAATTAAGAGGGGTTAGACAAGGCTTCCTGTAAAACATGGGATTTTATTTCGGACTTAAAAGAAGCCAGGGAGGTCAATAGTTAAAGCAGAGGAGGGAGAGTTCTCCAGGCAAGGGGGAGAGTCAGAGAAAATGCTTGAAGCAAAGAGATTGAGAAACTTGTTCATAGTACAGCCCATAGGCCAGTGTTACTGGATCAAAGAGTATGTTTTGGAGATTAACGTGTAAGAAGTCTGAAAAGGTAGGAGAGGACTAGGTCATGAAGGGCTTTGAATATTAAACAGTATTTTTTAAAATTTCCTGTGGGGGCATTAGGAAGTTATAATAGTTTATAGAGTAGATGGGTGAAATGATCAGACCTGCATTTTAGGAAAACTGTTTTGGTGACTGAATGAAGAATGGATTTGAGTAGGGAGAGACTTGACACAGGCAAACATGGTTAAAGAGGACCTACACTAGAGAGATGGCAATAGATTTCAGAATTATTAATATAAAGATGATAATTAAACCCATGGGAGCTGATGAAATCATTAAATTATGTAGTTTAGAAAGGGAAGAGAAGATGACTCAGAACTGAACAATGAAGGATACCACTGTTTGATGGTGTGATCTGTAGGAGGGTTAGGGTTAGCAAAGGAGAAAGAGAAAGATCTGTTAGATAGTTAGGAGGAAGATCAGGAGAGAGTGCTATCCTGAAAACATCAAAAAGAGAGTTTCAAGGAGCAGAGGATGATCAAAAATGTCAAAGGCTGCAGAAATGTCAAAGAAAATGAGGACTGAGACAAGGCCATTGAATTTGTTGACTCACTAGGAAATAGTAACTAGAGAAAACTATTTTGGTAGAATGATAAAATGGGAAAATCAGATTATAAGGGGTTAAGGAGAGTAAGAAGAAAGAAAATAAGGGCACTTACGATAGATAGCCTTATTTGAGGATTTTAGGTACAAAGGGCAGATAAACTGGATGACAGTGATAAAGTGAAGATTTTTTTTTTATGGGATAGGGGAGATATGGGCATGTTTATAGGCATTAAAAGTGGGAGAGATTAAATCACTATTGATTAGAGAAATGCAAATCAAAACAACTTTTAGGACGACATCTCACTGATCAGATTGGTTAACATGACAAAACAGGAAAATGATAAATGCTGGAGAAGATGTGGGAAAATTAGAATACTAATGCATTGTTGGTGGAGTTGTGATTGGATCCAACCATTCTGGAAAACAATTTGGAACTGTGCTCAAAGAGTTATAAAAATGTCTATACCTTTTGACTTATTAATACCTCTTCTAGGATTATATTCCAAAGAATACAGATGGGAAAAGGACTCTTATGTACAAAAATTTTTATAGCAGCTCTTTTTGTGGTAGCAAAGAATTGTAAATCAAGGGGATGTCCATCAATTGGGGAATGGCTGAACAAGTTGTGGTATATGAATGTTATGGAATACTATTGTGTAATAAAAAATGAGGAATAGACAGACTTTGTAATAACCTGGAGAGTCATATAAATTGATGCTGAATGAGGAGAGCAGAAACAGGAGAATTTTGTACACAATTATAGACACATCGTATCTGTGATGACTAACTTTGATAGACTGGGCTCCTCTCAGCAATGCAAGGCTAGAAGACAACTCCAAAGGATACATGATGGAGAAGGCTATCCACATCCATAGAAAGAATTACAGAGTCTGAAAGCAGATTGAAGCAAACTACTTGCTGTCTCTCTCTTTCTCTCTCTTTCTTTCCATTTTGTTTTGTTTTGTTTCTCCTTCCTCATTGTTCACTCTACTGGTTATAATTCTTCTTTACAACTTGATTAATGTTTAATGTGAAGCTATATGTAGAACCTATATTGAATTGCATGCTGCCATGGGGCAGGGGGAGAAGGTAATGGGGGGGGAGAAAATTTGAAACTCAAAAACTGGGAATGAATGTTGTAAATTAAAAGTTTTTTTTTTTCAAAAAAGAGTGGGAGAGATTGAAAATAAGTGAAAGAGTGGGGATGACAGTGGAGATGAAGTCAAATTAGTTAACTTGAACAGCTAGAGAGGCTTAGCTTGGTAAGAACTAAGGATAATTCATCATGTAAAACAGGTGTGAAGAGGAGAAAGGTATATGAGCCATAGAAGGTGAGGAAGAGAGAAGGAGGAGTTAGTTAATGATAAATGTCCTTAGTTTTTCTATTAAATATATGACAAGGTTCTCAGCTGAAAGTGGTAGCAAGAGCCATGGGACTTTTGAGGAGGGATGAAAAGTTTTGAAAGAGCTACTATGGAGAGTAGGATAATGAGGTGATGAAGTGTAATGACAATTAATTTAAATTTGAATATCCCTTTTGTTATGTCAAGTAAACAGGTACTTAGCCCTTAGTCAAGCCTCTGTGAAAGAGGCAGAGGGTGTGAACTCTGTATCCTGTTGCTGACATAACAGAAAGGGTTTGGCTGAAACAGGAAGCCAATATTGTATGTGTGTATATAAGAAAAGCCCCAGAAAGGCAGAATCAGAATTTTTCTCCTGGCAGTTTCCTGGTGGAGGAAGCAGAATTTTCTCCTGACAAGATGCTGGTGGAAGAATTGTAGAGATTGAAGCTGGCTGAGAGGCAGAGAGAGAGAGAGAGAGAGATTTTCTTGGCAGCATCTGGAAGCTGGGCAGCTACTGGACTGAGAACTGAGTTGGAGTTTTCTGGAGACAAGCATCTGGTGGAGACTGAAGTTGCTGCCAGGATGGCTGCTTGCAAGGCCAAAGTGGTTGCTGCCATATTTCTTCTGGGTCCTAGGGCCAGCCAGACTGCCAGAGGACTGAAGAAACATGGCCAGGATGCTAACACTTTATTTGTTTATGGCTTGGTTGATCCTTGAGTTCCTGGGAACAGAAGTTGTGAAGATTTTGAAATTAACTAGACCCTGTGAACTTCAGTGGGTAGCAGGAACTGCCCTGAGGACTGGACAAGGACCTGGGAGTTGTCTGCCTCTGAATCCAGGTGACTGTTTGGTGGATTCAGGTAGGAGCTGGGACCATGGAAAGGGATCCAGGGAATTTGAGAGACCACCCCCAGTCAAGATGAAGAGAAGCCTTCTCCTTGGATATTGAACGCTATGATAAAATTGAAGTTTACTAGACACTGAGGGGTAGAGGGTTTGTGTAATTTTCTAATGATTATATTTAGTGATTAGCAATACTTAGTGACTGCTAGATAAGTGACTGATTAAGTTAACCTATGATTGCCTTATGAGTGGAAGACTGACTATTGTATTTTGAGATGACTGAATGACTAAGGAGGCAAACCTCCATAAGGATACCAGATGATCATTCTTTTGTTCTTTGTTCTAAATACTATGACCACTTTGGTGACAACTATATGGCCATTTTAATGATAAGCTGTTGTGAACGCTATATTGTGATTTCCTGTGATAAGATGTAATGTTGTGAATATTATATTGTGATTTTTTGTGAATGTTTGCCTTGATTTATTATGGAATAAATGTAGTGTTCACTATACTGTGTAATCAGAACCTTAAAAGCTGTTCACAGTAGCATTCTTTCGGGAAGCTATTCGTGCATGGCGTTATATAAAGGAGTTATAATAAGATTGCCCAGCAACAGGGAGGGTCCAGTTGAGGTTATGTAACATAAATTTGTAGAGGACCCAACTCACTTAGTTGTTTTTTCTTTGTTACAAAAGGGTGTTTAATCTGGGGGGAGGGAGGACAAGAAGCACATAAAGACATGGTGGTGAGTATGCAATGTAAAATAGAAAGCAGAAATAAATCTTATTTTTAAAATCTTATGCATGATGTGAAAGATAATGACTAATATAACCTAATAACACTACAAGGGAAGATAAGTTTACAAAAAGCTTGGTGAGAAACCTGACTACGTTAAATCATCCAAAAACCATTTATAGATGAAAATCCAAAGATAACAAGAGGTGAAAATTGAAAGAATTCTGCCATATTTTCATAATGACTACCAAGTATAAATGAAAAGAACAAAAACAAAACAATAAAAACTGAATGTTGCAAAAATATAAACAACAAACTTGTCCCTAAAGAACAGATATGAGAAGATACGTACCCCTAGACTACAACAGGAGTCAGGGAATATCAGCATATAATATTAGATTTTTTTTTTTACATGTATAAAAGAGTTTTACTCAAGCTCTTTTTTTTCTCTTTTTTAAATTTTTTTTAATTCTTTTTTTTAAAATAAAGGATATCTCTTTGGTTGGAGGAAGGGACATAGGAAAGGAAGGAAAGGTACACAATGTGAAAATATAAGATAGCAATAACATTTAGAAAAATAAAAACTAACCGATTTTCATAATTTATGAGAATGGAGTCACCACAGTTGACTTCTAAAACATCCCTTATGTGCTGTATTGAATTTGATATAAATCAACAAATATTTAAGAAGTGGGAACAGTATGAACAAAGATGTGGAGTCAAGAAAGGGAATAGCACATCTGGAGAGAAGATGAGGGGATCAATCTGGCTGGAATAGAAAAGATTATGGTGGAGATTTTGGGGAAAGTAACATAAATATGGAACTGGATTAAGAATAAATTTGATAATGAAACTGAGAATTTCCAACTATACTCTTTAGATATCAGAGAGTTTTCAGAAACTTTTAAGCAGAGGAGTAACAGGGTGTAGTTATAGCTTTCATGATATGAATCTAAAGAGATGAAAAAAAATGGATCCAAGTGGGGAGAATATGTCAATAGGGAGACCAGTTAGGATGAATGTGTGTGTGTGGTTTTTTTTTTTAGCATACTGTCTTCTTTTCACAATTTCATTTACAAAATCTAGCACAGAGTAGGTGATTTATAAACAATTTCTGATTGTTTGCTATTGAAATAGTATAGGTGTGAGTTGATGAGTTCAATCATGCCAGTAATTGTATAGAGAGAAAAATTCTAAGTATAGCTATAAATTATATTCCCTTTTAGGCAATATATGGGATAGAAATTGATCTGAAACTAAATGGATAGTTTTTCTAAGTAACTTCAAAAGGTAAACAATTCAATCCCTATTCACGAAAGTTTTTTGTGTTCAAAAGAGAGAGGATTATATTCAAATATTTTAATATAATTATGTGTATATAAGCATCTTTCCTCAGGGCATCACAATATAGAAATTTATGTTTTTGTTGTTTATATAAACAGGTGGATTCTGGGGAAGGCAATAGTTGGATGATAGTGGGCTATTTGTGACCTTGATGCTGCTGCAAATGACTATCAAAGCCAAGGATGTTTTTTTTTTTAAAATAACATTTTATTTTTCCTAATTACATATAAAAACCAATTTTTTCACATTCTTATTTTGAGTTCCAAATTATCTTCTTTGATATATGTTATGCCTGTGCAATCATGCAAAACATATTTCCATATAAGTCATGTTATGAAAGAAAATTTAGACAAAAAAATGCAAAAAAAAATTAAAAATAGTCTGCTTTGATCTACATTCAGACTCCATTAGTTCTTTCTCTAGAGGGGAATAGCATTTTTCATCATAAGTCCTTTGGAATTGTCTTGGACCATTATATTGCTGAAAATAGCTAAGTCAAGAAATGGTTCTCTTCGGAATATACAAGGTCCTACACAGCAAGAACAAATAACAATAGTTAATTGCTGCATATGTGTGTGTATATATACATCCACAAAATCTCGTGAGAAAGGTATTATTATTATCATCTCCATTTTGCAGAAGAAGAAACTGATATGGGAGAGAATGAGTGACTTATCAGGGGGTTTCACAATAAGTGTGTATGAGGCAGGAATGGAACTCAGGGCTTTCTAACTCCAAGCCTGGGACTCTATGCAGTATATCAACAAACAAAAACACTGTCTGTACAGAACTAGATTAAGAGTTGCAAAAGAACTTGAGGGATCATCTCTTCTACTCCTTTGTTTAAGACATAAGATAAGGTATTTTTGTTAGGGATTGGTAAATATTTTTTTTTCTTGTTTTCTTTTACTCAATCACCAATTTCTTATGCTTAGAGGAAATCCATTCATGAACCATCTTAGGGCTTATCTAGAAGAGAGATATGTAAAATATCCAGGCACAAATAGGCTGTGATCTTTGGCACAGCCAACCTTCCACGGTCACTAACATTTTATCTGCCCACCCTATTGGCCTTAGGTTCAATGCTCTAGTTTTGTTTATTTACTCAATAGGGAAATTAGGCTTTCATGAGTTTTAGTTCTAAACCTACCATATTCCTGCAGAACAATTCCATTTTTTGTCTCTATTCCATGAGGCTGGGGATGAAGTGAGTATAAAAAGAAGTACCCAGAGTACAACCATGAATCCTATATGAAACAGGCAGCTTTGACCCTGCACAGAAACAGTATTTTGAGCAATAAAGAACCAGAATAATTCTTTGGGATATTTGCCCAAGGGCTATTCATCAGCCTTTTGACATATCATGTCAACTAAGTACAATTTTGATCATTGCCAAATGAATTCTTTGTTTCCCAGTGCTGACTCTCTATGGGCAAATTGTTCCCTCTCAGTCAATGGATAAGCATTTAAGTACCTGCTATGTACTTGTGATACAAAGAAAGGCAAAACACAGTCCCGCCCTTAAGGAGCTCACAATCTATTGGGAGAGATCAGTTGTAATTAACCATATACAAACAAGCTATTTATAGGAAAAATAGGAATAATCAAAAGAGGGAAGGCACTAGGATTAGGAAAGATTGAAAACACTCAGTTTGTCCCAGTTTCCCTGTCACTTGCTGTACCTGCTCCCATAACTCAGGTCCTTAGTCAAAAAGAAGATTCCCATTTACTTTACAAGAGATCTCAGAAGGCCACATACCAAAGGAAATGCTATATAAATGGGAAGTTGCCCCCATTTGCAAACATGGAATTTACTAGGAGGAAAAGCACTATCTGTATACATAATGAGGGAAATGGCCCCACCCCTCCCATCCCTTTCCTACTGGCCCTTGGGAACTTAGAGAGCTGTCCTTATATTCACGGTCAGAAGAAAGTGGATATCCTCAAGGCTCTGGATTATAGAAAGAGCCATTTCATCATGATCCCCCAGGGGGTGCTTTGCTCACTTTGTCCAACATCAGTACAGACAATTCCACGTCCTGAGAAATGTTTCCATGATCATGGTTGGTGTTTGTGATGCATTTTTATGTTATAAGGATAGCTCTTTGAATAAAGGAATGGGAAGGATAT
Source organism: Pseudochirops corinnae (assembly GCA_028646515.1). Lineage (NCBI taxonomy): Eukaryota > Metazoa > Chordata > Mammalia > Diprotodontia > Pseudocheiridae > Pseudochirops > Pseudochirops corinnae. The sequence continues at coordinate 155,096,150 of CM053589.1, forward strand.
GTTTAGAAATGAAAATAAAGTAAAAATAAAGGAAACAAATATTTAAAAAGATAAAATAGGCACAAAAAAATAAGAAAGTTGTGATAGAGAGAAATGGCGAATTTTAGAGTCTGGGAGCATCCTACCTTTCCTTACAAACTTCAGGTTGTATTCAAAACCAAAGAGATCTAATCAATTAAGTGCCTGTCAGTGATGGAGCAAAAACGGGCTCTAATTTAGATTTGGTCGAGTCAGGTATCTACAAAGAGGTGAAATATACTTCTGTTCAATTCATAATGGAAACAAGAGAGAAAAGCACAGAGATTTATCATGAATCTCATGTAGATTGTAGTACATAAATTTTCCTGATTCACCAGTTCTATTTTTTCACTTCTCATTCAGGGCAAATTGCCCAGAGCAAGAAACTTAATAAAAAAAAAAAGTTTCCATCCTGTAATTCACAGAAAAAGCAGCAGCCTTGAGACATACTGATTTATACTGTAATAATGGCCTCCATGTCCTTGGCTCCATGCTTAAAGTGAGTTCTAAAGTCATCTGCATGAACCACAAGACCCATACTCCTTTTATTAGTTGGCAAAAATTAGATTGACCAGGGAGCACATATTTCAGGAAACATTACTCGGTAACCTTGATGATAAGTGAAGACTTGATCTTGGAACTTATGATTTGGTCTAAAATGAAAATTAAACATCACTGAAAAGGTTTAGGAAACCCCTAAAAAGGTAGTTTTATGTTGGGCTGTTTCCAAGGGGGACTAGTATTATTATTTAATGGAGACTTCAAGCATTTACTCTACTTTGCCTCTGTTCAGGTTTTATTACACCTGCAGTTCCAGTCGAGAGCAAATGGTATCAAATAAGGGAGTGGTTCATATTCAGAGCTTTTAAAGAGGAAATTGGGACTTAGTTTTAAAAAAAAAAGCTTATGAAACTTAATGTATGTACCTGTCACAAGGTAGCGCTAAGGTAGCGCTTAGATAGCACTTTTAGCTCCCAGGGTATTGTTAAGGCAACTTTTCACATCTATTAGTCATCTCCCTGATTAGGTAGTAAGCTTCCTGTCAGCAAAACTCAGTTTTATGCTGCTTCAAAATATTCATAAATATTTGCATAGTGCTTTACATGAAAAGTCTCATTTGAGCCTTACCCAAAATAACCCCAAAACTTATAGGTTAAATAGTACAGGCATTCTTCTCTTTGTAAACAAAGGGAAACTGAGACCCAAAGAAGTCAAGAGAAATACCCAAGATCACACAGCTAGTAATTTTCAGAGGCAGTATTTGAACCTGGCTCTCTACTTACCCTAAATTCAGTGCTCTTTCTATTTCAAACTACCTGTTTCTGTCTCTGATTGAATCAAGTAGGATATAGAAGGTGCTTAATAAATTCTTGATTGATAAAAAAAAATTAGACCTGGAATAAGGAAGACATGAGTTCAAATTTGCCCTCAGACAAAAGCTGTGTTACTATAGATACATAATTTAATCGTTGTCTCAATTTCTTCATCTGCACATGGGAATAATAAGCAAACTTACCTTCGTGAGTTATTTCAAGTATAAATGGAGGTTATATTTATAAGATGTTTTGGTAACCACAAAGCATCACAGAAATGATAGTTATTATTAAACCATGGTATTTGTCTATTAGCTTTATTAAACTATTTCTAGCTATGCTTATAGTATATTTGGTTCTGTGGGCTTTTGGTATTGTGGCAAAAAACCAGAAGCATTCTTACTGTTGTTTTGTGTTAGAAGCTTTTCTTCTCTTTCTGCACAGGTATACATGTGTTTGCTTAGACATATGTGAACCCAAACTTGCAATAGTTCAAATCTACCAGAAGCTCCATTTTTTTTTTTCTATTTGCTCCTGTAAAGGATAGAATGCATCATTGGTGTCTATGAGATGGAGAACTGAAAAATGAACTCATCCATTTTATGGAAAGGTAGAGTTTTACATGCTCTATTTAAAACTCAAATATCCTATTCATATTTTCTTAGAGCTATAACTGGCAATTTCTGCATGTGGTACAAGTAGTTATAAGGCAAAGAGGATTACCAGGGATACCATTGTCTGGGTAAAGAAGCAACACAGCTCAGCAAACTAGGCAGTTCCTAAATTTGTTAAGGAGAAGAAATAGCTCCAAGATGAGGTTGCCATTGTTCTTGCTCCCATTGGGTGAGAATGATGAAATGACTTGCCACTATTCCTGCAATCGGAGTGGGGTGGACAGGGGACAAGTCACACCACTTTCAAGTTGTCTAGAGCACCAAACTTCCTAGACTTAACCTAGATATAACTGTCTTCCTTGCGGAATCGTGATCATAAATTACAGATCACTGTTGAGTGAGATAAAAGTGATGACTTCTCAAAGATTTAATAATAGATTGCCTGGACTGGAGACTTAAGTTTCTATTAATTAGATATGTGAGACAGGTGGAAACTTCTCAGGTAGTATTCTAAAATCTAGACAGATTTGGACCAAAGACTTAGCAGCCTGAGCTGGCAGCCTGGGACCCTTTCCTTGCTTCCCTGGTCATTAAGTTGAAGTTTTGGCTAAGCTGAGATAATATGTAGGAGGGAAAAGTACAGACCCTTTAAATCTAACCACAGGCCCAGCTATCCCAGACTTGTTTCTACTGACCACCATCTGACCTGTACAAATATACAATTGCAAATCCTGTTACAAAACTCTGGGCAGATCACCATGACCTAAGATTCATGAAATATTGTCCACTCTCATATCTATATTAATATTGTTAGACATTCATCTTCTGCTTTCATATCTAAGTCGATTTTGATATTTTGTCTGCTTCACATCCATATTGACATTTAAGCAAGACTTTTGTGGTCAGACTGTGCACCTAAGTTCCTTATTAATAGGAACATACGACAGTAGAAGGCGGGGAGGTGGGAAAGGGTGGTATTTGGGGTATATAACCAAGCTTTACATTTTGCATTTTGGGCCTCTCTCATCAGACTGCTTCTGATGATGATGATGATGACTCCACCCTCTCTGTGGGAGGTAATAAAGATCTCTTTTTGTTTCTCTGAAGAAACCTCTGAGTTATTGAATTTATTTTGGGCAAGGGTCTTTTGTCCCACACACTCACTGTTAACTGAAACAATCACTTAAGTCATTCTTTGACTGACTGTTATGGGAATCTGAAGACCTTCCCTGCCCTTAGACCCTTTGCTTAAGTGGCTTAAGAGACTCTCAGAACCTTCCCTGATTTGAAAATATGCTCTGCCCCCTAATAGGCTGAATGTGACCACATGGAGCCTGTGGCAGGAAGCTTGTTCTTCAGTAATGCCCACACCTTATTACTTTGTGATTGGGCAGTTGGTCAAGAGGGCTGTGACATTCTCTGATCCAGGAGAAGGCTATATATACACTAATGTGAGTTTTTGCTTTGGGTCTCACTTTGGAAAGAGTTGTGTGATTTGGCCAGACGAGACTCTAGGAAGCCATCGAGCCACCTGGCTTTGAAAACCCAGATGTTGGTGCTTCCATCTCTGGTAACAGACTAGGTATGGATGTAATGGTCAGATGATTGGAAGCCCTTCTGCTGATCTGTTTCTTTGTCTGCTTGTAACTTGTTTGTATTCTGTTTGTATTCTCTGAAGTTCAGGGTGTTGGCTTTTTCCCCTGAACTAAGTAAATGACACATGTTTGATTGTTAACCCATTTTGAGTTTTCCTTTAGAAAAGTAGATCTAAGAACCTCTGCTAGCAGCCACCCTGGGTATGCTAGGGTGCTTGCTGATACACTGACTAATTGGGAACCTCAGGAAACATCCAGAAACTAGTTACACTTTAAGAAATGGTATAAATAGCAAAATACTTCATTTCTCACTTCTTGAGAAAATAATTCTATTCACTTCTTATCAAGTATCTTCTGCCTAGACATATGATAAACATGATATACACATAACATCATGTAGTAAAAAGAGCAGATTGTCATAATACTACATCTAATTATATTTGTAAATATACATGTGTGTATGTATGCATTCTCAGGTGTGAATTCCTACCGGGAGGATACAAAATGAAGGCTATAACATTAGAAAATGATCTTTTTACATGGCTTCCTCATGTCTATGATTCCTCCATTACCATTTCTTTGTCCTTATTCTGCTCATCCTTCAGTACTAACTGAAATCTATATCCTCCATGGTGCAATCTAGTTGCTCAAGTCCATAACTGACTGTTCCTTTCTTAACCTCCCATTGTATATTTATTAATTCAAACAATATTTAAGAATAAAGTTAGGTGGTGCAGTGAATAGGATAATGTACCTGGAGTCAAAAAGACCTGCATTGAAGCAGCCTTACAAACTTAGTACCTGAATGACCCAGAACAAGTCACATACCCACTACCTGCCTCAGTTTTTCTATCTGTTAACATGGGCATAATAGTAACATCTTCTTCCCATGGTTGTTGTAAGAATATAATATTTTTTAAAGTTATATAAATCTCAAAGTATAATATAAATGGTATTGATTATTATTATTGTTACTATTATTATGTGCGAGGCACTATTAGGAATTAGAGCATGCAGTGTATACAGAGATAAAGAGGATATGCACTTTGACCTCAGTGTCAAAAGTTACACACAGTCCAAGGATCAGTGATGCAGGATCAGTGGAAATTGATAGGACGTGAAATTCCAAGCAAGTAGAATATTATCCAGGAAGCTTCTCTAGGTACTGGAAAGGGAGGAGCCAGTAAACATGGTATGAAATCAAGTTTGAATTTCTACCAACCCATGTGCCCAACAGAGTGTGAGCTTGAGCAAAGAAATCTCCTTCAAAATTGGTTATACTCAAGTGTACCTGCTTCCTTTTACGCCCAGAAGTATGCAGCTGTGATCTTCATTGAGACATCTACCACTGCCAACCGTATTAGCCCTCACCCCCACTCCTTTGTTCATTCAAACAACTTGCCGTTAGTTGCGAGCAGCAAGAGCCACTACCACCATTTCCTTCATGATGGTGACCAAACCACAATCAACACTTAATCTTTGTAAACGTTTCTCATTTTGAAAGTTGTTTTCTCAGTTCATCAAGGTAATATATTTTGAAAATTAGGTATCACTGAGGAATAACAGTTAATTCCCTGGAGTAAATTTTTAATATCGACCATATAGGTAAAAGCTGGTCAAGATTTTCTCATTGACATCTCCAACAATTCAGACTTTATTCCAAAGCACAATTTTAACATAGAGAATATATTAAAATGTAAGTGCTTTTGGGGTAGAGCCTGATTTTTTTTTATTTCGGTTTTTTTTTTTTTTAGAGACAGATGTAGTATAGTGAATAGCAAACTGATCTCAGAACCAAAAGATCAGGATTCAAGTTCAATATATTCTAAATATGTTCAAGTTCTGAAATCTAATAGTAATGTGACCCTGGTCAAATATCTTGACTTCTCAGCATTCTAGGCATCTCTCTAAGACTACATTGCAGAGGGGCTACAAACCTAAATTGGTCAAGAAACTTCCCATATTTCTTTGCAACCCCAATGGCAAGCATAATGTTTCTCATGTGATAGGTGTTGGTTTGAACTGCATAGTGTATATTATGCTTAATAAGAATTTTAGCAAGAAAAGTGACTCCAATCTGTGAACAATTCCATATTTTTTAGGACACCTTTTATTTTGTTTTCATATTTTTTAGCATCTAACTTGCTGCCTAGCATATATTAGACACTTTATAATTGGTTATCGATTATTGATTGCCTAATCTGTCCTCTCTCTGATCTATTCAATATTCCCTTAGATTACTTCTACATTTCTGGTCAATCCCCTAGAACATTACATGTGTCAAGAACTTTTCAAGGGCCTTAAACATTTGCAAGAGATAAAGTACCCCACTCTTCAAATATCTTTACAATAATATCAATTCATCATTTTCCCAAAGAGCGTCCGAGTTAGGGCAATTTTGTATCATCCAACTCATATCTTTTTTGAGCCTCCAAAGGAGTCAGGAAATTTTTTTGTTTTTATTCCATAAGAGCTTGCTAACACTTGACTAAAGATAATATTCATAGGATCATAGGTTTAGAGTTAAAAAGGAGCCATCCAGTTTAACTCCTTTTTATGCATGAGGAAATGAGGCTTTGGGAAATATTCTAAACATGTCAGCACATGTTAGTTTCTGAATAAGGGAAGGTACTTTGATGAGAGCTAGATATATGATCTAGAGAAAGTACTCTGATTAATTTAAAATGGTAGACAGTAGGGAACTGTTGAAAATATGAAATCTGAACAAAATATGATTTCTGTAGTCCATAAAACAAGGTTAGCAACAAGTATAGAAATGCAACAGATATCAGAAATTTGGACTCAGGCTAACCTTTGAGGGATACCTACTACGATATCCATTATGGAAAGAGTTCAACAATAATGTCTAGACATAAAGAAGGTGTGAATTAACATTTTCTCTCTCTGCAGAGGAGGTCTTGGAAGTATTATAATCTGGCAGTTATTTTAAAGGTGCTAAAATAAATTTGGATACAGAAAATGTGCTCTTAGGACTTCAACTGGGGATCAGAATAGGACATGCTTCTTAATTATATTCCTTGAGAGAGACATACCATTTCAAATCACTGCAAAGGATAGAGGAAGTAGAGATTAGGCATTTTAGTTCATAGGCAATACCTTTCAATATACTGGGGATCTCCCTTTGTAGGCTTTTGTTTTCCTCCAAGCTGGAATTCTACATCACTTCTGACGAATGTTATTAATCATAAAATAAAAATGTACACCTCAGACATGAAGGCATCACTAGTAATTGGTTTTTTCACTTTGTGTCCATATTAAGTGTATATCATTGCATATGTATATGCAAATAAATTACCTTTACATTTGTATATATGATACTAGGTGTTGTCTACATGGAAAGAGTTGTGATTAAATGGAGCAGTCTGAAAGGCCCAGTTTGGTTGTAATCCTGCCCTTAGAAGTGTAGGCACAAGACATAAAATTGGTTCATGACTATGCTCCCAATTTGAGAAACAAAAAACAAACAAACAAACAAAAAAATCCTACCTCTTTAACAATGGAGTTGGATGAGAGATTTGTAATCCCAGTCCGGTGCTCTCTTCTGTGGTTTCCTGAACTGCCCTACAGCCTCAAACCATAAGGAGAAGAAATACAAGAAAATGCCAAGGACAGGGTCAGTTACCAGTTTCTGTGAAACATAGGGTCAGTCTGCTGCAGTCTTTCATATTATAAAAGGACATGCTTAGAAACAGGTGCCAGTCACCCTTATCTGAAGTAAGACAAGGGAAGGGGATTAGGACTGCCTTTTTTTTTTTTCATATCTCTTCCTCCCAACCCCACAGGAACTCTAACTCATGGAGTTAGCACATACAATTTTTTGTTTTTTAACTCACATACTTTTATGCTTGCCCTTAAGGCTTTGACACTGGAGCCCCTCCTGAGGACCTCAGTCTGGGAAAGGAAGTCTGTAACAATACTAGGATTTGAAGATCTTCCACGCCCCTTGAGCTTGCTGACGTAGCAGGAAGGGGTGGAGCAAGAGAACGCCGGAACCAAGCTAGTCTCTGTGCGGTGCGGACTGGAAGCGGCGCCAGAGGCAGTGGCTGCGGCT
>CM053589.1:155104261-155120056 GCA_028646515.1 Pseudochirops corinnae
TCTGGTTTTGGGACTCCGTCTTCTGGTATTTAAATGAATGCACTATCTATATTTCTTATATAGAGAGCCTGTTCCATTTTGTGATTAATAACTATATCAGCATATTTATAGTTACTGTAGGCATTGCGAATACTGCATTGCTGATACAAAGTCCTACCAGTTCTCTCCTATGCATGTGTTCTCTCCACAACTTCTCTTTTTCAGTCTTGCTCAGTTCCAAATTATGAGCCATTTCCTGTTTTCAGTAAATGAGCAAAATCTTCAAACACAGAAATCTCTACAGCTCCGCACCATTTTTACTGTTATATGTGTGTTGTGTGTATATGTGTATTTATGACTAGGATGTTCCCAAAGTTTCTTCTAGCTCTAAAGCTATGTTCCAATGACATAAAATACACATCTATAAGGCCTAGGTACTAGTCCTCATTATTTTGACTGAATGTGTAGTGTTGACTGCTTCTGCGATATAGTTTGACAAAATTTGAGTTATAATTTCTGGAATGAAATTATCTTGAAGATATTTTTAAATTCCCTTTAATTATCTCCCCCTACCCCTTTTAAAGGCACATTGTATTCCAGCATAATTAATATACTAGATATTTGCTGAAATTGTTTTGAAGCTTCCTGCCTTCTCCCATGAAACAGGATATCCCCAATGCCTAGAGTACATGCTTTTGGGGGACTTCTACCTTGTGAAGCCTTCTTTGACCTTCCCACTTGGCAATAATCTCTCCCTCCTTCGAGTTTCTCAGAATTCATATTCCTCCTTTGCCCCTAATTATTTGTATCATTTCATATTCTCCCTTTCTCCCCCTCCACTACATATATAACAATTTTGTAAGCTTCTTGAGGACAAGAACTATATCATATATTTTATTTCTTTTGTTTACCTAACAACAAGGACAGTGACTTACATGTGAGTAATAAATTACAGATGAATGGAATTATATTGATTCTGCCTCATATTCATTTAATTAAAACAATTTAATATTATCACTCTATTAAAAATTATTCAAAGTTATGATCAAAGAATTGTTTTAGTTTCATCTTGAATTTATAGAAGAAAACTTATGTTAATATAAAAAAAAAACTGTTGAGGAATAAATACTAAGACTTTTGAATTGGGCCACATCAAGATGATAGTCTTCTTGTACTATGACCTGGTCAGAACACAAGTGGAGTACTCTTTCATTTTAGGATACCACATTTTAGGAAGGTCACAGATGAGTTCCTAGAAGAAGGCAACTAGCATGCTAATGGGTACTGAGGTGATACCACATGGGGATTAGCTAAAGGAACGGGAGATATTTGATATGGACAAAGGAAGATTGATGAGGAGCATAAGTGTTTCCAATTATTTGAAAGTCTAATACATGGAGGAAAGATTAGACTTTATGGATGTCTTTGATGATTAGAACTAGGAACAAGAGGTAGAAGTTAAAGAGAAGCACATGTTGAAGTAAAGAAATATTTCCTCACCTGGAGCTGTCTAAATGTCAAATAGGCTATATCAGGAGGCCTGCTGACTGGAGCTCTGAAATTTCAAGTAATTATTTCTTCGGTATTTCAGAGAGATGATTCTTTTTCAGGTATGGATTCATTAGGTGGCTTTTAGGTACCTTCCAACTCTGACATTCCAAGACTTTGTGGATACAGAAATAATGACAGTGACAAAATCTGGTAGATAGATACATAGGAATATATGTGTATATGTGTGTATATATGCACACACACATACAGACATATATACACATACATATATTATATATATAATACATATATTTATACATACATACACACACACACTCAAACACATATATGGTATTTAAAAAATGCTTTACCAACCTGATCTCATTTAGTTCTCACAAGAAGCCCATGAAACAATAGTCGCAATATCCATTTTACAGAGAAGTAACCTGGGGTTCCAAGAGCCTTTCAATCTGAAAGAGTGGTTTTCCCTTATCAGAGTTAATGACCTTCACAAAAGGGATTTGAATATCTCAGTTTCAAATTGTGGAACTCTTTCCTCTCCATTACACTGCCTGCCATAGTGGGCTCCTATTCTTGCAGGAAAAGTACCCAAATCTTACAGTCAAAATAATGCATCAAAAGAAGGGAATAAGAAATTAAATAGACAATTTGCTTACAGACAGAGAGCTCCTGAGGCATCTAGACTATGTAGAGAAGCTCATGGTGGCAAATTAGAGAATCCAATTAGAGAGGTCAAAGATAATTGGGCTCAAAGTCCATGACCTGCTGTTGCACTAAGATTATTTTGTTCATGAAGGCCAGTTCAGACTGAGTGCACAGTAAACACTCAATAAATATTAGTTGATTGGCTAATTTATCAAGTTAAAGATGATATTTAAATCCATCTTCTTGGGAAATAAAAAAAAAAAGTTGTGTATGATTAAAAACATGTGTGGTGAATGACCTAAGCCTTTAAATATCCATAGCTCTAATACTAGGTTGTTAAAGGACTTCCTGATTTACTAAAGAATAACTCCACACTCAAGGTTTGGGTATTTTTTTGTTATTTTCTAAATGGGTTAGAGAGGCATCATGGGGTAATAGAGAGAGGACTAGATTTCTGAGTCTATGACCCTTCATCCAGAATTTATCAAGGGCCTACTGTGTGTCAGACATTGTGCTGAATTCAAGGAATACAAAGACAAAATTAAATAGCCCTTCTCCTCAAGAAGCTTATATTCCATTAGGAAAAATGATGTAGGCTGGAACCAGCTCTAATTGGCTCACAATAGCCGTTGATTACATTTTCATTGTGTACAATTATAGCTCAGAAATCTTCAAATGCTGTAAATGAGGCTTTGGTTCATTGTTTTGTTGATTGGCTAGACTTAAGAAAGTGATAGAGAAAATATTAATAATGTGGATTAAACTTAAAAGTATGTCATAGATATTTTTCCCCAGAGTCAGTTGTTAATCCTTTACCAGCATGCCTCTACTCACCAGATAAGTAAATGCAAGATATGCTAAAAAACAAAGAGAAGGGAATTTTCACATGGAAGGTGCTAACAGCTGGAGTGATCAGAAAATGCCTCGTAATGGAGGCAGTGCTCAAATTATTCTTTGAACAAAGTTACTGATTCTGAGTAGGAGTGACGAAGGAACACATACAAGCCATGAGGGAAAGCCTGTGCAAAAGCAAAGAAAAAAACAGATTGTAATCTCTGAGGAACAGTTAGTGGTCCAGTTTCATGGCACTGTGAAATGCATGAAGCAAAGTAATGTATAATAATCTAGAAAGGTAGGCTGGATCCCTAGTGTAAAGGGCTATTCAATGCCAAACAGAGGAGTTTGTATTTTATTCTTGAGGTAATAGGGAATCGCTGGAAATTCTTGAGGAGGAGAGTGACATGCTTACGAATTTTATTTGGCACCATTTGGAGAAGAGAGAGAATTGAAGCTTCTATTGTTATCACAATAGTTCAATGAAAGGTGGTAAGGATTGTGGCCAAGCATTTACAAGATTTGTCAACTAATTGAGTATGAGGCAAGGATGGGAGTGGAGCGAGGAGTGAAGAAAGAAGGTGCTAACTTGCATGATACAGATTACTCAACTCAGAGTTGCTTATACCAATGAAATCACAGGTCCATTTTCTTTGCCTATCACCACCAGTCAGTCAATCAGCATTCATTAAGTGCCTACTATGTGCCAGGCACTGTGCTAAGCATAGATTTAGAATAGAATGGCCAGACTGGAGTTTAGAAAACAATTCAGGCTGCCACTTCCTTGGCAAATTAAAGTCCTAGTCATTTTCCTAGAGAACCGAAAAGTAAAGTAATTTATCCAGGGTCTCACAGGCAGCATGTGACAGAGGAAGAACTTCAGCCCGACTCTCTCTATGATGCCTGCTGTGTCTCTAAAGTTATGATGCCATCACTTAGAAGAATGACCAGTAAATGCAAAAAAACCAACAGAAACTGCCAAGGTCAGGACTGATGGTCGTTCCCTCGTCTTCAGGTGCCTGTTTCAAGATGTCCTTTTACTATCCACATCCCCTAGTTGAGCCTTTGCTTCTTTCTCAAATACTTTGAACAAATCAGACCATGTGTGTTGGAAACAACACATTGAGAGGAGAAACTCCAATGCAATTCTAAACCTGTTCACTTCCTTTCCAGTGAATTTAGGCAGCAGGTGATTTAATTATTCTTAGAAAGTCTCAATGAATAATTCATCATCCATCTTCAAAAAAATCACACATTCAGAGTATTTTGCAAACAGTTCAATAAACAAGGATGATTGCTAAAGGGACTTTAATTTCAGGGGAAAAGCAAACATAAGGAAAACCTGAGTCAAACAAAACAAAGAGAAATTTTAAAAATAACTACATGTTCGTTGATGAAGAGGGGATGAATGGCACTGGCTATTTTCCCTGTTGCCACAGCATACAAAATTGATTTGTCAAAAAAAAATTCAAATGTGCAACAGCAAGGACTTAAAAAAATCATGAGACCACAGTTGCTACTTGCCAACCTGAGGGAAAGTTCATGAAACTATGGTAGTTTTTCACAGGGCTCTTGTCTCAGAATAGTTCACCTTAAATGACCCTTCGGAGAAAACTAAACTCTGCAGTCACCCTTTCAGATATATTTATCATGCCCCTCTTTTTGGCTTTAAGAAAAAAAAAAGAGACCAATAAATTTCTAGGGGGGGGGGATTTGTCAGAACCATTACTAAAAATTTTATACCTGACACAAAATCTGTTGGGAGGTTAGGTTCACAGTCAAGGACATAGTTCAACTGCAGTTTCAGAAAGGACACATATTCCAGCAATTCCAATTATCAACCTTAAAGGGGTTGAAGTGAGGGCAGAAGCAGGTCCTGGGAGAAGGGTGCTATCATCCAAGATGGTTCTGGGAGGTCTTACTCATATAAAATCTTCCTCAACTATTCTATTTCCCAAATAATTAAGATAATTCTTTTTAACACTTCAATGAAGACCTTGAGTGCAAACCCTTTTATGGATTTACCTGAAAGAGAAAAAAGTGAGGTTTTTTTTTTGGAGAACTAGTCAGGCTGAAGTACACATCTAAAGACTTTGAGTTGATATGCTGATTTTATTTTGGTAAATGGTCCCACCAGCTGTCAGTTTGCTTTGTGAGTTTTCCACAACGCCATGGAATGCATTTAATTAGGTGTATACTTCAGAACTCTTTCTATGCACTGGCTTCAGAATAAATGGATCCCATCATTTTAAGTGACCAAAAGCAGTTATACGGAGAAGCACTGACTGATACTATCTCTGGGGCAGTGTTAAAAGTGTTTCTTTCCAGGAATAGGCATTTAAAAGATTGTAAGTTTATTCCTTCGGGCTTCTGATTAAAGAGCAAGAGAGTAAAAAGCACAGGAGTCTGGAAAAGGAACTGGTTGAAGCTTACAGTTAGTTCAGATGCGGATTCAATGCATACAATAGTGAAATAAAAGTTAGCTAATCCATCATTTTTACATTAGGATAAATTTCATTTCTTCCCTTTCATTGTCTTCCAAATTCAGTCCTATTTTGCCATTGGCACATACGCGCACACACACACACACACACACACAATCATACACACATACACACACAAACACACACACAAACACACACACACACACACACACACACATTCTTCACCCTCATTCCTCAAGAAAAAAAAAAGATCCAGAAAGAACAGGGAGATATTCTCACTAGATTTCCTTTTTCTCTTCTTTCTTCCCTACATGAGACGATAGGATTTGTTGGTGAATGGAGAGTACTTCTGAATTGCAAAAACAGGGCTGCTGATAAATACTTCATCATAACTGTAAAATAAAAGTAATGAAAAATCGGCCATAAATCCCTTTTATGGTGGAGGAAAGCAGGATAACAGCTTGCAATGTTAACTTCCACAACTGCATGGAACTGTTTAAGTATTCCTTCCTGCCTATCGACTCTGGCTCCTATTTTTGTAATGGCTTTTTCTTTCTTTCTTTTTTTTTTTTTGTTTTTAATGTCTTTTTCCCCCTTTTCAGAGCTGAAATTTGTTTTAATCACTCAACATTAATCTTCAGTGCTTAAGGTAAGGGTAAAGTTGGGAGCGACCAGTATCAATACTCTTGGTGTAACAGGATTGTAAGGAGTTTCGATGACATTTGAGACTAGATTCCAGATTTCCTAGCATACAATTTAGAGGTCTACAAAGAGCACTCCTATGTTGACAGCACACAATATAAGCAACACACACACACACACACACACACACACACACAAATTACGTGTTGATTTTTATTCTTGGCTGTTATATTAGCCTTTCTTTGTAAAAATCCTCATTGGGATTTTTATTTTTAAGTTAATGTATGATTAGAATATAGAAAAAAAAAACTGTTTATTTGGTTTTGTCTGCAAATATACAAGAGACATATGAGCTGGACAGTTTACTCTTCATGAAAGGACAATATGTTATTCAAGGGTGCTGTAGTGAAGCCACTGTTTGATAAGAGATTCAAAATTTTTTTTTCTGGCTTTTCCCCTTCAAGCCTATTTCTCTAGCAGTCCAGCTAGTCATTTGAGTTTGATTTTATATATATAAACTTTGGAGTTTGGGATAAACAGTATGATTTTCTCTGACTCAGCATACTCCCTACAGAAGACATCTGGATTCACATTTCCTTAGGGATGGCCTTGCTTATTTTACTCTTTCATTACTTCATTTGTTCGTTTATTGGGCAGGGAGAGTTAAGGAATGATTCCTAGAGCACAGAAAATTCCAAAAAATCTTGATAAGCAAGTCATCTATAACTTAACGAGTTTTAAAGAGTTGCCTAGATCAATGAGAGGTTAAATAATTTCCCCATAGTCACACAGCTAGTATTTGCCAGATAGAACATGAACCCAAGGCTTCCTGACTGCAAAGCTGAACCACTATCCACTACACCATAGAGTTCATTACTCCCAAGAAATATTGTATCATGCAGGGACCCCAAATTTGCACCATCACTTTTACGATATTGTATGGAACCATATGCACTCAAAATGATAGCTCATGAGCCACCACCAATGAATGTGTTCATTTTCTCCCTAGTCAAAGGGCAGAAAAGGTTCAAAGCAAAGCCATTTATTGAAATATCACCATATGAAGATTGCAATATATTTCCCCATAAATCTACATAATGCCCTCTTACAAATACTCTCACCATCCATGGAGGAAAATGGGCATATACAGGATGACAGAGGAGGAACCTTTTAGTAGATGCTATGTGTGAGGGGAATTTCTCACCTCTGATATTGAAGCCCCCTGATATCTTCTGGTGATATCATTGTACTACTCTCAGTGGGCTTAGTCCTCCCTGGGAGCACTGTTCAGTTGGTTCGACCACATCATGTCTGTTGACATATTACTCAACTGATGTTCCCTTCAACATTTGTTATTCTTCCCTGCTTCTATATTCAAGCAGTTAGCTAATATCATAGTGATTAGAGCACTGGACATGGAAGTCAGAGAAGGCTTGAATTCTAATCCTACTAATCAGTAACTACCTGTGAGACCTGAATGAGTGGCTTGACCTCTCTCTATCTTACTTTCCTGAACTGCAAAATAGAGATAATAATTGCATCAACCTTCTGGGATAGCTGTGAGGATAAAATAAAAACAAATTTTATAAAATACTTAGCAGTGCCCTGTACCTAATAAGAGCTTAATAATATGTGTTTCCTTCCTTCTTTCCTTCTCTCTTCCTTCCTTCCTTTTTCCTCTCTCTCTCTGTCTCTCTTTTTCTCTGTCTCTGTCTCTGTCTCTCTCTGGCTCTGTCTCTCTGGCTCTGTCTGTCTCTCTTGCTCTCTCTCTCTCTCTCTCTCTCTCTCTCTCATCTGTCCAGCCAAACCAATTCTCCATCAGTCTGCTAGAGTATGGTGGCTAGGATTCCTCCTGGAAAAGGACATTCTCACAGGTCTTTCTTTTATCAGTCACCACAACTAAAGCCACATAGAGTTGCAGCATAATAAGATTATGTATTTCTTTTCCTTGTGTTCCAGGCTATGAGCAAAGCCTTCTTTAGCAGATAACTATCTAGCTTAGGGTTGCACACTTTTAGACACTACCAATATCATATCTATTGAACCACAAACGAACTTGAGCTTCTAAAGCACCTACATCCCAAATACTATTGTTTTTTCCTTTCCTTTCCACAAAAGACTCTACCTAAAATCTTTTGGCAGAGGCCAAGGGCAAAATGGAATACTTGAAATTTATTTTCAGTGCTTTACTTTCCTAACACCCAGGACTTCTCAGTGCACAAAGAAACGTGTTTATCTATGACTCTGTCCCCTCTGCAAACATTTCAGGGCTGTACTTTCATTTACAATATGGTCCTCTTCCCCAAGGTCCATTAGGTCATTTTCTGCAGTAGGTATACTACTGGAAATGGACTAGAAAGAAGTTAGCCCAGCTCATGTACAATTTAACTAGGACTGTTTAAAGATAAAACTATTACTTATCATTAGCCTCTATCACAGGGGAATGAGGCAAATGGCAAGAATTTTAATAAAGACAAGTGAAAGAATGGATTTGGTCAAGTAGATACCGCTTAAAACAAACAAAATAGACTATGAGTCAACAGATCTATTAGTACTTATTAAATGTCTAATATACTGTATGCTTGAAAATTTGCAAGGTACTAGGGATTAGAAGGGATTCAAATGGAGCAGTTAGGTGGCACAGTGGATAGAGCACCAAGTCTGGAGCGAGGAAGAAGGATGTGATTTAAAATATGGCCTTGGACACTTACTAGCTGTGTGACCTTGGGTAAATCAACTCAGTTTCCTCATCTGTAAAATGATCTCTAGTTTCTTTGCCAAGAAAACCCCATATGGGATCTTGAAGAATCAGGCAGGAATGATATAACTGAAAAACAATACAAGAGATTGAATGAAGAATAGTCCTTTCATTTCCTGTCCTCAAGGAGCGTAAACCTACCCTGTTTATGCACCAAGTTTATATGATATTATCATATTAATCCTTCCCTGATGCTCAACAAAACATGCATTCTGAACCTTAGTAACTATATAGAGGAGAGAACAGATCTACTTAACTGCTCTCATTTCCACTGTCCATTGAGAAGGGTATAACAAGAATAAAATGAAACAAAAACATTATCCCATGCCTTTCCAGGTAACTCAGATGTTTTAAAGTAAGTGTCCTTGCTACAAGATCCTTACTATAAGCTGTATCCTTCTCATAGTATCCCCAGAGACACATATTGTAACAAAAGATTTTCTCCACTTAACAACTACCTAGAACTGATGCTATAATATTATCAGTTTAATTCCTCTACTACAACAAGAAGGGGAAATGAGAAAACCCCACTGAATTGAAATAAGGAATTTCTAATCTGTTTGTTAATTCACTAATTCTTTGATATAAGGAGATAAATGAAGTAGACAGTGATTATTTGTAGAATATTGTTTGAAATAAGATCAAAATAAATAACAAAAATGACCTCTTTCTAAGGCAGTTCATTCCAAGGATTTTTAAATCAGCTATAACAAGAGGATCTGTCTATCAAGCATCTCTTTGAGCACATCTGATAGCAATGCCATATCTACCAATCACAGTTCCTCTATAATTTGTTCACCTTTTGAGATATAGGGATAAAGCTACATTGAGCCAGAATGTCAACTCAGGTTCTCATCATCTGAATATAGAAAAGATACGTGACCTAGAATTACTCACTAGAAGAAAGTGAAATATTTCTTTTAGGAAGGAGCCTATTAAAAGCACCAACAATTAAATTAATGTTAGAAGATAGTCTTAAAATGATAATTTTCTGTCCTTTTTGCACTTCTCTGTCATTCTGTTATCACCTTAGTAGCAGAAGGGTCAACAAATGATTGAAGGTTATTTTTTTAAGAAGTTGATCTATGTAGGGGAAAAAAACATCATCGTGTGTTGGCCAAAGATGAGACATTCTACATGTAGGTAGGCTGGCCCTGCAGATGTGAGATGGTCAGGCTTTGTTGGCTTCATTCAATTTTGCAAGGTTTTGTGCTTTAAAAATGGAGTCTTAAAGAACTGAGGGTCATAACTCAGGGGGACTAGCTAAACAAATTCACGTGTGTAAATGTAATGAAATATCCTATCATAAAGAACATCACAAATATAAGAATTCCTAAGAAGGCAGGAAAACATATGAAGTGGGGAAGAGGGAAGAAAGTAGAGGGAGAAAAGCAATATATCTAACACCAACAAAAGTGTGAATAAATGGACATAGAGAGTCTAAAACCTCTGGTTAAATACAGCAGCCAATGCTAATACCAAAATTGACTAGAAAGAATGAAAAATGAAGAAATGAAAAAAAAATGATTTTTATAAAGAATACTTTGTGAGTGTCCATCTAATTTATTTGGTGGGAATTATTTAATGTTAAATCAAAATGTGTCAACTAAAAAAGTTGTATCTGTGCCAATATATTAGAGAAGGAATTTAATGGAGGAAGATCATGTAGCATTATGAAAGGTATTGTATACATGGCATGCCTTGCATGATATAACATTCATGATATGGCACGGTATAATATGTTATGGATGACATGGATGACATGGCATAGGATGCTATGGCTTCTAGTGCTCTGCCCTTCATTCCATTACACATATGTATATACATATATTTTTAATTAATTGCATATTCAATTTTATGTAATTAAATCTAAAACTACATGTATTATACTATCTCATTGACCAAAAAAAAAAAAAGAAGAGGAAGAAAATGGCAATTATTTTGAATAAATAACTATAATTACTTATTAAATGATTAAATATTATGAAAGAAATATCTTTTTATCAAAAGGACAAACATGTAATAAGCAAGAAATGGACTAATTTTTACTATTTTTGTGCCAAATAATCATTCTTAGATTATTGCTAAATTTCCAGATTGGAAAGTGAGAGAAATCTGGTATCAGAATATTAATTTTTAAGAAAATATATAATTTGAAGGATACCTTTAGGAAAGTATTGCTACATGCATAAAAAATTGGTTCAAATTTGGTCAACTAATGATTGCTACAAACAATAATATAAACATATGGATGAAATATTTAGCTGCGAAACAGACATTAGTAGTAAAATACATCTTATCTTTATTTAGAACTGGATGTTCACTTATTCATCATTTGAAGGTCCTCAGACATCATAACATGTGTGTAGAATTTTCCAAAAAATCTGGAAGATGGAATTGCAAGGATTTTTAATCCTCTTTTTACATGTAAACTTAGTAAGACTTGGAAGATAAATGATATTCTCAGGGTCACATAGCTAACATTGAAATCAAGACTCAAAACCAGAGGGTGGCTAGGTGGCACAGTGAATAGCCCTGGAGTTGGGAGGATCTGAGTTCAAATCTGGCCTCAGATACTTTACACTTACTAGCCATGTGACCTTGGGCAAGTCACTTAACCCCAATTGCCCTCCCCCCCCAAAAAGCAAAAAACAAACAAAAAGACACAAAACCAAGTATTTTGACTGAAAGACTAGTGATTCCTCTTCCTCCTTCCCTTCTTCCTGTCATCCTTCCTTCCTTCTTCCCTTACTTCCTCCTCCTTTTCTTTCCTCCCTCCCTCCATTCCTCTCTCCCTTCCTCTTCCACTCTCCATCTTTTTCTTCCCTCCCTCCTTCCCTTCTTTCCTTTTTTCTTTTTCCTTCCCTCCCTCCCTCCTTCCTTCCTTTCTTCCCTCCTTCCTTCTTCCTTCCTTTCTTCTGTCCCTACCTTCCTCCTTCCCTCTCTTCCTCCTTCCTTCCTCCTTTCTCTTCTTCCTGCCTTCCTTCTCTCCCTCTCTCCTTCTCTTTCTCTCTCCCTCTTTCCTTCCTTCCTTCCTTCCTATTTTCCTTCCTTCCTTCTTACCTTCCCTCCTTCCCCCTTCCTTCCTTCCTTCACTAGCCCCTCCTTCCTTACTTCCTTCCTTGCCTCCCACCCTCCCTCCTTCCCTCCTTCCTTCTTTCCTTCTATCCTTTGTTTCTCCCTCTTTCCCTCCTTCCATCCATCTCTGTGATTTCATCAGGGGTGAGAAGCTTCCACTGAATCTGCACTATGGCATTAGTGCTGCCTGGGAGACAAAGAACTGAAATAAATTGCCCAACATCACAAAGTAGGTATGTAGTAAGACTGAGATCTAAACACATAGCTTTCCAACCCTGAAGATAACTCTCCATCCATTATGTTCTCCTGCCTCTCAAGTGTGACTTTTTTAACCACATAGTGAAAATTCTTTCTGCCAAAACAAGGGATTCTGCTACATTCTTACATTCATTCTGATACATTCTTAGGTTTCATGGAAACCATTAACATAAGTGAAGGAAAAAAAATAATCTCTATTTTCACTAACTTCTAACTAAAATTTAGCATTTCTTTCCTTTGTAAATTTTAGGGAAAAAAAAACCATCATTCTGAGAAAAATACCCATAATTTTTACCAGACTGTTATACCATAACAAAGTAAGAATCCCTTTTTGTTGTGTCTGACTCTTTGTGACCTCTTTTGGGGTTTTCTTAGCAAAGATGTTGGAGTAGTTTGCCATTTTCTTCTCCAGTTCATTTTATAGACGAGGAAATTGAGGCAAACATGATTAAGCGGTTTGCCCACAGTCATACAGAAAGGAAGTGTCTGAGACCAGAATCTCTAGACAAACAGATTAACAGACATTTTAACAGAATGCTATCTTCACAAGAATGTAGAGCTGGCATCCCTGTCTATGGGATTATAGAATATTAGATCTGAAGGGAACCTTATAAACCATTTTGTCCATTTTAGAAAATTGAATATAGAGGTAGCTAGGTGACACAGTGAATAGAGTATCAGTCCTGGAGTCAAGAGGACCTGAGTTCAAATCCGGCCTCAGACACTTAACACTTGGCAGCCATAAGACCTTGGGCAGGTCACTTAATCCCAGTTGCCCTACTTTCTCCCATCCAAAAAGCAAAAAACATTGGATATACTAGGATCAAGTCTTCCCCCCACACCCCTGCTCCCTTCCCCACCAAGGTTACATGATTGTTTATTGGAGGAATTCGAGTTAAGACACCGGATCCCTGACTACAAGTTCAAGTCTCTTTCAACGATATTTTATTGACCTCTTCTTTGCTTGGAATCAGAAGGATCTTCATCAACAGTGAAACCAAGTGATTTGGGGGCATCACAATTTCCTTAAAACATAATATAAATTCCGAATTCCCTATACTGCCTAGAACAGTGTCCTATGTATCGTACCTTCTGAATAAATGTCTCTGAGTAAAATAAAATTATATAGCTGTAGTCTGACATTCACTGGGCACAGGAAATGCACTTAGAAGAGGATTGGAAAACCCTACTGGGGAG
The DNA here is from genome assembly GCA_028646515.1 of Pseudochirops corinnae. Taxonomy (NCBI): domain Eukaryota; kingdom Metazoa; phylum Chordata; class Mammalia; order Diprotodontia; family Pseudocheiridae; genus Pseudochirops; species Pseudochirops corinnae. Next base: position 155,117,609 of record CM053589.1, read on the forward strand.
CGTGATTTCACTAATGCTCCTCAGCTGCCAAATCAAATGGCCCCAAAGTTGATTTGAGATGAATTGTAAATATTCATTGGTATGCACCAGCCTTGCATAGAAGTTTTGAATGAAAAAGCAGCAAACCCAAGACACAATCTTCCTCTGCATGTGAATTTACATGGTGAGATGTGCCTAAAAATGCATTGGATCTGTTGAATTTCAACCTGAGTAAAGCAAGAGGTCTGGCTTCAACTTTGGTGAGGGTTAGGGTAAGGTCAGATAGGAAATGAATTCTCTGTGCTATTGTTATTTCGGTTATCTTCCAGAACTGCACACATGTTTCCCATCTCCCCTTTTATTCTAGTAATTGTATGATTTCCTCTACTTCCCACAGCAATGGTAATAGGACGTTACTGCTATGTGATTTTTTCCCTTTATAAATGTAGCAGATTTCTGTGCTCTATCCATTTGTAAGAATATGTATTTATATTCATACCAATTTACTGTATAAGGAACTGCTGTATTTTCATATTAACCAATATATAAGACGCTCAGAGGAACTTTTAATGGAAAGGCTGATGCAAGCTTTACTCTAGAGGAATAAATATTCAAGCATGCTAAAGTGTTATCATTTGTCTCCTTTAAATATTTTACAATATGTGTTTCCCACCTCTCTATGCAAATGCTTACTCAAGCATTGCTTTATATATGTCTGCCTAGCCAAATAAAAGAGTTGCCAGGATGGTCTTACCAGGTTTCTGTATGTCACTTATAAACAATGTTCAATAAAAGCATTTGCTAAAGGTGATGAAAGTGAACAATTTGAGGCCTCTCAATTCAACTAATATTTGGGCTGATCCTAAAACAAATGAGTAATAACCTGACAGTAAGTGTGTGATTACGGGTGCTGCTCTCATTCTTTTGTGACACTAAGTTAACTTCCCACAAATTACTAATGAGATAAAAGGTACCACAATGATCAAGGCAATTGAATGTACTATTTGAAATACTTAATTACTTTGAAATTTGAGTTGTTCTGGGCATGAGTGAGAAAGCCAGGTGTGAGAGCATTATCTAATCATAACTGATATATTTATAGCAAATTGTATGCAAAGTGTTTTACATATAAGATCTCATTTATACCTAGAACATTCCTGGGAAGTAAGTGCTATAGGTATTTTTACTCCTGTTTTGAAGAAACTAAGTCTGAGAAGTAATTTGGTAAGAGTCACACAGTTAGTAAAGTTTGTTATTTGTTTCATCATTTTACAACTCTATTGATAGTTATATGTATACTGATAGAAGACCTCTGGAAAGGACTAGAGGGATCATATAGGTGAATCTCCTTACTTTATCTTAATCATTTTTTTCAAAATTCTGTTATTGAACTTTTTTGCTCCATAGTTGCTTCATAATACACTGCTCCCATCCATATATTCTCATTCATCACAAGGACAATAACAAAGCAAAATCAATTGGCACAGACTCTGCAACATTTTGCATCTCTTGCATACCACCACCACCACCACAGAAGTCTATTCCATTAACTGTCCTCTGGAAGCAAAATTGGCCATTTTATTTAACTTGACTTAAGATGCTCTCTAGTATTGTTTTCATTTACAGTATCAAAGTGATTGAATGTAATGTCCTGATTCTCTGAAGTCTTAACTTTATTAATTAATACAGGCCTTTGTTTTTCTAAATCCCTCATATTGTTTCTTATTGCATAATATTCCATTACATTTATGAACCACATTTTTTAGCCATTCTTCATATGATGGTGACCCACTCTTCCCTCTTAGAAGTGTTCCTTTTGTATATTTCTCTTACTCAGCACTGTAGCCTTTTGTTCTCACCAATTTGCTTCTGTTTAAACAAATTCAGGCAATTAATGATGACACATTAGATCTGTTTTTCAAATTCAATTTCATTTTACTTTTAGCTCTTAATTCTCTTATTCTAGTCTCCCGTCATTGAGAAATCAAGAAAAACAAATTCCATTACAAAATATAATGAATAAAATCAAATTCCTCCATTAGACATACACCCACAGCCAAAACCACATATTTCTTTGTGTACACATACACACACACGCATACACACATGCACATGCACCTGCATGTGTGCGAGCACAAAGAGATAAAATAGTAGAATAGTCTAGTCTTTGCTAAACCCAAAGATTTCAGCTATTCAAGCAATAATTCACTATTATACAAAAACTGTGAGGTAAAATGGAAAGTAATCTGGCAGAAACTAGGTATAAATCAGCATTTTACACCATGTGCCAAGATAAGCTCCAAAAGATACACAATTTAGACATAAAAGATGACATCATTAAACAAGTTAGAATGTCATGGAAGAAAAGAGCTATTAGATTTATTTGTAGGAGAATTTTGATTTTATATATATATATATATATATATACACACATATACATATTTATACATACACATATATACACACATC
>CM053589.1:155120556-155138904 GCA_028646515.1 Pseudochirops corinnae
GACTTGTGTTCTTGTAAATTTGACTTAATTCCCTGTAAATTTTGGAAATGAGGCCTTTATCAGAGACATTGGTTGTAAATATTCTTTCCCAGTTTCCCACCTCCCTCTTAATCTTGGTTACATTGGCTTTGTTTGTGCAGAAACTTTTCAATTTAATGTACTCAAGGTTATCCATTTTGCATTTTGTAATGCTCTCCAACTCTTCTTTGGTCATAAAGTCCTTCCTCTTCCATAAATCTGACAAGTAAACTATTCCCAGAAGAGGAGTCTTTATGAGGGAACCTGAAAGTTATGGACCATTATCTTACCCTGTTGATAGATATAGATAGATGGATACATAGATAACACATGAATTTGATATATAGATATCAGCTTGAAGACAAACTATCACATATATCACATATCTGATTACATACACATATAGGGAATCTGTATAGTATGGTGAAACTCCCAGTCCTAGAGCTGGAGACAAATGGCCTGGATTCAAATCTTGGTTTCAAAGCTCACTATTTGCATAACCCTGGTAAAGTTACTTAAATTCTCTGAATCTCAGTTTCTTTATTTGACAAATGAGAGAATTTGACTACATCATAGAATCATAGGCTTAGAATTGAAAACAACCTTAGAGAATACTTCAACTATCTCATCTTATAGATAAGTAAACCAAGATTTATAAAGGTTAAGTGACTTACCTGGGTCACACAGCTAGTAAAATGTATAAGGTTGGATTTGAATCTAAGTCTTTCTAACTCCAAGTCCAATGCTTTATCCATTCAACCATTTTGTTTCTCCTAAATTCTAAAGACTCTTCCAGAATTAAAAAAATAGTATAGAAATATAGATTTTAAACAAATTATGTTATTGGAGAAGACATACTAGGTTTCTTTTTAGGGGTTACTCTTTTTTAAAGGGTTTGGAAAGTTTTGACTGTCTTCAACTGTCCTTAAAAGGCATTTGCTAAAGCTGCATTTGTTGGACCCTGGAGATACAAGAAAGAAGAAAAAGATATTTGAAGTTGTCTTCAGCCTCAGAGCGCTCAGAAAGAATGCCCTAAGAATGATTAGATCCATTCAAAACCATCATCAGTCTAGACACACATACACACACACGTGTATACACATATATGTTTTATATATATATAAAATGTATGTATTTTTTTTGCTTGAGTAATACTTTAAAATTTTATCATATGAAAAGAAAACAAAAGTCTCAGGAGTTTTCTTCCCAAAGGAAATTTTTTGTTTCATGTTTCAAATGGCTATCTGAACCTATTCCTGGAAAACAATTCAATTTAATTCAGCAAACAGTTATTAAAATGTCTGTTATGTTGAAGGCATTATTTGACGCCAGAGATACAATGATAACAACAAAAACAAACAAAAAAAACAACAACAAAAAGCAAGACACAACCCCTGCTGTGGAGGTGTTTGCATTGACTGCCAGATGTCAACAAGCCATAGCCGTTGGTTTGCATTAAAATAGTGGTGGAAGGTCAACCCCAGAGTTCGGCACTAGAGATACAAAAACCATAAAACAAAATAAACCTTGCCCTCACGTATCTTACATTTCACTGGAACAATAGGAGTATAAGCATCAAAATCAATAATTTTCTATGTAATCTGCATCACACCTCTACCATCAACTATTGGTCTATTATATTGTTCTATGATATGCCTGGGTTTGAATTTAGAGTGGAATTCTTTCAAAATATAAAAAAAAAATCTTACAATAGATTACTTAATGTATGAATAAATTATATGTTATAAAAGAGGGAAAGAGATATCTTGAAACTTTAAGAACTATTTCATTGGAAAAGTATGGAATGACAGTGGAGCAGACATAATTTGAGTGACTGACAACTTAGGGATGCATATGTCCTTTTCTTCATCAAAGAACTAACAGCAGTTTCACAGGAGTGTGTAATATGATTTTCACTGCAGACAAAATTCATTGTTAATCAAACTCAGAACAGAAAAAAATCAAATGTCAAGAGTATCTGGTATGTTTGGGATCTGTGTTGAATTCAGACTGGCACACAGCTGTAAATAAGGTTTTTTAGTGAATGAAGGGAATTCTTTTTAAAAGCCATTCAAACTTAGGGAAACCTCCAGCCAGGGCTACTTTGGTTGATTGAAGAACTCATCATGGTGCCTAATTAGAAATGCACACCAGGCTAATTATAATCAAATTGATAGGTCTAGTCAGTCTTAGGTTAAGTATGAGGTTCATGGAGTCAAAAATGAGAAAGAGATTTATTAGTGGTGCTTTTAAATGCTCAGTTTGTTTTGCCATATAAATTTATAGCTAGGCTGGCAGAGGCTTTTCTAATCAAATGTATTCCAAGAAAGGAAAAAAGGGAGCAGAGCAAGGTACAAAGTCATGTTCTGGGGCCTTTTCTAGGATTTACTTGTTTATCTGTCTCAGATGGGAAATGCTCCAATATATGAGGTATCACTAAAAAGCCCTGAGTGGATGTTAACATGTTAAGCTCCAACATGCTTGTACCTCTGGAGCACAATTCAGGAGAGTTAAGTCAAATTTCAAGCATAATTTCAAACAAACTTAATGACTTCTTTTTTGCTTCTTTCTTTTTTTTGGGGTGGGGGGAGAGAGTTAACATTAAATTTCTAGAATCATATAGGCCCTCATATAATGAATAATCTGTATGGAGAAATCAACTCCTTGACTATGGGAAATTTGCAAAGTGTTTCTTAGACACTAGTCAAGGCAAGGAAGTCAGGCCCTGTGAGCTTCCGAGGGAAAAAAAAACAACCAACCAACAAACAAAAATCCTACAAAAACAAAAATTACTGTATACAGCTCTTCCTCCTTATTTTTCTTGTTCCTTTACAATTTCAATGAATTACAGCATTCAAAGATCTAATAGAAACATAGAATTTTAGCTGTAGAAAGGTATGAAATTATGCATTTCAACCTTTACTTAAAGGAACCTCCACTATCACATCTTAAACGAGTAACCTTCCTTTTTGTAAAACACATCCTAGATGGAGCAACTTCTCAAGGTATAACCTTCACAAGCAATCCATGCCACTTTGGAATAGCTTTTATTGTTAACAAGTTTTTCCTTGACATCAAGTAAAAATTTCTCTTCATATTTTCCACCCCCCTATTCTTGGTTCTGAATTTAGGGCCTAAGGGAACAAATTTAATCCCTTTCCCATAAGTGATACCTGTTAATACTTGAAAATAAGCTATCTTGTTCTCCTAAAACCTAAGCTAAAGATTCCCACTAATTTCAAATAATCCTCATATGACAAGGACTCAAGGCCATTTGCCATATGAGTTGTTCTCTGGGTACTGTCCAATTTATCACTATGCTTTTACAGCCATGTTGTCTTGAACAAATATATATATATATATATATATATATATATATGTATAATCCATATGCTGGCTGATGAGGCAGAGTATAGATCCCAAAGTAAACATATGTGAGTGGAAATAGAGGTAAGAGATAATACTTTACCACTCCCCCAGTCATTTACCTGGAGTAGCTAGGAACTAAAAAAACTGGCAAAACCTAAGTGACACTCAAATTATTATAGTTTTCCTATGTAAAAAAAAAAAGGAATGCTGGCAGGACATCTTTAGTATTGCCTACCCCATGTACTCATTTGAAAGCAATGGATCTTGTAGTCTCCAAATATATAATGTAAGTTCAACTCAAGGCAAAGATCCAAAAACTGGAGCATCCCTGATTTAAGCCCTCCTGAGGTTTCTGTTCTCTGTATAGAATGAATATACCATAATAAACCTCATTAGGATATGTACATTTTATACATGGATAATTTTTCCCCTAATGCAGTCTCTAATTTACCACATAAATCACTCTTTTAGAGGCATTCACTACTTAGTGATAGGGAAAATAGCCAGAAGTCTTTATCAGTTCTACTTTTAATGACTTTCTGTGGACCCAGAATAAAATTAATTCTTATAATGTTTTAGCAATCAATTCAACATTTATCAGCTACCTACCATATTCAGAGAATTGTGTAGCTAGTAGTGATAAGATTTTGAAAAGATACAATCCCTGGCTGCATGGAGCTTATATATTTTATTTTATCAGATGTTAATAAATCAAAGAAGAGATATGGTCTTTATAAAATCAACCACATAAAAGAATCAGTGTTATATCATATGCAGAACCAACTGTATCATATCTGGAAAGGAACTTATTGACAAGAATCACCTCTATATCTTCGCTTGAGTCATTTCTATTCCTGATATATTTTTCTTACCACCATTCATTATTCGAAGTCCAGTTCTGATGTGACTTTTTCTGTAAAATTTTGCCTGATTATCCCAACTTAAAATGATCTCTCACCTAGAGTTGTGACAGAAGGTTTATATGTCCAAGGTAGAGTCTGAAAATAGTGTCCTCATGTGACTTGACTTCTCACCAATTTAGTAAGGCACAGAGAGTGAGACTTTGTAGCATTATATATCTGCATTAAAAAAAAAATGATACTTAGACAGCATTTCTCATTTATAAAATGAATGTTTGCACTAGATGGTATAAAGACACACATAAGCAGCTTTCCAGAAGACTACTGCTATGAATAGCTTTCAAGGTTCTAATTACATAATATAGTGAACACTCTATTTATTCAATAATAAATGAAAGCAAAACATTCATAGTAAATCAAGGTACAGCACTCATAATGTTACAACTTATCACAGAAAATCAAAATACAGCATTCATAACAACTTATCACTAAAATGGCCACATAGTTTTCACCAAAGTGGTCACATAGTTTTAAACAAAGTACATTCATTTAGTCAATCACAAAATCCTTAATTCAATCACAAAGTACAAAAGTAAAGTTCACAGTAAGTCACAGTAAATCATAGGTCACAGTAAATCATAATCTTCTCAGTCAGTACATAGTGTCCAAGTAAAGTCTTTTTTCATCGTGACTCGAGGCTGGCTCTCATCTTCCATGGTTCCTCTTCCATGGTCCCAGCTCCAACTGTCACCTGGGTTCAAAGGCAGGCAGCTCCTAATTCTTTGTCCAGCTCCTCGTCCAGTTCTTCATCCAGTTCCCATTCCATATTGAAGCTGACAGTGTCCAATCCACCTCAAGTATTTCACAGTTCCTGTTTCTGGGAAGGCAAAGCTTAATAGAGCCACAATAATAATCATGCACATCGCCAGCATCATCGTCAGTTCACTATCTGCCTGTGAAATCAACTCAGACCCACCAACAAGGTTTGAGAACTCAACACCAATCATCAACATAGAAATTAACACAGACCCACAAACAAGGTCCAGGAGGTTAGCACAAATCATTAGTAAAGTTCCAAGACCTCCAAAACACTTGTCCAGGACTTCTGTAAACATACAACCAGAAATTCCTCTTTCAAGTCTTCCAGTAAAGTCCTAGGGCTTCTGTACAAAGTATCACAAGCAAACATCAACACAAACAGCAGACAAACAGAGTGCTGGGATACCACAAGTTTCCTCCTTCTTGACTCTGCCACCACAAGAGTTCTCTTCTCAGTTCTTCTGTCTTGGCCTGGGGCTCTCCTTCTATATGGTCATTAGCTCCTCAGGAGTTCTAGGGTTCACAAGTTGTGGGGGTCACACGTTCTGTTTCTTAACAGACTTGATATAAGGCTCAAAAGAAATTTGAACTGAAACAAGGTGTTAATTCAATAGCTGAAACAAGGTGTGAACTACTTCTGTGCTTGTTATTACAGGTGGTCTTTACAATTCTTTCCAATTCCAAACCCATGATGCTAGGATCATTGATCCTTTGAATAATAATTCCTTACTTTGGCTCTCTCTCCTCTGGATCTGTACTCTAATGAAGACTTGTGCCACATATCATCTGTATAATTCACCCAATATTTTTCATACATTGCCATATATAATTATTTTTCACATATACACACCTTATCTCCCCAGGAGATTATAAATTCTTCGAGAGTACAAACCTTTATTTTTTTATGCATCTTTTATACAACTCAGCCCAGTGTCTTACCAATAACATTTTTTCAATACATATTTGCCACTCACAATTTGTTTCTATGCCTACAAGCTTCACCATTTCAAGAAATCTTGCCTTGAGACCTAAATATATCCTGATTATGAATTATGCCCATTGATACACAGTTTTCAAAATGAAAATCTTTAAGTCTTCCAAGTCATTGATGGGACAGACATCCATAAAGGTGTTTTGTTAAAGGTCTGTTAAAAGCACTTTGAACTTACTGGATGATCAACATGACTCCCAGAATGACTTTTGTCACCTTATTTGATTTTTATTTTCTAGGTGAGGCAGATAACACAGAATTATTCTTTGTTTTATCTCTAAAAATGATAGTTTGGTGCAATCAGAACAGGAGGTTTTATTTGTTGCCTGGGGACCCTAAAATATGATAAAGGAAAAATGTTGTGAGTTCCAGGTTAGTCATTGCTATTAAAAGTGAAAATGCCTTCTGGGAGACTCTGGGAATTGAAGGTTTCCACACTTCCTAGCTTCTTTCTGAGCATAAGAAAGATCTAGCAAGTCCAGAATATTAAAGTATTTGGTATATAGGCATCAATTTTCATTAGGATGACAGTCTAAAATTATTTTATTGAAGTACAAGAAGCAGCATTAGCATTGGCAGCACGAAATGTTATAGAAACAAAACCAGATGTTACTTTGGTATTCAAAATGGTATAGCTTTATTAGCAGTAACAACACCTTAGAAAATAAAACAAACAATATAGTTAAAATGAAAAAGAAAAAAAAGGAGTGGGGGGATGTGTGTGACAACCAAAAAGGGTAAAATAGGATATTTAATGATATTTCCTAGGATAAGGTAAACTAGTCTAGAATATTTTTGGTGTCTTTTATGTGAAACTATATCAAATATTTAATTAAAAGAAGCTTTTTCTGATTCATAGATTCATTGGACAACAAAGTTTTCAGTAAAGTTTTGTTCATTTGATGTTTCCAAGTAGACCTATACCTATGGTATCCAAAACAAGCCTGGTTGTTTGTCTTGTGTACTTCAGCAATGCTGTTATTTATAAATTAGTAGATTAAGCTCTCTTGAATGTACATAGGGAGCTGAAGTGTAACAAACATGGATATTCATTTAAACTGAGTGCTTTGCCTTGACATTTGTCTTTTTCTTACCATCAATGCAATTCAAATGTATCTGGTTCCATAAGCACCCTTTCCATTGAAGAAACCCATAACCATGGATCTCATTTGTGGTTGAAGACTAAAGGTCTAGAGAACTTATGTGATACACTCAAAGCCACAGAGATAGCAAATTATAGAGTCAGTATTTGATGTCAGGAATTGTAAGTTGAAATTCAGATTTATTTCCTCTCGACCATATTGACACTTAAAAAAAATAGATTCTGAGATAGCATTATAATATGGGAGTCAAAATCTAAAGAAATAGACCACAATAAGAAAGGCATATGGTAAAGAATGAGGGAAGCAATAATTCCTTTGTACTATATGCCAATCAGACTACATCAGTAGTATTAGTTTGTATTCTGACCACCATATTTTAGGAAGTACAGTGATTATCTGGTTCATAGCAGAGAAACCATGTTGACAATGTCAAATGAGAAATAGTTGAAGGCATAACAAATGTTTAACTTGGATATGAGAAGACTTGGGGGGAGTGCATTATAAGTGTCTTTTAGGTTGTGAAGGTTTATCATTTAGAAGGACATTGGTTCTGCAGGGCTGCGTAGGACAGGACTAAGAATAATGATTGGAATATGCAGTGAAATACATTTGTTTTTGAATGGAAACTAAACAACAACAACTTCCTAATCATCAAGGCTTCCAGAAGTGAAATAACCTACTTTGGAATTATAGAATGTTTCCCATCTCAAGATATCTTCATATGAAGAATGCATGAGCCATTTTCTTACTTATGGCAGAGGGATTTTTTGGTCAGGAGTGGATTATATATGATTGATTTTAAGGTCCCTTCCAACTTTTAGATCTGATGGTTATTTGATAAATAGATAAAATTTTGAAATTATATGAAATGCTAGACTAGTGTTATTATATTATAACTAGTGTTATTACCTAGTTGGCAAAATCTAGACTTCCAAATTCCCTTCTCCAATCTAACCTCAATTTCACTGTCAAGATTCATTAATAAATAAATGAATTAATGGGAAAAAAAGTTACTATTTGCTTACTATATGCATTTATTAAATGTGATATATATGCAAATTAACTTTTTTTTTTGCAAATTAACATTCTTAAATAAATATCTGATGTCACTTTTATGCTAAAATATCTTCACCACTTAACTGTTCTCTCTAGCTAATAGAAAATCTTCCACCTGGCATTTAATGCGGTTTATTGTCTGACTTCCATCTAACTTTCTAGTCATATTTCATATTATTTACCTTCATGTATTTTTTATATTCCAGTAAAATTGGCCTGCTAATACTTCCCTGTCCATCACATTCTATCTCCTACCACCATACTTTTTATCAGGTAGTGCCCTATAACTGGAATATATAACTTCTTTCTCTCTATCTTATAGGAAAACTACTTTTCTTAAAAGAAAATTTCAGATGCCAATTCCTAAAAAATGTCCGTCCTGATCCTTCCAAATGCTAGAGCTCTCTCTTTTTGAATTACTATTTTATGTGTTAAAAAAGGAGACTGATAAACTTGTAATATTTTAATTGAATCAGTACATATTTATGAAGTACCTACTACATGCCAGGCACTGTGCTAAGTGCTGGGGATGCAAAAAGAGGCAAATGACTGTCCCTGATCTCGTGGAGCATACAGTCTAATAGGGGATACAACATGCAAACAAACAAATGCAAAGCAAATTGTGTATAGGGTAAGTGGGAAATAATTAACAGAAGGAAGGTACTAGAACTAAGAGGGGTTGGGAAAAACTTGTCCCTAGGTAAGTACCTTGAAGGCAGAGAGTATTTTCATTTTGTCTTTGTATTCCTAAGACCTGGAATAATGCCTTACATGTAGTAATACGTGCTGAGTGGGTAAAGAGCTGTCTTTGGAGTTGGAGAACCTGGATTCAACTTCTAAATCTGATACATTCTGGCTCTTTGACCTAGGGCAAGTCCCTCAAATTCTCAGTACTTCAGATAACCCACTGAGCCTGTAAGGAGTGAAAATGCTTATCTACCCTGGAGTACCTGCCTGACAGTACAAAGGGAGCTCACTCTGGAGTCAGATAACCTGATTTCAAGTAGTGCCTTTTTCACTTTCTACTTTTGCAAGTTTACACAAATCATTCAGCCTTTCTGGTACTCAACTTCCTCATTTCTAAAATGATTGACTTGGACAATGTGACTTCAAAGGGCTCTTATAATTCAAAGATTTATATGAATATAATTTATAATTCAAAGATTTAATGAAGTGGTCTAAATATTAGCAAGAAAGGAAGAAAGGATGGAAGGAAGGAAGGAAGGAAAGAAAGAAGGAAGGAAGGAAGGAAGGAAGGAAGGAAGGAAGGAAGGAAGGAAGCTCATGATTGAATTGGTGCAACATAATGCTTAGTTCTGAAAGTATGCCGAGTATTGATCTTTAAAGACTAATTTTGCACCATTTCCAAAATGATGGATTCTGGAATGGTTGAATTGGTTGTCATTTTCATATCCTATTAACTGCATCATCACTTATTTTGTTTCACTGTTTGAATGGCTGTTGAAGATAATCACTGCATAAACTGTGAGAGATTTATAACCCCTATGTGAGCAAATATAGGAAGAGAAAATTGATATCTCATGATAACATTGAAAGATTTAGACCTTTTAATGTTTCCTAGTTAAATGACAATATTACAGGACCTGAGGGTTGGAAAGAACTCAGAGGTCATTTATTCCATCCTGAAACTAAACAACAGAATTCCATCTGCAACATCCCTAGACAGTGGATATTTATCCTCTGATTGAATAATTATAATGATAAGAAACCAATATTGTCTGGATGAAGCTCATTCTTTTTCATTGTTTTAAGCCATTTTCAGTCATGTCTGACTCTTTGAGACCCCATTTGGGGTTTTCTTGGCAAAGATATTGGAATGATTCACCATTTCCCTCTCCAACTCATTACATAGAGGAGGAAACTGAGGCAAGCAGGGTTAAATGATTTGCTCAGGGTTACATAGCTGGTAAATATTTGAAATTTGAACTGAGAAAGATGAGTCTTTCTAACTCCAAACCTAGTGCTCTATTCATTGTAACATCTAACTGCCCATTCCTCTTCTATGTCACTCTTATTCTTACAAAGTTTTGTGTTTTTTTGTTAAATCTATCTTAAGTTCACCTCTATAAATTCTTTCCATTGCATTTAGCCAGGAAAAAAGTCTGATGCCTTTTTATTCATGTGAATTTAATTCAGATCTTATCTGAGCTTATAGTATTTCTAAATATCATAAAGAATATAAAATATTGTAGTCCCCCCCCACCAAAGAGCATATTATCTATTGATGGAAATAAAGTATATACTGTCTTCTTCAAATAAATCACAGTACAAGTTGACATATAATTATATGCCAAAACAAGTGAGGCAATTATGCCTCAGCTGAGATGATATGAGAGAGAGAGAGAGAGAGAGAGAGAGAGAGAGTAGGTTGAAGAGAAAATGCAGACATCACCTCATTCCCATCTTCTTTTTATAATTTAAAAAAATATCTCAGTCCTATTCCAATCCCAAATTATCTTTTCCCCATTTTGCAAACAGTTATTTTCTTCTTGGATTTGAAAAGAGTTGAAATTAAGGTTTCTGTCATTGATGAAAAAAAAAAAAAGAATGAGAATTTAAAATTGCTGAGCTCCTTATCTCCAAAGCAGTTTTATATATGAGATGGCTTCATTGACTGTTGTTAGGATAATTCTAAGAAGATGGTTTGCTAGCTGAATGCCACCCATGAAGCTAGACAAAATATTGCATCATTGTGCACTCTGCAAAAAGAGCGGCTGTTAATTGTGCTGCTCAACCATAAACATATCAGGCTGGGGAAAAAAAATGAAAATGTGAACAAAACGAAATAAGAAATTTGGCATTTGGAATTGAGAAGGTCATTTCATTCTGATTTTCAGCCATCAATTCAAAGTTTAAATCTTGGTCTAAGGGATGCTTACCAAGTGCTTTAAAAAGTCCTCTGATTTAATAATTATTTAGAGCATTTCAATAACATTTAGTTTTAAAGAGATTTGTAATGTCTTTCTGAAAGGTAGGCACTGTGTAATTTATCTGAAACCCTCTTCACTACTGCTCCAGCCTACTACTTTAAAAAAAAAAAAGAACAAATAAACACCATATTATAAAATCCTATTTCCTCTTTTTACAATGGCCCAACTTAATCCCATATATTAAAAAAAAAGATGAACCAAGTAAATAGTGCTGGTTTGTCATCCTAAAATTGGAGAATTTACCTGGTGATGTAAATTGACAGCAAGGTACTGTGGTGGGCCCCTCCTTCACTTGGTTTGCTGAATTATGCAAGACAATTGTTGTAAAGGATCTTAGGGGTGAAACAGTCTAAAGCAGTGGTTCTCAACCTGTGGGTCGCAACCTTCCTATGGTCTTAGGAACTGAGACACTGCTCCTTTTTCCATCTCCAGAAGGATGTCACATGCAGATACGCCCACATACAAGTATTAAAGGCTCGGGGCATTAGGAAGGTTGAGAACCACTGGTCTAAAACCTTACATTTTATAGATGAGAACAAGGGAGATTAGGTGACTTGTCCAAGGTTACCCACTGATTCATGGCAGAGATATGACTAGAAACCAGCCTTCTTGACTCTCAGTCCAGGGTTCTTTACGTGGGGGAATAAAAAGAGAAGAGAGAGAGGCAACAATGAATCAAGTGGAAAGTGGGGGTCTAAACAATCATTCTTGGAAAGATCTCATGCTTACTAACAAATGAATTGAGAGAAGAAAAAAAAAGCTTTGTGTTAATGTAACTGAAAAAGATTGTGATTCTGTCTTATTGTTCTTGGAAAATTCTACAGGGACCATATTCTATCTAGTTTCTCTTTCCCAGTAGTTAGTAGAATGTTCTGCACACAGTAGGTTGCTTAATGGATTAAACCAGGATCTCTTTTCTGGACTCAAGATCCATATTATTCTTGTCTTAACTTGACCTTTGCCAGGTCTACTTGCTCAATTATTATTTCATTGTGGGTGGAGGGGATATCCCCACTGTCTCTGTTATGCTTTGAGTTTTGCTCTCATTTTTGCCTTGTTCCTTTGTGATTTTTCCTTCCTGTCTGGTAAATAGGTAGTCCTTGCAGGTGAGTTGGAGTGAGAAAGATATGACTTTTCCCATCTTTGAATGGCAGTCTCACCCTGAGTTCTTCAGTTTAAGCTCGTGGTAGATTCACTATCACTAATTAAAGTTGACAGGCAAGAATTGTATGTATTTTTCCCCTACTCTTAGAAAGATTCTGAAAGATTAAGGAATGATTTTGATATTTTTTCTTTTTACTTGCACCCTTTTTGGAAATCCTATATAGAAGTCAAACACATTTGTTTTACTACTAGTTCACTTGAGAGCAAAGAGAGAGCTACACAGGGGGTGGAGGTGGGGAGGAATCATGGAATTCATGGTCATGAGTTTTTGAAGATCACAGGATTTTATAGCTGACAGGGATTTTAGAATCATTTAGTTTGACAGTCATTTTACAGATAAGGAAACTGAGGCTTTAAAAGTAAATAAGTTCTCTTGCTTTGCCCAGCTTTTTGTAACCTACAGAATTGAATCAATCCTTGGCTCACCAAGTGACTAGGCAAAGTTATGTAACCTTTGAAGACCTCGATTTCCTCATCTCTAAAATGAAAGCTCTTAATTAGTTGACCTCAAAGCATTCTTCTAGTTTTAAATAACACAATTTTAGAATCTTAGAGTATAATAGAGTCTTCAAAGCCCCTTTAATTCAGTCCATGTCTGAAAAAAAAAATCTTTCTTCTACATTATATTTCACAAATAGTCATAAAGCTTTTCCTTGAAAACTTCTGAAGACAGGAAACTCACTATCATCAGGGGCAGCCCATTGAACTTTTGGATAACTCTTTTAGGGAAGGTTTATTCCCTTTATAACAAGACTCTATTGGGCTATTTGCAAGTTTTCCTTTTTCCATCTTCTTAGTATTCCCCTCTGGGATCAAGAAGAACAAGTTCAGCCATTCTTCCCTTCAAATTCTTGAAGAGTTATCCATTTTCCTTTATGTCATATCTCTTCAAGCTAAACAGCATCAGTTCCATCAACCAATCCTTATCTACCATGGACAAAGATTTTTTAAACCATCATGATTAACCTTCTCTGGATACATACAAACTTATCAAAGTGCTCTGTAAAATGAAGTGTCTAGAACTGAACAAAATACCCTGTATGAGCCCTGTTGAAGTAGATAAGTAGTGAATGGGGTACAGCACTGGACAAGGATTCAAGAAGATCTTAATTCATATTCTGAACAAGACACATACTATGTTACTCTGGCTAAGTCACTTAACCTCTAGGCACTTCCATTTCATCTGTAAAATGGGAGTAATAATAGCAACTACCTACCTCCTAGAGTTGTTGTCAGGATTGAATGAAATAACCCTAAAGAATTATATAAACACTTCATAATAATAACAATAACAAGCTCAACCCAAGGTAACACATATAGTAAGTAACTGTAAGGTAGCAAATCTGTTCTGCTCTGACAATTATAGAGCGTCAGACTATCCTGAGGGATGATGAAAAAAATATTAAGAAATAGAAGAGAGAGAAGAAGCCCATGCCCCATGGAAATAAATACATTTTGTTGTGAGGAGTTTACTCATGAGGTGGTCCTGGGCAGAAACATGACAAAATGGTGGATTGTGTACCACCCTTAGGCCAGGCCAAATATTATATAAAAACAGAATCGGAATCACCGGCACCCGTGGCAGTTTCCAGACTTCTTTTTTTTTAAATTTGTTTTATTTTTATTTTTTTTATTTACTTTTAGTTTACATGATTCAGTTCTAAAATCCCTTGAGTTTCAAATTTTCTCCCCTCCCTGTCCACCCTCCATCCATGGCAGCTTGCAATCAAGTATAGGATCTGCAAATACTTTCATACTGGACATTAGTCTCGTTGTATAGAAGGGTTGTAACCAATGGAGTGAACGATGGGAAAAAGGAAACAAAATCAAATGTGGAAAAGAATGATAGCATGTAGATTGCTTCAGTCTCCATTTAAACTCTGTTCTTTCTAGATCTTTCTCTGAATGTAGATATCTCCTTCCATCCTGATACTTGTAGAGTTGTCTTATAACTGTGCGTTGTGGAGAAGAGTCCAGTTTATCAAAGTTGGTTGTCACACACACACACACACACGTGTCTGTGATTGTTTACAAGTTTTTCCTGGTTCTGCTCTTCTCACTTAGCATCAGTTTGTATAAGCCTCTCCAGGTAAATATGAAGTCCATCTCCTCCTCATTTCTTATAGTACAATGGTATTCCATTACCTTCATATACTACAACTTGTTTAGCCATTCCCCAATTGATGGGCATCCCCTTAATTTAAAGTTTTTTGCCACCACAAGGAGAGCTGCAATAAATATTTTTTCCTTTATTTTTCTTTTAGGAATGTAGATGCTGTACCAATTAATGCATAAATGTTTAGTAGTGATATTGCCTCATTTTCTATGGTGCCTTTTAGCAGCCTATAGTTTCCTCCTTTATCTCTTTTAATTAGATCTATTTTTGATTTTGCTTTGTCTGAGATAAGGATTACTACTCCTGCTTTTTTTTTTTTTTTTTTTTACTTTACCTGAGGCCTGATATATTTTACTCCAGCCTTTCACCTTTACCCTGCGTGTATCTCCCTCTTTTGGATGTGTTTCTTGTAAACAGAATATTGTAGGATTATAGTTTTTAATCCATTCTACTATCCACCTCCATTTTATGGGAGAGTTCATCCCATTCACATTCATAGTTATGATTAGTATCTGTGTCTTTCCCTCCATCCTATTCCCTCCCCTGTTTATGCTTTTGTTTTTCCCCTTTTCCCTTCCCCTTCTTAAAAGTTTTCTTTTTGACCACCCCCTCCCTCATTATTCCCTTCTTATCAGCCCTCTTCCCTTTTCCTACCCTTCTCCCTTACTACTTCTTCTCTCCCTACTAAACCATCCCCCTTTCGTGGCCCTTCCCCCCTCCTACTGCCTGTAGGATATGATCGATTTTTATTCTCAATGTCATGTGTTATTTCTTTCTCAAACCAAGATTGATGAGAATAGATCTCATGCAGTGCTCCTCTCCTTCCCCTTTTTCCCTCTATTAGGATGAGTTTTATGTCTCTTCTCAATAGAGTCCTATATTTAACTGGTTGTGTTATTCCCTCCTTGCACCAGAACCAGTGAAGGAGTAGTTCATATAATGGTCACCTTTCTCCCTTCTTTCCCTCTACTCTATTGTTTTTATGCCTCTTTGTGTAGCATAATTTATCCTTTTCAGCTTCATTCTTTCCTTGTCTTCCATTGCAGTCCCTTAATAAGGATTTTTATCGTCATTTTGCATAATTTATCCCCATACCCTCTATTTATCTATATCCCTTTTAGATGTTGCCATAGGTATAGAGTTCATGATATTAATAGGTATCCACTTCCCATATGGGGATGTAAACAGGTTTCTCTTGTTAAATAACAAGGGGTGTGTGTGTGTGTGTGTGTGTGTGTGTGTGTGTGTGTGTGTGTGTGTGTGTGTGTGTGTGTGTGTTTCCTTATTTACCTTTCTATGTCTCTCCTGGGCCTTGTAATTGGAGCTTGAATTTTCCATTGAGCTCTGGCTTTTCCATCAGGAAGGTCTGGAATTCTGTTATGTCACTGAACGTCTATCTTCTTGCCTTGTAGATTATGTTCAATCTTGCTGGATAGGTGATCCTTGGTTGTAGTCCAAGCTCTTTTGCCTTGCAAAAAATCATATTCCAGTTCCTCAGATCTTTCAATGTTGAGGCTGACAGATCCTGTGTGATCCTCACTGTGGTTCCACGATATCTGAATTGTTTCTTTCGGGCTGCTTATAGTATTTTCTCCTTTACCTGATAGTTCTGGAGTTTGGCCACAAAGTTTCGCAGACTTTTCAATTTGGGATCTCTTTCAGGAGATGTCTGGTGGATTCTCCCAATTTCTATTTTAGTCTCTGGTTCTAGGATCTCAGGGCACTTTTCCTTGATGAGCTCTTGGAAGATATTATCCAGACTCATTTTTTTATCATGATTTTCTGGTAGACCAATGATTTTCAGATTGTCCCTCCTGGAGCTGTTTTCCAGGTCAGTTATTTTTCCATTGAGATGTTTTACCTCTTTTTCTAATTTTTCAGTCTTGATGTTTTGTTTGACTGATTCTTGGTTCCTCATAGAGTCAATAGCTTCAATTTGGTTGATTTTAGTTTTTAGCCAATTATTCTCCTCAGTTAGTTTTTGAAGCTTCTTTTCCATATGCTCCAATTTAATTTTTAATTCACACATTTTACTTTTTAAGGAGCTGTGCTCTTTGTTGTAATGTTTTTCTAATTTTGCAATTTGGTTTTTATAAGAGGTATTGATTTTTATCTTCTACCTCTCTAAGCTGGATTTCAAAATTCTTTTTGAGCTCATCTAGGTATGCTTTCTGTGTCTGAGACCAGATCTGAGACACAGTTAAGGCTTCAGCTGTGGGTGTGGAGTCAGTACTGTCTCCTTCTGAGTTTGATTCCTCCCTCTCACTATAACAGGGTTCCAGAGTCTTTGTCTTTGTAGCCTACTTTCTTCCCATTTTGAAGCATGACCTTAGCCACACCCTTCCTCCGGGGTTCCTAAGCCTTTACTGCATAAAATTTTCCTCTGGGGCAATAATTACTGTGTTGGATGGGTAGTATTGGGAGTAGCCAGTTTCCAGACTTCTCAACCAACAAATGTCAAAGACAAAGTAAAGGTCAGCGGAGAATCTCTATTGGACCTGGGTGAGAGAAGAGCATGATCCAGCCCCCAGCCTTGGGGCAATGGAAGTGGCAGCAACAGTAGCACTGCTTCCAGAGCTCCAGGCCCACTGATGATGGGGGGATCAAGTGAATGATGAGAGGATTAATGAAGGCATCTCTTTGCTGGTGCTGAGGCAGAATTCTCTTGCTTTGCCTTGCTTGGATCTGTGTCATAGTCCTTAGTGGCAGTTCTGGAGGACTGTGGAGGACAGTGAGGAGTAGTGCTGGGGTAACAGATCTTGTGGTGACTGTGGAAAGGGAGTCTTCTTCACAGTTCAGAGACAGAAAAAAGTTGTAGTCACTCACAGAAAAGACCACAGGCCAGGAGAAGAGTAAACACCTCTCCTTTGAGAGAACCTTAGAAGAACTGAACATTTACAGTGCCTAGAAAACCTCTGACAACAGTCACACAAAACCCCAGAAATTTAGGACACAGCATTCTCCACTATGGAAGCGCAGTCCTACCTTGGCAAACAGCTTGAAAGTCAAATAATTGACTGGGAAGGTGAGAAAACAGAGGGAGAAAAAAAAAATCAGCGTATAGAATCTTTCTTTTGTGACAAAGAAGGTCAAAACATACAACCAGAAGACAACGAAGTCAAAATTCCTCCATCAAAGGCCTACAAGAAGAATATGAATTGATTGCAGGCAATGGAGGAGCTAAAAAAGAATTTTGAAAATCACATAAGACAAGTAGAGGAAAAATTGGGAAGAAAAATGAGGGTGATGCAAGAAAATCTTGAAAAATGAGTCAATAACTTGCTAAAAGAGATGCAAAAAATACTGAAGAAAATAACAGCTTAAAAACAGACTAACTCAAATGGAAAAAGAAGTCCAAAAAGGCGAGGAGAAGACTGCCTTAAAACTCAGAATTGGCTGATTGGTAAAGGAAGTCCAAATGCTCACTGAAGAAAATAATCCCTTCAAAATGCGAATGGAGCAAATTGCAGGTAGTGACTTTATGAAAAATCAAGATATTATAAAATAGATCCAAAAAAATGAAAAAAAAAAATAAAGAAGACAATGTGAAATATCTCATTGAGAGAAAAAAAAACAAACAAACATTGACCTGGAAAAAAGATTCAGGAGAAATAATTTAAAAATTATTGGACTACCTGAAAGTCATGATAAAAAAAAAAAAACAGCCTAGACATCATCTTTCAAGAAATTATAGAGGAAAACTACTCAGATATTCTAGAACAAGAGGATAAAATAGAAATTGAAAGAATCCACCTATCACTTCTTGAAAAAGATCCTCAAAAGAAAACTCCTAGGAATATTATAGCCAAATTCAAGAGTTCCCAGATCAAGGGGAAAATATTACAGTCAGAAAGAAACAATTTGAATATTGTGGAAACAAAATCAGGACAGCATGAGATTT
>CM053589.1:155139404-155155312 GCA_028646515.1 Pseudochirops corinnae
GAAGATTAAAGAAACAGCATTATGAAAGATGCAGATGGAATAATGATTATTTATGAGAAAGAAACAGTAAATTAAATCAGGAGTCTTCAAAAAAGAGTATAGGGATGAGTGATACCAAGATCCTTAGTAGTTTTTAATTTGAACTTCTTGTCTCATCATTTGGTGAAACACCTTGGTGTAGAAATTTCCTTATGGATATGGAGCACCAACTGCTAGGTCACATATACTTTACAAGTGTTGGCTGGGCCACTAAAGTGGTTCAGTGATTTCCATGTGGTTCCTCAGTAAGTATCTGTCAGAAAAAGGTCTTACACTTTTGTTAGCTGTGTTATACTGCTTCTCAAATACTTGTTATGTAGCTGTGAACTTTTATACCTTCAATGCCCAAAACTGAGCACAAGCCTAAAGATGTGGTCTGACCAAGGCAGAGAACAGTAGGATCATCTTGTCATTGATTCTGTACCCACTACTTCTAGTGTTCTAATAACACGGCCCCAAATCATATTAGCTCTTTGGGCCACTTGTTTACACCTTTGAGTCTCACTAAACTTTGTATCTACTAAAACTGCAGCTTTTATTTTTTATAGATCCTTTATTATCTCCTCTATCCTTTGCTTTCAGAGCTGGTTTTTTAATGCACATGTGTATCACTTTCTATTTAAACTTATTAAATTAAATCCTAATAGATTTACCCTATTATTCTAGCTTGGAAAGATAATTTCAGAAACTGATTTGTGATTCAGTCCAATAAGTATCCCTCCCAGCTTCATGTTAACTAAAATGTTGGTGTCTCTTATCTATGTCTTTATCTAAGTTATTAATAAAAATGTGGCATATCATGGGATGAGCACAACCAAAACCTCAAAGCTGTCCACTAGATGTCCCCCCCCTCCAGGTTGACATTGATCCATTAAAGAGGATTCTTTGAGGCCAGTCATTTAGTCAGTTCTGAAACCACTGAAGAGGTCTTTCATCCAAACCATATCCCCCTCTCTGCCTCTCTCTGCCTCTGTGACCTTTCACAACTGTTTTTCTTCTAATTAAATTGCTGCCATCCAGAATGCTAATGGTTTTACACAGACTGCACCAACTTTCCAATATTGTTTTCACACCTTTCTTTTTTGTAAAGTGTGGCCAAACATTGCTTAGCAGAGCTATACAATTAACTCAACAAATGCTTGTGTCATTGCTTCCCTTACCAAGGTCCATGAGATGCTGCTGAAGTGTCAAAACATATGCCTTCTTGGAGTCTATTAACTACAACACTAAAGAGTCAGGAAAAACAGGTCACCTCAGCCCCTTCCCAGCTAGCTCCCAGCTTGCCTCTTTGCAAATTTCAAGCCATCTGCCAGCTTTCCTGGTCACATAAATATCAACCCAATCATATTGGTTAATGTGCACATAAGCCATGTTAGCATCTCTATTTTAGATGTTGGCCATTGAACCAAGCAGATGGTGTGGGGTACAGCTGGAGTGAAAGGCAACTATGGCACAGTTGGAGGGTAGCAGTTTCCAAAATAATCCTACCCATGTAGAAATGACGTGTCTGTGTGTATGTGCATGTGTGTGTAGAGAGATAGAGAAACAGTGAGATAGACAGACAGAAAGACACAGACAGAAACAGAGTCAGACAGATACAGAGAAAGAGAATAAGAGAAAAGTTTGTCTCCTCACCAAAGAATTAATAATAACAGCAATAATGATGACAACACTATAAAACAACAACAACAACAAGTAAGTAAAATGTAATCTATTCTTAGCTGTCCTCGGATTCAAGAAGACCCAGGTTCAAATCCTGCCTCTGACACATAGTGGCTGCATGAACCTAGAAGAGTCTGAACTGAATATCTTGGCACCCCAAGAACTCATAACACTCACATAGTTTGTTGTTTGCTCATTTCAGTCATGTCCAACCCTTCACGACCCCTTTTGGGGTTTTCTTGGCAAAGACACTGAAGTGCTTCACCATTTCCTTCTCTGGCTCATTTTACAGATACCGAGGCAAATAGAGTGAAGTGACTTATCTGGGGTCACACAGTTAGTAAGTGTCTGGGGACAGATTTGAACTCCAGAAGATGAGTCTTCCTGACTCCAGGCCCCGAAATCAATCCACTGCACTACTTGCTGCCTTTCTAACTCACAGGATTAGAAAATACCTTAAAGTTCCTTTGTCCAAATGCTTCTCTTTTGGCAAAGAAGGAAACTGAAACTCAGGAAGATTGAATGATTTTCCCAGGTTCACACAACTAATTAAGTGTAAGAGAGAGGATTTGAATCCACTTCTCTGACTCTGAGGCTAGCAGTTGATTCCAGCATGTTACCTCTCACATCTCTAAAAGTATAAACTGCACAGCAGGTGTTGACATACATTAGCTAAAGGATTTTTGTTCCACAGTTCTCTACATCAATAAAATCACAGGTCTTGTCTATAAGAGTAATGATAACTCGTTTTTTTACTAGATCTCTTTAGAGTTTACAAAGTGATTTTCTTACAACACTTATGTGAGGCAGACAAGACAGATATTATTATCATCATCATATTACATTTTTGCAGAGAAAGCTCCTTAAAAAATTCTCAGAACTGAAGAGACAGAACCTAGTAATGGCTCACAGGGGGAAATTTTGTGAGAAGATCGAGATTATGGGAGGAAAAAACAACTTTAATTCCATTTCTACAGCTACAGGTTCCTCTGAGATGCACTTTCAAGAGTATAGTCCAATAATGCATACACAAACAAACTTTTATGCACACACACGTTATTTTTATATTATCAAGTTACACAGAGTGCATGAATTCTGTGACCTATTCAGTGTGCAGCAAGTCTGGTTTAAAAAAAAAGAAAGGAAACAAGTCCATTATTCTTGAGCAAAAATTCACCCTTAAATTGAGAATTATACAATCCCAGCCAGTCTTCCTGTTAAAATGTGCCATGGTTGAATTCACTATATATTTTTAAGTTGATTGCCTACCTTTCAGCTTCTAATTATGAAAAAGAGCCATCATACAGGAGTAAAGAGAGACTGCAGAATTTAGATTTATATTGTGCATTTTATTTCAACAGTTCATATGATTCACAAAGCAAAACCTTAAGTACACCAAATAGCTTAGAAGTACAAGTTGAAATATGCACTTTTGTCTCTGAGAGTGGTAGTTCAAGGTTTCACTCGAGGAAATAGTGAAACGCAATTTTATTTTCTAGCAAGATAAATTTATTACACACTTCCTTTTGCTTAAAACTTTAAATTCTTCCAAAATACAGCTGTCAATCTCAGATGTGATGCCAGCAATATCAACTGTTTTATGACACAAGCAGAAATCACAGGATCATAGAAATAAAATTGGAAAGGACCTGTAATCAAACCCCCTCATTTTACAGATGAGGAAACTGAGTCATGGGATTAGATAATTTGTACATTAGAGACATTCATATTAAAATAACCTTGAGAGATCATTTTATGCCTATCCGATTGGCTTAAATGATTGAAGGGAAAAGCAACAAATGTTGGAGGGTGTGTGGAAAAAATGAGACACTGATTCATCATTGGTAGAATTGTGAATTGATCCAACCATTTTAGAGAACAATCTGGTATTATGTCAGGAGAGTTATTAAACTGCCTATAATCTTTGATCCAGCAATGACACTACTAGGTCTATTTCCAAAGATTGTTAGGGGGAAAAAGGAAGAGAACCTACATCTTCTAAAACATTTATGATGGCTCTCTTTATGGTGGCAAAGGACTGAAAATTGCGGGGATACCTGTCAATTGGGGAATGGCTGAACAATTTGCTGCATATGATTGTGATGGAATACTACTGTGCTACAAGAATTGATGAGCTCAATGATCATAGAAAAATATGGATACACTTACGTGAACTAATGAAGAGAAAAATGAGCAGAACCAAGATAATATTGTATCATATAATATCAGTAACAACAGCAGTATTATTATAACAACTGCTTTGAGTGGCTGAGTCATTTCAACTATATAAATACCCAAATTAATGACAATGGTGTAATAGGAATGAAATTTGAAAATTCCTTTGTATTGGAAAGCTGAAAGGTACTTAGCACCTAGTTTCAAATTAAGCCTCTGTTGAAGAAACAGAAGGTATGATCCCCTGTTGCTGACATAACAGGAAGGGGCTGAACAGGGAGGATCTATACCACATTTAAGGAAGAGCACAAGCTGAACAGTCAGAACTTCTTGGCATAAGCATCTGTAGGCAGAGCAGCTGCTGCCAGAGAGAAAATTTCTCTCAGTGAGCATCTGGAGGCAGGGCTGGGCTGCTACTGCTGGACTGAAAACTGAACTGAGAATTGAAAAGAACTGAGAAGAGAAACGAGAATTGAGAACTGAGGCAGAATTTCTTGGAGCAAGCCATGTGGAGGCTGGAGAACGTGATTTTGATTTTGAGAACAGAGCTGGAGAAAGTAATTCTTATTTTGAGAATAGGACTTGTGGTGGCAGAGCTTCTTCTAAGAGCAAGCCAAACTCCTGCTGAGAGCTTCCAAGAACCAGCCGGAGCTGCTGAAGACTTCTGAGGGCCAACTGGAGCTGGCTGTGAATGACCTTGTTTTAAAAAGAACCATTGAATGATTGAGTTACTAAATGATTATACTATGTTTAAAACTATGTGACCAATTTGGTGAAAACTATGTCTCCATTTTAGTGATAAGTTGTTGAATTACGATGTCATTGTGAACGTTAATTTCCTGTAATAAGTTGTAACATTGTAAATGCTGTACCTTGATTTTCTATGAATTTTTTGCTTTGATTTGTAATTTAATAAATAGAGAGTGCAATATACTTTGAAATCAGAATCTTGAAAGCTGTTTACAGCAGTAGTCCTCTGGAAAGTTGCTCTTGTGTGGCTTTACAAACGGACATATGGAAGAAGATACTATCTGTATCCAGAGAAAGAGCTGATAAACAGAAGTATGCACAGAATA
Organism: Pseudochirops corinnae; assembly: GCA_028646515.1. NCBI lineage: Eukaryota > Metazoa > Chordata > Mammalia > Diprotodontia > Pseudocheiridae > Pseudochirops > Pseudochirops corinnae. The sequence continues at coordinate 155,144,357 of CM053589.1, forward strand.
ATTTTACACACACACACACACACACACACACACACACACACACACAGACATATACACATTTGGGTCTAATGGTAGCCATCTCTAGGGTGGAAGGGAGAAGAAAAAAAATTACAGAATATTTTTGTTATATATTTAAAAGGAATAGCAAATTGTACATAATAGATTTGCAGTTTCATGTAGAGTGATCTTTCAAAAAAAAATTCTACTATGTTATGGAGATACTTGTTTTATTCCATAAATTCAAAATTATATACACATGCACATGAACACACACACACACACACACAAACACACACACACACATAGATACAATCCAAAGAGATTAGGTGCCATGGCAAATCTAGTACTCCGAGCTCTGAACTCTTTACATTCTGACATGCTCCCTCTTAGTACTGTACTAGCTGACTACAGAGACATGTTCAGGAGTCAGAAAATACTGAAATTTGTAACGCTTTTTCTCCAGATGTCCTTGTTTTGTGAGTTTGTGAAAGTTCATCCACCTGGCACCTTTCACTGAGCACTGTTAATGAGAAAAAGAATATGAATATAGCTGACAAAAGAGACAGTAATGTAACTGCTACATCAGTGGTTATTTTTGTTTGTTTTTGCTTTTTGGAGGGGGGAAAGTAGGGCAATTGGGATTAAATGACTTGCCCAAGGTCACATGGCTAGTTTTGTGTTAAGGGTCTGAGGCTGGATTTGAACTCAGGTCCTCCTGACTCCAGGGCTGGTGCTCTATTCATTGCATCACCTAGCCACCCCATATCTGTGATTATTTTAATCAATCAGATGGAGAATAAATGGGTGTCAAGTGTTAGAATTCCCCCTCCTTTTCTCAAAGTATGGGAAATAGCAGCAGTAGTTAGACAGTGGTCCCATGCGGTAGAGATGAATTACTCTTTTGCAAAGGACATCATTGAACATGATTTATCTTGGGGATACTTTGGCAATGATGATTTCCTCAGGATATAGTTTTCTCTCAGATGGAGAGCAGTAGGCAGATTCTTTCCATGACATTCCAGACATACAGTCTGTGGTATGGTATTTAAAATCACCCACTATTTTGTTCCCACCTCTCTTTCCAGTCTTATTTCACCCATCTTTCCTTTCTGCACTCAGTATTCAAATAAAACTGAACCACAAAATCCCCTGATTTTAACCTATGACTTTCTGCCTCTTGCATGTCTACAACTAAAATGTGCCCTGTCTTCATCAGTAGATACTGAAATATTTATTTTCTTATGAGGTTGAGTGCATGTGGCCCTTGCATAAGGAAGTCTTTCCTGATTCCCATTACCACCACAATTCTTCCCTGTCAGGTGAATTTGATCTTTCCCTCTCCATAATTTCCTAGACCTCTTTTTGTTTTAATTTCTTGTGTCTCATCACATGTGAATGAGTATTATTCATTGGTTATGGTTGTATTATATCTCCCCATTAGTTTGTGAGCTCCTAGAGGACACAAACTGCCTCATGATTTTCTTTGTATCCCAAAAATGTAACCTTGTGCTTTGGAGTTAGATGGAGTTACATAGAGATTGGGCCTGAGCTTTCACTGGTATGGGTAACTCCCTGGTGAGGAAACTCCACACAAATGCATGTTATCTGTAGCTTATAGTCTCAAACAGTTGTCTAAGAACTGAGAAGTGACTTGTCCAGGATAATACAACCAAGTATGTGTGAGAGGTGAGGCTTGATCTCAGGATTTTCTGGCTTCAAGGCCAGCTCTATTTAATGTACCGTGCTGTCTTGAGCATAGTGTACATTTAATAAATAACCACAGATTTGGATGGAATTGGAACCAAAGAGCCCCTAGCCCCAGGACTGCTTTATAGAGGGGCTGGCACTTATCATTGTCAACATTATTACTATAATTGTTCAGTGTATTGTGCTTCTATTTCCTTTGAAGTGTTTGCTAAATTGTTTTCTGAAAAAATGAAGGCATTGACTATGCTCCACAGGGGAATGTGTGCACATTTTCTGAGCCTAATTATATTGTGTGTGTGTGTGTGTGTGTGTGTGTGTGTGTGCGCACCCAGGCATACAGGAGATAGAGAATTGCCTCAGCTTAGAATAGCTTAGCAAACCATGTTTTTTCGGTCCTAGCATAAAACCAGGCTGTGTTTTTGCATTGAGGGTAGGTTTGTTATGATATTCTAAGTAAGAGAGAAGCAAAAGTTGTTACATTTGGGGGGTTGCGGAGGTTTATCTGAAATTGCTAATTTATGCATATTATCTTTAATACCTGAAACAACCACATTAGTTAACATACACCTGCAAACACTAAAGTACATTATAGGTCCCATTACTCTGGGGCTGATAAATGTGAGGGTTAGTTAAGGACCTGGCTTCTCTGTCATCATAAGACTGGTTCACTGGAATAAATGTAGGTACCTGTAAAATACTCAATGGTATTTAATGAATACCATTAAACTTTGAATATCATAATATCTCAGAAAGCTCACATGGGATAATATCTGTACTCGCCTTCCTCTTCAAGGTGGTAGCCATTATTGTCTATCTGTACAGAGCCTCCAAAGCAGGATTCAGAAACCTTCAGGGACTTCAAAGTAACAACATAGACTTGATCACTCTGCATTATTTAATCCTTAGAATGTGAAGCATGTTCTAGCCTTCAAACTCCCAGATAAATGCCACACATTAGAATTACTACTGATATTTGTTTATCCAAATAAGCCCTTAATATTAAAAAGATGACTTAAATGCAATTTTGTATCTACTAGGAAACTGACAGCTATGAATACCTATGGTTCACTCAATAAGGACTCAATGGAAGTATTGTACATTGGCTTATTCATAAGTTGAAACTTAGAAGTTTAAAGTTAACTGTCAATCATAAGTTTTGAAACTAAATATATGGATCTTAGTTCTAGGTATATACAGATAACAACCTACTAACATAAATTCCATTGAATGCCAAATTTTGTGCTACTAGTAGATGAGTTAACCATCCTGGCTAATTAGTGGTACCCATGTACAGAGTATCAGGAGAAAGAATTTTGAATCCATATCTTTTATCCCATAGAACTCACGGTTGAGGGATTATGTTAGTTCCTACAGAGATAGTAAAGGCAATCTCTGATTCAGAGGGAATGGAACTTCTGACTTATGAGAGTGTTGCAGATGGGGTCTGGGATTCCTCCTGAAAACGTGCTATTTTTTTTCAGAAAACATACTATTAATGGAAGTCAGCATAACCCTAAGTCAGTTCTCCACATTGAGATCAAACAGTAATAGCAGTCAATGGGCTCACTTGTAAGTTGCTGGCATATAAATCCTATCACTGGTCAAAAGGAAATGATATATATTATCAACATACAACTGGGCCTCATTCCCAAATTAAACTACTATGATATGATATACAGAAATTGGAATTTAGTAATGGAATGTTATGTTGAATGGTACTAGTCTGAGTATTGTAACTAATTCAAATCTTCACACATTTAATAAACAACTACCATATGGTGGATAGAGTTTGAGGCTTAGAGTTAGGAAGATCTCGTTTAAAAATCTGCTTTGGCTGCTGCCTATATAAAGATAGGAAAGTCACTTAATTTCTGTATTTCTCAGTCTTCTTCCTTGGACTGATATACTAAGTCATAGGTGGGCTTGATTTACATGGGTGGAAGGAGTCCCCATACTGAACATGCTTATCTAATAACAGACCCTTTAAGTGTTCTAGAATAAGCATAGACTCAGTGCTAGGGATACAGAGATAACAACCAAACATTCCTTGCTCTCAAAGATCTTTAATTAAACTGAGGGAATTTTAAATGTACCCATTTCTCAAAGTAGAGTGATGACAAATATTCTAAAAAGAGGTTATTTTAAAAATAGTGTTAGCAAGGGTGTCTAGGTGGCACTGGCCCTGAAGTCAGGATGACCTGAGTTCAAGTCCAGCCTTAGACTCTTAACACTTAACTAGCCGTGTGACCTTGGGCAAGTCACTTAACCCCAATTGCTCTCCAAAAAAAAAAAAAAAAGCAAAAACAAAAAATAAAATTAAAACAGCAACTGATATAAACCTAAAATGCAGGAATTAAGGAAATGATACTTAACTAATAGGAAACATCTAGAATTCTCTTCCATCTTCTCAGCTACTGATTCATTCTGAGGATTCTTTCCTGGAATGGATTGGACTAACTGCTCTCTGAGTACCTTGCTAACTTTGAAAATTGATGATTCTGTGATTGAGAGAATTAGGACCTTCATTCTTTGTGGAAAGGGGGCAGTGGTATAACTATATGAGTACAGGAGAGAACAGTTGGGGTCAAGAGGAGACAATCAGCATTCAGTCTACTCTTATAGAACCTCCTCAAAAGAAAGAGATCCAAAGTTTGGCTCTGAGTTCTTTCCCACCAACTAGACTGACTGACCCTTTGGAAGGTTTCACTTTGAGAGGGAAAATCCCATGGTGAATACCTTACTAGCTCCACATGGGATTTTCTAGTAGGATGAACTAAGCTTTAGGTTTGGAAATCATTTGCCACAAGTGAGTGGGAGTTGGGCTTGGGCTTGTTCTGAGGACAGTTTATAGGTTTAGAATACTGAGTACATAAAAAATTCTAATACTGTGAATAAAGAGCTGTATGCAGTTATACCTTCATAATGCTCTCATTTGAAATTCTGTAGAGTTTGGAGAAGAGGAGGAGTTTCAGTGGGATGGAGCCTTAATTGTAATGAGGTGGGAAAACCTACTCCAAAGTCTTAAATTAAAGAGAGCAGTGTTCCCACCCACAAGGAAAGAAGAGGCAAGAAGAGAGAGACTTTCAGCTCTAAGCAAGAAAGAGCTTAGCATTTTAATGAATCTTTTCTCCTTAATGTTATAATTGTTTGCAATTGTGCAGAGTATTGAATGGTAAGTATTTCTTTCTTTGGGTATCTGAAGTGGGAGTTGGAGCCAAGAAAGTAAGAAAAACTCTCAAATTGCACCTGGGTTCTTTGTCTCTTTGAGGAACTTCTGATATAGGAATTACAAAAGATTTGGAAGGTTGAAAGGGACCTCAGAAGTCATCTAAGCCAACTTTGATTAGAAACATTAATCAACTCTATAACATTTTGAAGAAATAGTCATCCAACATACACTCATAGACCATTAATGATGGGAAGCATTGCCATTAGAAAGGCAGCTTACCCCCTTCAGCATCAAACTCAAATGGATTTCAGTTCTAATTTAATGCATCTTAACAGTTAGGCAGTTCCTCCCTACACTGAGTCTCTCTAAAATATGCCTGTCTTTAGCTTCTACCTATTGGGCAGATAGGTGGTACAATACATAGAGTGCCAGGCCTGGAGTCAGGAAGACCTATCTTTGTGACTTCAAATCTGACCTCAGACACTTACTAGCTCTGTGACCCTGGGCAAGTCACTTAACCATGTTTGCCTCAGTTTCCTTATCTGTAAAATGAGCTGGAGAAGGAAATGGCAAACAACTCCAATGTTGTTGCCAATAAAACCACACGTGGAGTCATGAAGAATCAGATATGACTGAAAAATGACTGAACTGATCATCAGCTTCCACCCATTTTTCCTCGTTCTAAGCTTTCTAGGGTCAAGACAGAGAAGTCAAATCCCTCATTGATATGATAATATGTTACATCATTTATATAATTTATCCTCTTTTGGTAGAAACCAAGATCATAGCAGCACAAATTGTGCTTTGTCCAGAAAGTTAGTTTAGCAATTCCACAGGCACCTAGAGGCAGCTAGGTAATACCATGGATACAGAACTGGGCCTGATGTTAGGAAGACTTGAGTTCAAATTCAGTTTCAGACTTACTAGCTGTGTAACACCGGGCAAGTCACCTAGTGTGTTTGCCTCAATTTTCTCTACTGTAACATAGGGGAACTCTACCTCACATGGATGCTGTTAGAATCAAATGAGATAATATTTGTAAATGTTTAGCAGAGTGCTTGATCTATTTGTAGGTGAGATATGAATGCTTTTTCCTTCCTCTCCCCACCAACCCCACCACAGGGACCACTATCAACCTCAAAGCTAATATAGATCAAGCAATAAAAAAAGTCAGATGGCCTTTTTCCTATAACAGTGGATTCTAACTGTTGGTTCTAGTCTAAAGACACTCAGACTCTAGTCAGCACACTCCAGCTCCTCTCATACTGGTATCAAAGGGAAAACAAAATGCTTCAGTGAATTGAACCAGATACTCTGTCCCACAAAGCCTTCCTCATTGCTGATGCTGATTAGATATGACCCTGAGTGATTGCAAGACATGCACCACTGCAAGTAGTGGCATAAGCGGCAGAAGATTTTAATACCTATTTTAAAAAAAAAACAGCAAAAACAGAAATAAATCCATTAAAGTGGAAAATGGCTGAAATTCCTGAAGACAGAATTGATGTTGCAGGAACTGAATGCACACCAGGGGAGAGAAAGCTACTCTGTGAACAGTAAAACAATAAAAGAAGGATTGTCCAGCTTGTTCCTCATTAGCAAGCATCCAGGATTTTAAAAAAATCAAAGAAGAAAATAAGTACTGCCACTCCAATTGATAAAAAGAAAATAAAAGAAAAAGAACTCCTTTCCTTAATTCTACCTCCAGAGAGGTGGATCTCCAAATACATCCGAAAATCAGAGGCATTGAATATCCTCTGGCAGAGACGAAGATCAGCTCAGCTAATTGTTTGCCAAAAAAAAAAAAATTAAGTTCATTTTCTTTCTGATGTTGATCTTATTACCTTTGAGCAAGTGCACAAGAGAACATGACATTTTTTTCATTAAGTGGAGTTTCATTGTGCTTAATAGAAAATACCTTCTGGCAGGAAATGAAATCGTACTCTCTATATTTACATACAAAATGTCATTTATATAAATCAAACGGTGTATACAAATGTCTAGAGATATTGTTTTCTCTCCCAAAGTTCATGGTGGTATTTTGTATATTTCATATCTCCTTCTGCAAAGAAGAAATTAATTAAAGAAAGCTTTCTTAGTAATGGTACAATGCTCATGGTAGTCACTAAAGAAGGAGTAGGGGAAGCTAGGTGGCACAGTGAATAGACATCAGACACTTGACACACAATAACTGTGTGACCTTGGGCAAGTCACTTAAACACAATTTTCTTGAGTAGTCAGAAAAATAGAGAAAAGAACAGGGTGTGCCTGTTGGTATAGTCAGGCTTGTATGACCTAGCTCTTATGGCCAAACTTCCAGAAAGAGGGAATCCTCAGGATTAGAAAAAAAAGAAAGCTTAAAGTCATTTTTTTTAAATTTCACCTTTGCTCTTTATAGGAATATGAGTCTTAAGGATAATTCCCAAGAATCTGTCATTTCATAATTTTAATTCCACTTAACTGCCAAAGTTATGATAATTCTATAGCAAGGCCCATCAACTCTGGACAAGCAATGCTAAAAGGCATCCTTATTTAGGGGTAAGAGTCTGAATATCATCCCCTGGAGGGAAACATAGAGGATATCTGGATACCACTAGACTCCTTCTGAGAAATCTATCGACAGATCCATGGGAAGAGTAATGAGGTCATTTGGTATCTTCATGTTGAAACTAATTATTGATAAGCATTGCTAAACTCAGTTGTTTTTTCATTAAAATGTAAGCCCCATTGAAGGCAAAGACTAATTTTGCTTTTTTTCTTTTGGATCTCTAACCCTTTTCACCATGCCTGGGATATGCTAGATTGCCAATTGATTTATTCTTCTCACTTGACATTCAAGAACACTGATTTTTGTGGTTGGGGAAGGAGAGGAAGATCGTAACTCTTAATAAGGACTAGTGAGGTAGAGATAGGACAGATGATAGTTGCTCAGTGTCTGCTTTCTGAAGGTATCTTGGAACAGAGAACATAACTAAAGATGAAGGTTCTAATTGCCTTTTCAAGGATTGAGGAATGATTTGAAAAGTCTAACTTCTTGTTGTCTTACAGATGCTATTCTCTCTCTCTCTCTCTCTCTGTCTCTGTCTCTCTGTCTCTGTCTCTTTCTCTGTCTCTGTCTCTCTTTCTCTCTCTCTCTCCATATGTATATGTATTTTCCTTCTCCCTTCCTTTCCTATCTAAGTTGTTTCCTTTATCTTGATTTCGCTTCACATAAAATTTTCATTGGTCATGAAGGTTTGTATTGAATGTACAAACAATACAAACAGGCATTGTCTTCATGGAATGGATTCATGCACTCAAATCATCTTCCATATACAAATAATCTGCTAGGTAGGAGGGTACTAGCAGATTGGAGCAGGGATTGGGGGCAAATCAGGGAAGGTGATAGAAGGTGATCCTTGATTTGAGCCTTGAAAAAATATGGGTGGAGATGAGGAAAAAGTATTTTCTAGGAAAAGGATTTATGCAATACAAAGGCAATCTGGTATAAGGGCAACCTAACAGAAAGATGTAAGGCAATAAGTCTAAAAGTGATGTCTCAATGTGGAAAACGTAAACAAAACAGGTCTTTCGAGACAGATGTTTCAAATTTCAATGTCACATCTCTTCTGTTTTGCTCAAACACATCAATTTGAAAAAAAAATCAGTCAGAGATGATCACATTAGCAACTGTTAGGAAAACTCATGAATCAATCACAAGGTTGGCATACTAATAATTTGTGGCAATAATGTTGCAGTTGGCAATAATGTGCTTTGGAAATATGTGCTGTAACGTATTTCTATAGATAGAACAACCCAGTTCAATAGAGCAAATATTTATTACGTGAAATACTCCATTTAGGTTGATATTGCAACTATCTCCAAACCAAGCCTTGGTCTTACACATGTACCCACTGGGTTTCAGACTTCAACTTCTAGCATCTTAAGCTGAGACAGTCGAGCTTTCATCTTGTCTGAAACTAGGCTACTATGTTACTGCTTTGTCATCTCTATGACTTCCTCCACCTTGTTGGAAGCCAAGTTTCTCAATTATTTTATCTTCCCTTTTAGAATGTAAGATCCATGAGAACAGGAAATGCCTTACTGGCTTTTAATTGTATACCTAACACTTAGCCTAGCACATAGTAAATGGTCAATAAATTTCATTTAATTCATCCATTTAAAATGTGTAAAATAAACAGTTCTTGATGTTGTAATTGGGTCAGGTAGAAGATGTGTGACCTTGTTGGCTTCAGGATCTTTTTAGGCCTCTGAAATGGAAGTTCCTATAATGTCTACCAAAGTAAAGGGGAGAGGATTGCATTATGTACCTGAAAATTAGAACACATAAGAAGAGATATGGGAGTTGGAGTAAAGATGGCAGCATAGAAGCAGGAGAACTCTGTAAGCTCCCCCCATAACCACCTCAAATACCTATAAAAATATGACTCTAAACAAATTTTAGAGCTCCAGAACCCACAAAGTGACAGAGAAACAAATCTTCCACTTAAGGCAGCCTGGCAGGTGGACAGGAAGGGTTCATCGCAGCATGCTGGGAGCCTAGACCAGCCCCTCCACGGTTTTAGCCCCAGGGTGGCCAGGACAAGCCATGGCTGGAGCATTAGGGAGAGTGGATGAACTGCAGCAGTGGTGGATTCCAGAAATATCAACCCATAAATGCCAAAGACAAAATGAAAGGTCAGTAAAACTCTGGAAAATTTGAGGGGGATGGAGGAATGGGTCTGACCCTCTGCCCCCAGAGCCAGAAGAAGTGGAAGTGGTGGCTCTTCAGCTGCCTCCACATAGCTGCTTCAGAACTCCTGGCCTGCAGATTGCAGGGGGGCCAAGTGACCATTCAGAGGCTAAGTGCTCTTGCCTTAACCTGCCTGGATTGGGATCGAGATTTTGGGTGGTTGTCCTGAGGTGCACGACCAGTGAATCAAAGCTAATAAGGGCTGTACACACAGCAGCCTCCTAATAGCTCCAGCAGGTGCAAAAAACCCCAGCTATTTGGGACAAAGCTCTCCCCTCTGGAAGCAGAGTTCCACTGCAGCACAGAGCTAAAAAGTCAAGTAATTGACTGGCAGCATGAGCAGGCAAAGGAAGCAAAGCAAGCACAGCAATCCAACTTTAGACTTCTTTTTGGGGGAGAAAAAGGATCAAAGCATGGTACAGGAGGAAGATAACACAATCAGAACTCCTGTACCAAAAGCTTCCAAGAAAAAATATAAACCAATTGCAGGCCATAGAGGAGCTTAAGAAGGATTTTGAATACCAAATAAGAGAAGTAGAGGAAAAATTGGGGAGAAAAATGAGAATGATGCAAGAAAATCATGAAAAGAAAGTCAACAACCTGACTGAAGAAAATAACACTTTAAAAAATAAAATAAATCAAATGGCAAAAGAAGCCCAAAAAGCCAATGAGGAGAAGAATGCCTTAAAAAGTCAAATTTGCCAGATGGAAAAAGAATCCCAAAAGCTTACTGAAGAGAATAATTCCTTCAGAATTAGATTGGAGTATATGGAAGCTAATGACTTTATGAAAAATCAAGATACTATTAAACAGATCCAAAAAAATGAAAAAAAAAAAATAGATGGCAAAGTGAAAAAAACACTGACCTTGGAAAACAGATCCAGGAGAGATAATTTTAAAAATTATTGGACTATGTGATCAAAAAAAGAACCTAGAAAGCATCCTTCAAGAAATTCTCAAGGAAAATTGCCCTGATATTTTAGAAACAGAGGGCAAAATAGAACTTGAAAGAATTCACTGATCACCTCTTGAAAAAAAATTCCCAAAAGAAAAATTCCTAGGAATATTATAGCCAGGTTCCAGAGTTCCCAGATCAAGGAGAAAACATTACAAGCTGCCAAAAAAAAATTGAATATTGTGGAAACACAATCAGGATAACACAGGATCTAGCAGCTTTTACATTAAGGGATCAAAGTGCCTGGAATATGATATTCCGGAGATCAAGGAAGCTAGGATTAAAACCAAGAATCACCTACCCAGGAAAATTGAGTATAATGTTTCAGGGAAAAATATGGTCATTCAATGAGGTGGAGGACTTTCAAGCATTCTTGATGAAAAAACCACAGTT
>CM053589.1:155155812-155177562 GCA_028646515.1 Pseudochirops corinnae
GAGTCCTTTGTCCCAAATTGCTAGGGTTTTCACAGCTGCTGGAGCTATTAGGAGGCCACCATCTCTGCAGCCCCCACCAGCTTTGGCTCACTGGTCACACACCTCAGGACCACCCCTCAAGACCAGGATCCCAATCCAGGCAGGTTAAGGCAAGAGCCCTTAGCCTCTGAATGATTGCTTAGTCCCCTTGCAATCTGCAGACCAGCAGCTCTGAAGCAGCCACATGGAGGTGCTTGCAGGGCCACCACTTCTACTGCTTTCTCACCCTGGGGGCAGATGGCTGGACCCACTCCTTTCCCCCAAATTTAGCCAAGTTCCACTGACCTTTCACTTTGTCCTTTGATCTTATGGGTTGATAACTCTGGAAACTGCCACAGCTGTGGGTGATCTGCTCTCCTGAATACTCCAGCTGTGGCTTACCCTGGATGCCCTGGGGCTACAGTCATGGTTTTAGGTTGGGCTGGTTTTGGCTTTCAACGTGTTGCAATGAACCCTTCCCCTCCACCTGCTGGGCTGCCTTCAGTGGAAGAATTGTTTCCCTGTCATTTTGTGGGTTCTGGAGCTCTAAAATTTGCTTAGAGAAATATTTTATAGGTATTTGAGGTGGTTATGGGGGGAGCTTCAGGAATTCTCCTGCTTCTATACCTCCATCTTGACTCCTCCCCCTCCCCGGTTATAAGAATTCTTTCCCAATTTCCCTCTTCTCTCCTAATATTGGTTACATTGACTTTTTTGGTACAAAACTTTTCAATTTAATGTAAACACAATTTTCCATTTTTCATTTCATAATGCTAACTCTTGTTTGGTCATAAAATCTTCCCTTCATCATAAATCTGACAGGTAAACTATTCCTTGCTCTCCCAGATTGCTTATAGTATCAGCTTTTATACCTAGATCATGTATCCATTTAGACTTTATTTTGGCATATGGTGTTAGATATTGGTCTATGCCCAGTTTCTTCCATACTATTTTCCAGTCTTTCCAGGAGTTTTTGTCAAATACTGAGTTCTTATCCCAGAAGCTGGGGTCGTTGGTTTTATCAAACAGTAGATTACTATAATCGACTGCTGTGTCTCATGTACTTAATATATTCCACTGATCCACTACTCTATTCCTCAGCCAGTACCAAGTAGTTTTAATGACTCCTACTTTATGATACAGATTAAAATCTGATATGGCTAAAACACATTCACTAGCATTTCTTTTCATTAATTCCCTTGACATTCTGGACCTATTGTTCTTCCAGATGAATTTTGTTACTCTATTTTTTCTAATTCTACAAACTAATTTTTGGTAGATTGATTGGTGTGGCATTCAATATGTAAATTAATTTGGTAAAATTGTCATTTTTAGTATATTTGCTCAATTTGGCCACAAGCAACAGATTTTTTTTTTTCCAATTATTTAGATCCGACTTTATTTGTGTGAAAAGTGTTTTGTAATTGTGTTCAGATAGGTCCTGGGTTTGTTTTGGTGGGTAGATTCACAAATATTTCATAATGTCTACAGTAACTTTAAATGGAATTTCTCTTTCTATTTCTTTTTGTTGAATTTCATTAGAAATATATAGGAATGCCAAGGATTCATATGGGCTTGTTTTATATCCTGCAACTCTGCTAATTTACATATTATCCCAAGTACTTTTTTACTTGATTCTCTAGGATTCTCTAAGTATATCATCATATCACCTGCAAAGAGTGATAGCTTAATCTCTTCTTTTCCTAATCTGAATCCTTCAATTTCTTTTTCTTTTCTTATTTCTACTGCTAACATTTCTAGTACCAAATTGAAAAAGAGTTGTAATAATGGACATCCTTGTTTCACCCCTGATCTTATTGAAATGCTTCTAGCTTATCCCTATCAGATATGATACTTGCTGATTATTTTAGATAGATGCTACTTTTTATTTTAAGGGAGATTCCATTTATTCCTTTACTTTCTGGTGTTTTTAATAGGAATGGCTGCTGTATTTTGTCAAAAACCTTTTCTGTATCTATGGAGATAATCATATGATTTCTATTTGTTTTAGGGTTGATATAATCCATTATACTGATAAATTTTCCTAATATTGGACCATCCTTGCATTCCTGGAATAAACCCTACCTGATCAAAGTATATTATTCTCATGATAAATTGTTGTAGTCTTTTTGCTAATATTTTATTTAAAATTTTTTGCATCTATATTCATCAAGGAAAATGTTCTATAATTTTCTTTCTTCATGTTGTCTCTTCCCAGTTTAGGTATCAGTATCATATTTGTGTCATAAAAAGAACTTGGTAGAACTCCTTCCTCTCCAATTTTCCCAAATTGTTTGTAGAGTATTGGAATCAATTGTTCTTTAAATGCTTGATAGAATTTGCTAGTAAATTCATTTGGCCATGGAGATTTTTTCCTAGAGAGTTCATTGATGGCTTGTTCAGTTTCTTCTTCTGAAAGGAGGTTATTTAAGTATAAATAACTTATGGGCATACAATTGGTTAAAATAATACCTAATGATTGTTTTAATTTCCTTTTCTTTGGGGGTAGATTCATCCTTTTCATTTTTGATACTCATAATTTGGTTTTCTTTCTTTTTTTAAATCATATTAACTAAAAGTCTATCAATTTTATTGGTTTTTTCATAAAACCAGTTCTTAGTTTTATTTTTTAATTCAATAGTTTTCTTAATTTCAATTTTATTAATCTCTCCTTTGGTTCTCAGTATTACCAATTCAGTATTTAATTGGGGATTTTCAATTTGTTATTTTTCTAGCTTTTTCAGTTGCATGACCAATTTATTGATCTCTCTTTTCTCTACTTTATTCATATATGCATTCAGAGATATAAAACTTCCCCTAAGAACTGTTTTTGCTGCAACCCACAAGTTTTGGTATGTTGTCTCACCGTTTTTATCTTCTTGAATGTAGTTACTAATAGTTTCTATAACTTCTTGTTTGACCCACTCATTCTTTAGGATTAAATTATGTAACATCCAATTAGTTTTTAGTTTATGTTTCCATGGCCCTTTATTACATTCAATTTTATTGCATCATCATCTGAGAAGGATGCATTTAATAATTCTGCCTTTCTGCACTGAATTGTGAGGTTTTTATGCCCTAGTACATGGTCAATTTTTGTGTATATGACATGTACTGCTGAGAAGAAAGTATATTCCTTTTTATCCTCATTGTATTTTCTCCAGAGGTCTATCATATCTACCTTAACTAAAATTCTATTCATCTCCTTAACTTCTTTTTTGTTTATTTTGAGGTTAGACTTATCAAGTTCAGAGAGGGGTAGATTGAGGTCCCCCACTAGTATACTTTTGCTGTCTATTTCTTCCTCTAACTCCCTTAACTTCTCCTCTTGGAATTTGGCTGTTATACTGCTTGGTGCATATATGTTATTAATGATATTGCTTCATCCTCAATAGTGACTTTTAGCAGGAAATAGTTCTTTTCCTTATTTCTTTTAATTAGATCTTTTTTTTTTGCTTTTGCTTTATCTTAGATAAGGATTGCTACACTTCCCTTTTTACTTTAGCTGAAGCATAATATACTCCAGCCTTTTACCTTTACCCTGTGCATATCCCCCTGTTTCAAATGTGTTTCTTGTAGACAGCATATTGTAGGATTGTGGTTTTTATTCCATTCTGCTATCTGCCTCCATTTTATGGGAGAGTTCTTTCCATTCACATTCACAGTTATGATTACTATCTGTGTCTTTCCCTTCATCCTACTTACTCCCTTGTTTATGCTTTTATTTCTCCCTTCTCCCTTCCCCTCCTTGAGAGTTTTCCTCTTGCCAACCACCTCCCTCAGTATTCCCTCCATATCAACCCCCCTCCCTTTTTCTACCCTTCATTCTTACTACTGCTTCCTTCACTTCTACCCTCCCCTTTTTACCCTTTCTCCCATCCTACTGCCTGTAGGGCATGACACATTTTTATACTTAATGTAGTATGTTATTTCCTCCTTGAACCAAGATTGATGAGAATAAATCTCATACAATGCTCCTCTTCCTCCTTTCCCTCTTCTATGATAAGTTTTATGTCTCTTCACAATAGAAACCTATACTTAATTGACTATGTTATTGCCTCCTTACACCAAAACCAATGAGGATGAAGCTCATATAATGTTCACCTCTCTCAGTTCTTTACCTCTATTATAATATGTTTTCATGCCTCTTCATATGGTGTAATTTCCCCTTTTCTGCTTCTTCCTTTCCTCTTCTACCCCTTAATAAGGTATTTTATCATCATGTTAGCTAATTTATGCCCACACCTATTTATCTATATGCCTTTTAAATATCATGATAAATAAATAATTCTCAATTTTGACAGGTATCAGTTTCCCATATAGGGATGTAAACAGTTTGCTCTTATTAAATAACACGTTTGTGTGTGTGTGTGTGTGTGTGTGTGTGTGTGTTTGCCCTGCTTACTTTTCTATGTCTTGCTTTAGTCTTGTATTTGGAGCTCAAATTTTCCATTGAGCTCTGGCTTTTTGAACAGGAAGGTCTGGAATTCATTTCATTGAATGACCATCTCCTTGTCTGAAAGATTATGCTCAGTTTTGCTGGATAGTTGGCCCTTGGTTATAGGCGAAGCTCTTTTGCCTTATGATTCCCACTGATCTTTCAGTGTAGAAGCTGCTAGGTCCTGTGGGATCCTGACTGTAGTTCCATGATATTTGAATTGTTTCTTTCTGGCTACTTTATGTATTTTCTCCTTTACCTGATAGTTCTGGAATTTGGATAAAACATTTCTCGGAGTTTTCAATTTGGGATCTCTTTCAGGAGGTGTCTGGTCAATTCTTTCAATAACAATTTTACACTCTGGTTCTATGACCTCAGGGCAGTTTTCCTTGATGATTTCTTGAAAGATGTTGTCCAGGCTTTTTTTTTTTCATCATGACTTTACAATAGATCAATAATTCTTAGATTATCTCTTCTGGATCTGTTCTCCACATCAATTATTTTACATCTTTTTCAAATATTTCATTCTTCAGGTTTTGTTTGACTGATTCTTGATGCCTCATAGAGTCATTACCTTTCATTTGTCTGATTCTAATTTTTAGTGATTTACTTTTCCTCAGTTACTTTTTGAAGCCCCTTTTCCATAAGTTCAGATTTCATCTTTAGGGATTTATTTTCCCTAGTTAGACATTGAACCTATTTTTCCTTTACACACATTTTACTTTTATAAGGAACAGTTTTCTTCAGTGAAATATTTTTCTATTTTTGCAATTGTAATTTTAAAAGAAATGGCCAATTTATCTTCTAGCACTCTAATTTGTTTTTTAATTAATTTTTGTTTATGTTTAGTTTACATCATTCCTTTCCATGAGATTTTGAATTACAAATTTTCTACCCATCTTTTGCCTACCTACCACCCCAAAACAGCAATCCTGTGTTTACCCCCTCTCCCAATCTGCTCTCTCTCCCCTATCACCACTCTGACTTTCCGGTAGGGAAAATTTCCTTGCCCAGTGCCTATATATCTTAATTCCCAGTTACATGTAAATAATAACAACAATAATAATAATACATACATATACAAATAGATACATAAGTGTATATATATATATATATATATATATATATATATATATATATATACACATATGCATTTTTTTAAGTTCTGATTATACAATTTTTATTCTAGATTCTTTCCCTAGCTCCCTCATCATCCACCCCCACTGGAAAGACAAGCAATTCAATGTAGGCCGTATATGTGTAGTAACACAGAGCTTCTCCACAATGTTCATATTGTGAAAGACTGACTATATTTCCCTCCTTCCTATCTTGCCCTCCACTTTTTCTATTCTCTACTTTGTCTCTGTTCCTTCACAGAAGGGTGTGCTTCTAACAACCCTCCTCCCCAATCTGCCCTTCCATCCATAATCCCCTCTCTCATCTCCTTCCCCCTACTCTCCTGTAGTGCAAGATACCCAATTAGAGTGTATGTCATTACTTCCCTAAGCCAAATTCAATGAAAGTAAGGTTGACCCATTCCCTCTTGTCTTCCTGTTCTTCCCCTGCATTGTAACAGTTATCCCTTGCCTCTTCTATATGAGAGGATTAACCCCATTCTGTCTCTCCCTGTCTCCTCTCATTCAATTCCTCTCCCACCTCTCAATTTCACCTTTTAAAGTATTATCCCTTCCTATTCAATTGATCCTGTGCCCTCTGTCTATGTACACATATATACACACACTCACATATGTATTTGTATGAATATATATCCTCCTATATAGACATATGTGTATGTATACATGTATAAATACATTTATATTCCCTTCACCTATTCTCATACTGAGAAAAGTTTCTTAAGTTACAATTGTTGTTTTATCATGTTGGCATGTAAATAGTACAACTTTGATAAGTTCCTTATGATTTTTCTTCCATGTTTACCTTCTCATGCTTCTTGGATTTAAATGTCAAATTTTCTATTCAGTTCTAGTTTTTTTCAGCAAGAATGCTTGAAAGTCCTCCACCTCATTGAATGACCATATTTTCCCCTGAAACATTATACTCAATTTTACTGGGTAGGTGATTCTTGGTTTTAATCCTAGCTCCCCTGATATCTGGAATATCATATTCCAGGCCCTTTGATCCCTTAATGTAGAAGCTGCTAGATCCTGGGTTATCCTGATTATGTTTCCACAGTATTCAAATTGTTTCTTCTTGACAGCTTGTAATATTTTCTCTTTGTTCTGGGAACTCTGGGACTTGTCTATATCATTCCTAGGAGTTTTGCTTTTGGAATCTTTTTCAAGGGGTGATCAGTGAATTCTTTCAATTTCTCTTTTTGACCTCTGGTTCTAACATATCAGGGCAATTTTCCTTGAGAATTTCTTGAAGGATGCTTTCTAGGTTCTTTTTTTGATCATTTTCATTTTGATCACTTTCAGGTAGTCCAATAATTTTTAAATTATCTCTCTTGGAACTATTTTCCAGGTCAGTGTTTTTTTTCAATGAGATATTTCGCATTGCCTACTACTTTTTCATTTGTTTGGATATGTTTAATAGTATCTTGACTTCCCATGAAGTCATTTGCTTGCATTTGCTCCACTGAAATTCTGAAGGAATTATTTTCTTCAGTAAGCTTTTGAGATTCTTTTTTCCAAATGGCAAGTTTGACTTTTTAAGACATTCTTCTCCTCATTGGCTTTTTGGGCTTCTTTTGCCATTTGAGTCAGTCTATTTTTTAAGGTGTTGTTTTCTTCAGTCATGTTGTTGACTCTCTTTTCATGATTTTCTTGCATCATTCTCATTTCTCTTCCCAATTTTTTCCTCCATTTCTCTTATTTGGTTTTCAAAATTCTTCTTAAGCTGCTCTATGGCTTGTAACAAGTTTACATTTTTCTTGGAAGCTTTTGGTACGGGAGTTCTGACTGTGTTGTCTTTGTCTTCCATGCTTTGATCCTTTTTGTCTGCCAAGAAAGGAATCTAAATTTGGATTGCTGTTCTTTCTTTGCTTCCCTTGACTGCTCATGTTGCCAGTCAACTACTTGGCTTTTTAGCTCTGTGGACCTCTGCTTCCAGAGGGGAGAGTGTGGTCCTAAATCACTGGGGTTTTTGCAGCTGCCGGAGCTATTAGGAGGCTGCCATCTTGTGGCCCCCACTAACTTTGGCTCACTGTTCATCTACCTCAGGACCACCACCCAAGACCATGATCCCAATCCAGGTAGCTTAATGCAAGAGCATTTAGCCTCTGAATGATTGCTTAGCCCCCCTGCAATCTGCAGGCCAGGAGCTTCTAAAGCAGCCATGTGGACATGGCTTCGGCTGCTTTCTTGCCCTGGAGGCAGACAGCCAGACCCACTTTTCTCCCCAAAATTTAGCAGAGTTCCATTAACATTTCATGTAGACCTTGTTTCTTATGGGTTGATAATTCTGGAAACTGCCACAGCTGCTGGTAATCCACTCTCCTGAAAGCTCCAGCCACGGCTTGCCCTGGCTACCCTGGGACCAATCTGCAGTTTCAGGCCAGGCTGGTTTTAACTCCCAGTGCACTGCAATGAGCCTTTCTGTCCTGCTTGCTGGGCTGCCTTCAGTGGGAGCTTTTTTCCTCTGTATTTTTTGGGGTACTGGAGTTTCTAAAATTTGTTTAGAGTCATATGTTATAAGTATTTGAGGTAGTTAAGGGGGAAGCTGCAGAGTTTTCCTGCTTTTTTATTTTTTTGCTTTTTGGAGGGCCGGACAATTGGGGTTAAATGATTTGCCCAAGGTCACACAGCTAGTAAGTTTTAAGCATCTAAGGCTGCATTTGATCTTAGGTCTTCCTGACTCCAGGGCCTGTGCTCTATTCACTGTGCCACCTAGCCACCCCTGTTTTCCTGCTTCTATGCTGCCATCTCTAATTTTGTTTTTAAAGACTTTCTTGAGCTCTTCCAAGAATGCTTTCAGGGCTTGAGATTAATTCATATTTCCTTTTGAGGCTTTAGCTGTCGGTGTAGAGTGAATGCTGTCTCCTTCTGAATTTGGTTCTTTACACTCACAATAAAAGGATTCTAAAATCTGTCTTTGCAATCTGTTTTTCCCCATTTTGAGGCACAGCCTTAGCCACACCCTTCCTCTAGGACTCCCAAGCCTTCAATTAGTTCTACTATTTTAGCATTCTAGTTTGGGGTAATATGCTCTCGGGGGGGGGGGGTGATTAGAGCAGCTTGGATCTACTTTATCATCGTTTTTTATGATGAAGCTGGTTCTTTTCTTTTCTTTTCTTTTTTTGGAGGGGTAGGGCAGGGCAATTGGGGTTAAGTAACTTGGCTGAGGTCACACAGCTAGTAAATGTTAAGTGTCTGAGGCTAGATTTGAACTCAGATCCTCCTAACTCCAGATCCAGTGTTCTATTCATTGTGCCACCTAGCTGCCCCCTACTTTGCCATCTTGGTCCCTGAAAGTTCAGGTAGGTGATTTTCAAACTTCCAGGCTGTGGATTGATAGCCCCAGGAGCAGCTACTATTGCTGCCATGGGCCCTGTGTTTGTCTCTTACCCAGCTCCAACAGATCCCCAGTCCTGTTGTGATAGGTCTGAGACTTGTCCCTGTGGTTGGTGAATCAGTTTGTCTGGGCTCACTCTGGTTGCATCCATCTCCGTGGGCTGAGCCAGCCTCTGTACTCATGTGGCTGTAATCCTCCTGCACTCCTGTCCTCCTGCCACATTTATTTTTTTTAATTCACTTGCTATTCTTCACTTTGTGTTCTTCCAGATGAATTTGGTTATTATTTTTCTCACTCTGGAAAACAAGTCTTTGTTAGTATGGCATGGAAGAGGTAGATTAATTAAGGAAAGATGATCATTTTTACTATAATGACTTGGCCTAACCAAGAATAATTAATATTTCTCTAGTTGTTTAGATCTGTCTTTATTCATGTGAAGTACTGTGCAATTCGGTTCATATAGTTTTTGTGTGTCTTAGCAGTCAGACTCGAGTTTTTTATATTGTCTACAATTATTTCAATTTCTTTCAATTTCTGTTCATGTTTTCCCTAAGATATGGTTATTTAAATATTCTATCTCCTGCTCTGGTAATATAAGCAGTTACTTTTTTGTAAAAATTCATCCATTCCAATTAGATTGTCAATTTTACTAACAAATAATTGGGTAAGATAACTCCTTATAATTGCTTTAATGTCATCTTCATTGGTGGTGCAGTCATCCTTTTCAATTTTAAGACCAATAATTTGTTCTTTTAAAAAAAATCAAATTAACTAATAGTTTATTGTATTTTCTTTTAATAAAACAGGTTTCCAGCTTTGTTTGTTAATTCAGTTTTTTTTACCTTAAAATTTATTAGTGTCTCCTTTAATTTTGGTGATTTCCATATTAGTGTTTAATTGAAGATTTTTTTTCAATTTTTTTAGTTGCATACCTAATTCATTCACCTGACCTTTCTCTCTTTTATCAATGGACATGTTAAAAAAATAAATTTTCCCCTAAGAACCATTTTGACTTCATCCCAAAAATTTTGGAATATTATCTCATCATCATTTTCTAATGAAATTATTATTTCTGTAATTTGTTCTTTGACCCATTCTTTAAGATGAGATTACTTAGTTTCCAATTATTTTCAATCTATATTTCCATGACACTTTATGGAAAATATTTTTTATTGAGTTATGATCTGAAAAAGGGTGTGTTTAATTTTTCTACTTTTCATCATTTAGCATGTGGTGTTTATGTCCTAAAACACATTCAATTTTTGTGAAGGTGCCATGCATACCTGAGAAAAAGGCATTCTGCTTTTTGTTCCCATTCAGTTTTCTCCAAAGATCTATCTAATCTAACTTTTACTAAAATTCTATTCATCTCCTTAAATTCTTTCTTATTTATTTTATGGAAGGTTTCATCTACCTCTGAGGGGGGAAAGTTGAGATCTTCCACTAGTATATCTTTATTTCCTCCTATAATTCATTTAATTTTTCCTTTGAAAATGTGGGGACTATGCCATTTGGTACATATATGTTTAATATTTATATCACTTCATTGTCTAGGGTACCTTTCAGCAAGATGTCATTTTTCTGCTTATCTTTTTTAAATGGGTCTATTTGGATTTTGTTTTTGTTTTTCTGAGATCATGGTTGCTACTTGCTTTTTTGTTTCAGGGATGATTGTTTCTGCTTCAGTCAGTCTCTTATTTGAACTCTTAGTCTTTTCATTTGTGTTATTTGTAAGCAACAAATTGTTGGATTCTGGTTTGTAATCCATTCTGCTATCTGGTCCTATTCTATGAGTGAATTCATCACATTCCTATTCACAATTATAATTATAAACAGTGAATTTTCATCCATCCTATTTTCTTCTGTTTATCTGTCTCTTTTATACTGTCTCATATAAAGTCTGCTTTGACTCCAACCACTGGGTTCTTTTTATCTGCCTTTCCTTTCTCTTATTCCCTTCACTTCATACCTCCCTATTGGATAAGATAGATTTTTATTATCAATTGAGTATAGATGTGTACATACACACAGAGAGACACATTTCCACCTCTTTGAACCAATTTATATGTGAGTGAGGTTCAAGTGTTGCTCCTCCTACAATTTTCCCCTCAAATATAAAAGGTCTTTCTTTTTGCAACTCTTTTATGTAATATAATTTTCTCCATTCTCCCTCTCCTTTCCTTCTTCAACCAAGGTATCCCTATTTCTTGTCTATCCATTTTCTTTTACATCATCCTGTATCAACAATGCAGGATTCACAATGCCTACAGTAACTATAAGTATGCTGATATGGTTATAAATCACAAAATGTATCAGGCTCTCTACATTGGAAATATAGCTAGAGCATTTTTTTCAAATACCAGAAAACTGAGTCCCAAAACCAGAAATCAAAGCCAAGACAGTAGTTATGAAGTTGGCACATGTAGTTAATGTAGTAAACACCCACATTCTCAAGCCTTAAAAACAGGACAGGCTACCTCAGGCAAAGATACTCCTTTCCTTACTCATGACAATTGCTCAGTGTCTAGGCAGCTTGCTCCCAGCAGCTCCAGTCCCCCTACCGTTCCCATCCCTGGAAGTCCTCAGCAGGAGTCCTTAGCAGAGATTCTGGCAGGCTTAAAGAAAAAGGAGTTCATGCCATAGCCACTGCTGCTGCTTCCAGTCACCATGGCATGGATGCTAGCTTGGTTCCAGCTTTCTCTTGCTCCACCCCTTCCTGCTATGTCAGCAAGTTCAAGGGGCGTAGAAAATCTTCAGATCCCAGTATCATTACACATCCCAACATAATCCAATCACTCTCATGCCTTCTTTCTATGTAGAATCCTTCTAACTTCTTTAATAATGACAAAGTTCTTAGAACTTATATATAATTTCTTTACATTTAGAAAAGTAAACAGTTAAATCTTGCTGCATCCCTTATGACTTCTCTTTTATGTTTACCATTTTATGTTTCTCTTGGGTCTTGTATTTTAAAGTAAATTTTTCTATTCCACTCTGATCTTTTCATGAGGAAAGATTGAACATCTCTATTTGATAAAATATACATATCCCACACTCAGTTTTACTAGGAAGGTTATTCCTGATAGTAATCCCAACTCTTTTCCCTTCTGGAACATCAAATTCCAAGAGCTTCATGTGGTGGCTGCTAAATCTTGTGTGATCCTGACACTAGCTTCATAATATTTGAATGATTTCTTTATGGCTGCTTGAAATATTTTTCTTTGACCTTGGAGCTTTGAATTAGTTATAATGTTCTTAAGAGTTTGGGATTTTTTTCAGGTGGTGATTGGTGGATTCTTTTAATTTCTCTTACACTCTCTGGTTTTAGAATAGCAGAGCATATTTCCTGGATAATTTCTGGAAATATAACATGTAGGCTCTTCCTTTGATCGTGGTTTTCAGGTAATTCAATAATTCTTTTTTAAGTTTATTTCATTTTTAATTTGTGGAATAAAACAAGCATTTCCATAACATAGTACAATAAAAAGAAATGACTGTACATGGAATGGCAAATCACTATGTACAACTTGCTATTCCTTTCAAATGTACAAAAAAAAATTATCATGGTTATTTCTTCTTTCCCTTTTTTTCTTCCCTATCCCCCACATTAGAGATGGCTACCATTAAACACAAATATATGTGTGTAAAAATTTTTTATTCATACTTCTGTCAGTTCTTTTTCTAGATGCAGATGGTGTCTTTCTTCATATGTCCTTTATAGTTATTTGGGTATTTACAATAGACCAATTTATTCACTTAAAGTTATTCTTACAACAATATTGCTATTACAGTATGCAACATTTTTTTGTTTTATTTTTAGTTATTTCATATAAGCCTTTGCATGGTTTTTTTTCTAAAATCATCTAGTTCATCCTTTCTTACAGCACAGTAGTATTCAATCACAACATGCCACATCTTGTTCATCCATTCCTCAAATGGATGGGCATTGCTAAAATTTCCAATTGTTTGCCACCACAAAGAGAGTTGCTATGGATATTTTAGAACATATAGGTTATTTTCCTTTTTCCCTAACCATATTTGGAAATAGACCTAGATATAGTACTGCTGGGTCAAAGGGGTATGGGTAGTTTAATAACTCTTTGGCCATAATTCCAGATTACTTTCCTAAACAGTGGTATCATTTCACAGTTCAACCAACAATGAATCAATGTCACATTTTTTTCCCATATCCCCTCCAATATTTGTCACTTTCCCCATCAATCATTTTAGCCAATTGAGTAGGTTTGATTTAATTGTTAATTCATCTCTCCTTAGTCTCTTTTCCAGGTGAGGTGCTTTTCCAATTAGATATGTCACTATTTTTTAAATTTTTTAATTCTTTTAGTTTTGTTTTATTGGTTCTTGATATATTGTGGAGTCATTAGCTTCCACTTGCCCAATTCTAATTCTCAAGGAATTATTTTCTTTAGTAAGCTTTTTCACTCTTTTTTATTTCCATTTGGCTAATGTTATTTTCCAAAGTGACATTTTTTTTTAGGATTTCTGTGCCTCTTTTACAAAGCTGTTTGTTACCTTTTCATAATTTTCTTCCTTCACACACTTTTCCTTATTTTATTTTTTCCTCCAAAGCTCTTATTTGATTTTGAAAATAATTTTTAGCTCTTCCAGGAATTCTGGTTGGGTTTATGTTCAATTAACTTTTTTCCTTTGAAGTTTTTATTGTACATGTTTTGACTTCATTGTCTTCTTTTGGATTAGTTCCTTCATGCTTTATATCACCATAGTAGCTTTTATGTTTTCATTTTTTGCTCATTTTTCCACTCTCATGATTTTGAAGTTTCTGTTGAAATTGGGATCTGTTCTAAGCAAGGGGTAGAGGGGAAGGAGCACTGACTCAAATCTCATTCTTTTCCACAAAGTTGTTTTCTTCTGAGATAGTTCCGAGGGTTTGAAGTTTTTGGTGCTTCCAAGATAGTGTGACCCATGGAGAGACATGGTAATTGTACTTTTTGTCTATGTTCTGGTCCTTTCCTAGACAGAGTCCCTGGTCCCTTGGAATTATAAATGATACTGTTCCTCAGGGTTCTTGATCCAAAAGCTCTACCACCTCTCAGTTTTCCAGTTCCCTCTGGACTGTAGTATTCCTCTCTGTCCTCAAACTATGACACAGAAGTTGGTACATGCAATGGAGCTGCCAAATAACATCTGAACCTACATCCAGTGCTAGCACAGGGCTCCCCATAATCTCTTTCTGACCATTTCCCATGCCCCTTTTCTGTCTCTGGCTTGAGAGTTCCCAAAGTCATTTCAGCTTCTGTTGCCACCATCTAGTCCACTAGTCTTTTCTTCATTGGACTTTGGGTGAACCTCCACTCTCATGTCACAGATATCTCTTTTTGACCTTCTACATTATCTTTAACTAGAAGAATGCCTCACTCTGACCTTTTTTTGGCTCTACCACTCCAGGTTTGATTTGAAGCATTATTGTAACGTTATTTGGAGGGGAATGTTAAGTAGAGGTTGATTGAGTTCTTTCTCTACTCCATCATCTTGGCTTTGCCCCAAGAAGTCTCTTTACACATAATCTTCAAACAATAATGGACTTCATGATACTCCCATAATAACATTTCATCTTTACTTCCTATTTATTTACAGAAATTGTTGCCCATGCCTAGACCAATTTTCCTCTTCAGCTGAAACCTATAGCATTCTTATTTTCACCAAATTACAGAATTTAAAAGTGACAAAGGACCTCTGTGACCTATCTATACACACAAAGTATTTCAAGTAATAGTCCAAGTGCTAGTACCTCTATGTTGTCTTCTTTCATCTCTCTGTCCTCCACCCTCAGCTATTAGCTCTCATTCTCTTTTCAAATTACTATGTATTTAATCATTTTTTAAAATGTTGTGTACCCCCATAGAAATTAAGTTCTTTGAGGGCAAGAGTTGGGTTATGTTTTGCTGCTGTACCTCTTGTCCCTATAAATGAAATTTATATGGTGCTTTAAGAGTTTGAATTACTGAAAGACTTCATTCCTAATAAGTGCCTATATGTCACATTCCAATTTAAATGAGATGGATCTTGTTCAAACACTAATAATGATATCTCTACATGACTCATGTTTGCCTCCATCCAGATAAACATGAGAGCATCTGAATTAGTCTCATTCTTATCTCATCTAAGGCAGTTCACCTATAAGCAATCAGGCTTTTAATAATAACTGAAAAGTAGAATATTTATTCAGGACAGTAATGAAAAGAGAAGAGGTTACTGCTTCAGCCACCTTAATGAAAGCACGAAAGAAATGATTATCATTTGCCTCCCTTGTGAGCACAATTTTCTACCATTTCTTTTTCGGAATGTTCCCCTCTCAGTCACTGAAAAATTCTTCTTTTGCAATTTGGAGAAGTTCATAGAAATTCCCAGTAGAGTGAATATACTGCTATATGATTTTTATATTAATACAAGGTCATGGCCTTATGTTTTCTGTCTCTTAAAGATACTAAGTTTAAAGGTCCATATCATTTGCTCTGGACACTACTAATACTTGCATCTACCATTCTCCTTGAAATACTTCTTCTCTCATGCTTCATAGATCTTTTCTCTCTACTCCACCCTTGCTTTGGTCTTTCTTCCATATGCCTTTGGCTTACAACATTTTGGGAAATGATATCTCCTTTCCCTACTGTTGTTATGTCTGCTACATCAACTACAGCGTTATGCAAACATAAGACATGTTATATAAATGTGTTAAGTTAATGAAATACTATCTAAGTTATTCCTGCATTTCAATGGGACTTGGGCCAAGAAGAACAAATTAAAAGAAAGGATGATAATAGGAAACTGTGAATGGGAGCCAAGAATGTAACCTGCTGAAATTTGAGGTCTTTTTTCCCCACATTAAAGGGCTCTGTGATTCTGAAATAACAATTCTTTACCTGTTTGTTCCAAATTCTGCTGATATTGAATGTGTGAGCTCTGTCTTGTGGGTACAAGGACACAGTTAAGATCTGCCTTTGCTCGAGGATATTGTCCCTTTATTACCCAAAGAAAGCACTTAGCTAACTAGTAAAGATTTTCCTCCAAGATGTGCATGTGGGAGGAATACACAATATGCATGTATTAAGCCATTTCTCTTAAACTCTCACCAGTTAACATGATTATGAAACCCCAGGACAGGTTTAAGGGTAATCTATATGAATTTTGTTTTCATCGAATCAATAGATCTTTGAGGGAGTGAATTCATCTCCTCCTTTCTAAGTGCCTTAGGTCTAACTTTAAAAAGGCACATCGTCTACTGAAATTGGAATTACTTTTGTCCAATTCCCTCCAAGTACAATTTTATCAGTAACTGCTTTCAGATATCAACTGGAAATATGACTCTACACATTTTGAACAATACTATAAGTGATGATTTCTTTTTAATCAGAGACTAAGACCGTATTTGTATCTGAGAAATAGCAAAAAAAAAGAGAACTGTCTTTTTTATATATAAAAAGACACAGTGATGGAAAAAAAAGTCACATCACTCCTCTAAAATTCATACTTTCTTAATATTAAAAATACTTTGAATCTTGAAGTGTCAGACAGTACATGATGAGTAATGCTACCTGAAAATCCACATAAATCCCAAATTCTCATAATTCTTATTTTATTAGCCCTACTTTCATCAATCATTTTTGAATTCTTTTTGAAATATTTCTTCAGCTCTGCTCTGTATAACACCAACAATATATCTATCAGTTAGCACTTATTAATTGCCAACTATACTTGGGACATTGTGCTTAACATAAGTCTCTGCCCTTGAGGAACTTGTAGTCAAACTGGGAAACGTGGGCGTGGGGGGGGGGGGAATATAGGCACACGCAAATAATCTTTTTTTTTTTAATTTATTTACTTTTAGTTTACAACATTCAGTTCCACAATCCCTTGAGTTTCAAATCCCCTCCCCTCTATCCCCCCTCCATGGCAGCATGCAATCATATATAGAATCTACAAATACCTTCACATTAAACATTAGTCAGGTTGTAAAGAAGTATTATAACCAATGGAATGAACAATGAGAAAGAGGAAACAAAACAAAACAAGAAAAAGAGAGAGAATTCTTCATTCTCCAGAATTGGTAGATAAGTTCACAACTCCACCAACAATGCATTAGTGTTCCAATTGCTCCACATCCTCTCCAGAAGTTTTTGTTTTCCTGTTTTGTCATCTTAGACAATCTGATTGGTGAGATGTGGTACCTCGGAGTTGTTTTGATTTGCATTTCTCTAATCAATAGTGATTTAGAGGATTTTTTCATATGCTTATAGATATCTTTAATTTCTTCCTCTGAAAACTGCCTGTTTATATCCTTTGACCATTTATCAATTGGAGAATGACTTGTATTCCTATAGATTTGACTCAATTCTCTGTATATTTTAGATATGGCCTTTCTCAGAGACAGTGTTTGTAAAAACTCTTTCCCAATTTTCTACTTCTCTCTTAATCTTGGTTACATTGGCTTTATTTGTACAGAAACTTTTCAATTAAGATTACCTAGCAAGAACAATAATTTTCTCTCTATATATCTATACCTATATCTGTCTATCCATATATATGTACATATATGTGTGTATACACACATAGAGTTACTGTTTTTGCTAGATAATCTTTATATACACAAACATACATATATACATACACACATACATGCATACATGCATACATACATACATATGTATGCTGATGAGGGATAAACTGTAATTTTTGGAGTGGGTTCCCACAAAACTTATAGTGACATAGCCTTATAGGAATGAGTGTGTATAAGTACATGTAATTGTGATTATAGGAGCATAAGTATAACCATAAGAATATAATTGGTAAAAGTAGTCTAAACGGGGAAATCTTACATGGTAGGACCACAAAGTAAATAAAAATGATGTAGTTTTAATGTGTCAATGAAGTGTAATTATATGTTAACATCTCCATTATTACATCCTGGCCGGTGAAATCAGTTGGTTACAAATCATCTATGTCCTTTATATGTAAAATGGGGTGGTTATTTTTGTGTCATCTGCTTCTTATAAAGCATTTAATAAAAACTAGAGTAAATTTGTGTTTTAGTTATTATAAATTATTATAAACAGCTTTTAAAGCCAGTGTGATGGACCATGTTTCCTTCTCTGAATAGGATGTTTGCCCAGGAGAGATACTTTAAAGTCAATGGAGAAATCTTTTAAGTTGCTTTGTTCATGTACTATTTTTCCAGCTCTCTTTTCTTCAGATACAAATCTGCCTAGACCAATCACTGGTTTACTGAGAGTTAGATAAAATCACAGAATTAGCAATGCATGAAATGATAATTCTTGCTCTTCTGCAGAGCAGTGACTGACTACGTTGGACTATTCACTATAGGGTGAAACTGTCAGATTTGATATAAATAACCAGTAATATTTGAAATAGAAAATAACAAATTTAAACATACTATATATTTTTGTCTCTTGAGTCAGGAGACTTTTATAATCATCCTTAACCAATACTAATAAAAATAAGAAAAACAAAACAACACCTAAGGTGTTTTGCTTTTATCAGACTGTAATGAAGACCATCCCATCAGTTTATTTGTGTTTTATTAAGGAAAAGGAATCATTGTGATATGTAGTGGTTCCATTTCATAGAGTTTAATTCTCATTTTCAGTAGTGTTTTTTTTTGTTCCCCTGTCTACATATTATTTTCTGTGAGAAAATATTAGATAACAATGTACATTGCATAGCAATAAACCCAGTAAATCCAGGGAAATGAATATGGTGCAATAAAAATATTTGACACTTGCTAGGATAGTCTTCATGACTAAAAGGAACAATGAAAAAAAGATATGCTTTATTAAAAATAAATACAGCTGATATAAGATATAGGGGAATAGTATTATTGTTCACAATAATACATGTTTACATAAAATTTTATGAATCCAGGGAGTGGGTACCCAATGAAGAAACTGTGGATTAGCATAAAATAGTAGAGAGGAGTGGAAGTGATGTATTTGGGGGGGGGGTTATACTAAACAACTAGATGAAGAAAGTAGATAAGATTTTTGTGCTCAATTCATCACATTGACTTGGGTAATCTTTTCAGTTATTCAGACTGTAACTCATCCTTGCCTGGACAATTTATGTTTATGTCCTCTCAGAAGTTTGGTAGTCAGTCAACCTTCAAATTACTATAAATGGTGTTGATGTCTTTACTATCATTCATATCTCATTTTTCTACATCAAAGACATTTTAAATTGGTCATATTATAATTATATGAATCTCAAATCATATCATTCTCATTTTTAATATTGCATATAGTTTTGATAATTTTATCTTTGCCTTAATTCAAAGATATGAATTTTTACAATTAATCTTGAAAGTATTATTTTGTAGGTTAGGAATAATTTTATCCTTATGTAAATTTAATTAATTATTTTCTGCTGTGTTCTTTGGTGCTCACTATGTCTAAAATCTTCCAGTTCTATTCCTGAAAAGTGTGTTCATATGTACAGGCATGAGCATTTGGTGTAAGTTCTAAGACTATGGATAACTAAATATGTTGTATTCTTATTTTGATTATATTGATCATATAAAGAAAAGACTTGTAAATTTTTATGTAATTAAAATTGTCATTTTACCTCTTATTTTCAGCTAATTCCCTTGTGTGTTAAGACTTTTCTTGCTTAGCTATAGTTATTCAAGTTATCCCTTCCTACTGCATTTTAATTTTTCTTTTATTCTCATATGGCATTTCTTCAAATAAAAATCTTTTCTTTACATTTAGTTCATAAAAATATTTGGAGATTGTCGTGGAATATGATACAAATTGATTGTTTGAAATTTACCAAACTGTTTTCCAGCATTTCTTTCTTTCCAAATAAGGAAATCATTCCTAGTTACTCATGTTCTTAATTCATTAAATATTAGACTACCATTCTTAATTACCCTCTACATTGGTTGCTTCATCCATTCCAACATTGTTTCTGTTTTTAAACTAGTGTAAAATATCATTGATATGCAATACTTCATATTTTGAGAACTGGTAATTCTCGGCACCCTTCAGTATTATATTTTTTTTATCATTTCTTCCTTGGAAATTCTTGACCTTTGCTCCAAATGAATTTTATTTTTATTTTATATCCTTTTGCCAAGTAACTTGTTGTTAGCTTAAATTCTTTGCAATGAATCTGTAAGTTATTTTCCACCATACCATCATTGTATTAGCATAGCCCAAACGAGTGTGTATTTGCTCAATCATTAAAGTTTTCCTTTGGGGAGGGGAATGGAATGGGGGATGGAAAGACTCTTTTTCAATTGTATTCATATAAATTGTGAGTTTAACTTGGTAGGTTAGTTCCTAGCTAATTTATCCATTTTTTTTGCATATATTATTACGAGAATCTCCTCCTTTTATATTCTATGCATAATGTAGAAAAGAGATGATGATTTTTGTGGATTTATGATACATTCTGCTATTTTTATAAAGAAAAACAACCCAATAAAGTCATTCATTGCTTATTCAGTAAATATTTCTGCTATTGGATTATTGCATTCTTTATTTATGGAACAATATAGTCATTATATAAATAATACATTATATTCAATATTTTATATATAGTTATCCATTTTGTTAAAGTTCTTGATTTTGTTGATATAAAATTGAATAACATTTTTTGAAATTCAATTTAATCTTTTTCATATTTGTGGATTTCCCCATTTTTTTGTTGGTCATTTGGTTTTCCTTTCTCTGTTTAAGTTAAATTAGCTAATATATGTATGTTTTATTCTTCTATTCATCAAATAGTTCTTAGTTGTATTTAAAATATCAGCAGAACTTTGTATTCAATTTTGTTTACCTCTTTTTTGATTTTAAGAATTTATTTTTATTCAAAAGTTTTTATTGTCATTTCTTTCACATGCTTAGTTAAAAAAAATGGCTTGCCATACTTGCAAGACAGAAGGAATAAACTTTTTTTATCTAATAGTGTTTTTTCCCATTTCTACATCAAGAAAATGTTTAGTATTCATTTTTACAGGATCTTGCATTTCAATTTATTTTTCCTCCTTTTCCCTTAGCTTCCCTTCTACTGAAAATGGTAGGCAGTTTGATATAGTTTATACATGCACTATCATGTAAAACATATTTCCATTTTTGTTACACTAGTGGAAGATGAAACAGATCAAAAGAAAAAAAATGAGAAAGAATAAAGCAAGTGAAAAAGAAACATGCTTTGATTTGCAGAGTCCATCAGTTCTTTATCTGGATGTGGACAGCATTTTTCTCCATGAGTCCTTTATACTTCTCTTGGATCATTGTGTTGCTAAGAAGAGATGTGTCCTGGATCAAACTTTTTTTTAACATAAATTCTTAAGGTGTGTATTTAATTATCTGAATCTCTTTTGTGGTATAAATAATTATCACCAAATAGCTATTTTGGTTACATCCTTTTACTTTGGGTATATTTAATTTTTTAATCTTTTTTAATTTTACAAAATGTTACAGTATTTAATATTTCTGTGATTTGTTCTTTAGCTAATTCTTTCTTTAGGATTATAGCATTTACTCTCCATTTTAGTTTTATTTCCTCTGATTAATCTATGGATTATATTTTTATCATATTGTAGTCTATAAAGAATTGTGTAATATTTTTTTTATACATTTGTTTATGATTTATTTGTTTTCTAGCTTAAGGTCAATTATTGTAAAAATGCCACACAAACCTTAATAACATTCCAATTTCTTCCAATTTCTATTAAGTAATTGTCAAAAGTCTATCATTTAATTTTATCCATTTTTTTGAAAACACTTAATTCTTTCTGACTAATTTTTATGTTTGCTATATCT
>CM053589.1:155178062-155204671 GCA_028646515.1 Pseudochirops corinnae
GTCATTGTGCATATCCAGGTTAACAAAGCTCCTGAAATGCTATGGCATACTTACTTACAGGGCTCATGGTCGAATCAACCCATACATGAGTTCTCCTTGCCATATTGAGATGATTCTTACTGAGAAGGAACAAATTGTTCCTAAACCAGAAGAAGGGGTTGCTGAAAAGAAAAAGATAACCCAGAAGAAACTGAAGAAACAAAAGCTTATGGCACAGGAGTAAATATGACATTAGAGTGCAAATAAAAGTGAAATGAAAACCAAAAAAAAAAAAAATCACAGTATTCGATTTCAATTGTCTTGTCTTTACTATTTACATTGCTGTAGTCGTCGCGTCTATTGTTTTCTTTGTTCTACTTATTTCACTTTTCAACATATCATATGTCTTTTCATACTTCCCTGTATCCATTATATTTCTCACAGTAGGTGAATATTCCATTATTTTTACATACCACAAGTGATTTAGTCATTGATGTGATAAGAGAATGCCCAATCAATGGACACTAACTTTGTTTTCAGGCCTTTGTGACTACAGCAGTGTTTCTGTACATATTTTAATATATCTATGTTTTTTCTGGCCCCCTTAGACTACATTGAGGTGCTGTTCCTAAGGATAAAAATCTAAAGCTTAAATTCTCTTTCCAGAGTTTAACTAAGTGAACCTCTCAGCTGTGGGCAGAAATTCCCTGTTCAAACCAGCTGGCATCTTTCTTCCCTGGGCACAGGACCCTTTCCTTGAATATGTACCCTGATCACTCCCTGTCTCCCCACACAAAAGGACTCCAGGTCGATCTGCTTTTAGGCACATCCTCTCCACCCTGGGATATGTACGATTATACACTGAGAGGACAGCTGCTTTCCCTTTCTTTCTTGCTAGACTTGTCCTACTCTGCTCATAGGCTTTGTGTGGGGCAGAATAGGAAGAGGATAGTAGCTCAGCCCTTTCCAGTCCCTGCTTCCCCAAGACCTTTCCAAACAGGCAGGAAACAAAAAGATCCCCAAGTTTATGCACCAGTTGAGTTTATGTTGGCTCAGCCTGACTACAGCTCCAGCCTCAATTTTCTTATCTCCATTCAGGAAATTTCAAGGAAAAATCACCATAAAAAAACTCAATGGGTCTTGTTGCAAAAAAAAAAAAAAATACTTGGGTGATGTATTCATGGGTAACTGTATCTAGGCAGACTGCTAGCTCAGGGAAGACTTTTAGGCTGGGGGAGGGGAGAGGCAGAGTTAATGTCTTTATGGCTGGGGGAAAGTATGACTTTTACAACTTAATTGCACAGGCTTGTTACAAACTGATGTTACATACATAGGTACCCAAACACAAGTGAGATTTTTACAAACTGAGGTTAGGGTCAAAAGCATCCCAGACCCCATCAAAAGTAGTTTGATGTGTTACTCCTCTCTTCTTCCTCCCCCTTTTCCTTCCTTTCCCATTCATCACTTTCTTCCTCCCTTGTGTCCCTCTCCTTCTCTCCTTTTCTTTCCTTCTTTCTTTCTTTTGTTCTTTCTTTCCTTCCTTCCTTCCTTCCTTCCTTCTTTCCTTCCTTCCTTCGTTCCTTCCTTCCTTCTTTCCTTTCTTCCTTCCCTCCCTCTCTCATCTCTTCTTTACTTTTTTTTGCTGGAAGGCAAAGGCTGTTTAGTTTGTCTTTGTGATACCATAACCTAGCACCATTGATTTACACAGTGTAACTGCTTAATAAATTCTTGTTTAATTGAGTTGAATTTTGGACTTTAAAATGATAAATGAAATATATATTCAGACACACATAATTGCTTGCCATTAGTTTTTACTTCACATGGCAAGACAAAATAGTAGTAAAACAATAGTAGCTTCTTTGTAATTTGTACAAAGAGGCCAGCATTTATGAAGTCAAACATACACTGACAATCAAGCATTAATCTAAGAGTAATCAGTATTTAGCAGCAATTAAACACTAATTTACTTGTTAATACTTATAGTGAAAATGGTGATCATGAAAGGAGTTTTCTCTTCCATGATGAGAAAACCGTTTGCAATCAGATAGCTCTTAGCAATAAAAAAAAACACAAAAAAACAAAAAACAAAAAAAAAATAGGTGAAGCTTCTGGGCTTCATTTAGAGTGATTATAACTCACTTTTTATTAAATTGACATAATGGGTAGAATTCAATATCATCTATGAAGATAACTGCTTTTCACTGTTTGTTATAAAAGTTTTACTTTTTACCTGTTTTCTAAGTTAGTAATTTGAATCTCATATCCTAGTCATCCTGAGTTCAATCAAAAGAAGTATTATTGACAAATACAAATAAAACAAATAGAATTGCTATTCTAACATTTCTAAATCTGTTATTGGGCTCATAGGACTCAAGGTACTAAACTCATTACCTGCTATATATCAAAGCAGGCAGTTTGAGTCAGGATTCATTCTTGGCATCCCGGGATTCTAGAGAGGCAGAGGTCAAGTTTCTCACTCTCAAACTCTGACTCATTATACCTTAACCTAGGGGACATATTTATGTAATGCTTCAGTTACAACTCATATCTAGGGTTTCCCCCCAAAGGGGAGGAGGGGCAAAAAAAAAGTATTGAGTGTATAATATGAATCAGTTGTTGGACAAGTGCATTATTCATACATACAAGAGTAAACAGTATGGATTAATAGAATTTCTTAAAACAAGAGTAAATCTTATAATTTGTAAGTAATATTATGTTTCACAGATAACCCAAAGGAGGCACTGAAGTTATCTGTCTCCAGCCTCAAACAGGTTTGCCTTTGATCTGGTCAGACAGGCAGACAGCTTTGGAGGAGTTAATAATCAGTGTAATTCTAGTCTAGTCTTCTCAAATGGTTTCTGGGAGAACCAACTCCTACAGCATTTTCTAATCACCCTTCTCAGAGTGGCTGGTGAGAAGTGGGGAGCAGCTCTCCCTACATGAAGATGGGGTCAATTGAGACAAGCACCCCTATTCACTCTCCTAAATCCCCTCAGGCCTCAGTGGGAGCCGGTTGAGTTACATACAGATTCCTTTATGGGTTTCCTGTGGTTTCTCCCCACTCACTGACCAGTGCCTGCCTACTTTATAGGGCAATAGAAAAAGAAGGCTATCTTGCCACCATTAAGCTCACAGGTTAACTTTAGCAATATTGTCATTCTGTACAAAGCATAGTAAATACTATATTATGTCACCCTTATCTCTTGGCACAGCCTCAATAGGTTGTTTATCACTATGATTCTGGGAACTACTCTCCAGGATCCTTGGGGCTGTTCTGGATGTTATTATCAAACACCTGGAAACTAGACATTCTCATGGCCAGAGATCCTGAGAAATTAACTCTAAGAAGGATAACAAAATCCTCCTTACATACATATTGCAATCTGCTAGAAAGTTGATTACTAAAATTCAGCAAAATAGAAAGTATTCAGTGTCACTAATTTAACAGTGTGAATTTCACCCTGGCTCTGCACTGTTCAAACAACTGAACATCACTAGTAAAATAGTCAGGATCAACTGGATGGTGAAGTGTTGGGCTGGAATCAGGAAGACTCATTTCTGAAATTCAGATATGGCCTCAGAAACTTACTTGTTGTGTGACCCTGGGCAAGTCACTTAACCTCATTTGCCTCAGTTTTTCCTCATCTGTAAAATGATCTGGAGAAAGTAATGGCAAACCTTTATAGTATCCTTGCCATATGGTGTCATATATGACTGAAAAAAAGCATTAAAAAAAGGAAAATGGCTTTTATCAGACTTCTTGTCACTGTCCATCCCTTCCAAGGGTATAGAAATGTTTGCCAGGGATTTTTCTATGCCACTATTTAAATCTGATCTAGTGGAACACAACACCTCTGGATCTCTTAAACTTTTAAGGTTTCCTACAAGCAAGGAATGGTATATTTTGTAATAGACACCTTTGAACATACTTCTTTGGAAAACTTTTACAGGTCAATTAAAAGAAAGTAACTATATTATTTTCTTCTAACTATGTGAGGAAAATGCATTTTTGTCAAAGAAGTATTCAAAATAAAATAATCTCTGAAGAGGTACAATACAGATTATTGGCTCTCATAAATACTTAAATTGCTACCATTTCCCTGCCTCTGTAGCAGTTCTTACTTTCTTACCACCAAGCCAGTTATTTTTTCTCTATAAAACCTTGTTCTAATTTGTCTTCTGCAGGAGCCGTATGCACTTGTTTTGATTCTATAACAGTAGTTTTAGGACTGCAACAGGGGGGAAACTTAGAGGTCACAAAACTTACCTCCCAATGTCCAATTCCATAAATAGTTCAGGGAACTCAAGTGAGTTAACTAATGTCACATAGGTAGGAAGTGACAGAGTTTGTCATGTTCATCCTGGTAATAGGAATTCTCTTTCCACCATGTAAATTTGCCCATATTTGTTTGCTGTTTGAAATATTTATATGTATGTATGTGTATATGTATATGTATAAATACACACATACATATATATACATATCCATACACATATGTGTGTGCATATGTATATATGAACTTATGCATGTATGTCTAGATATATCTACATATATATTATAACCGTATTGTAAGAGTGTTGATGGCATTATTAACCACTTCTTTTTTTTCTATGACTCCAGGAATATGATAAAAGTCATAACTGCCATTATTTGGATCAGTTTCTAAAATGCTGTTGCCAAAGTCAAATTATCTAAAGGAACTCTATCTATGCTTAGGGACAGAATCTTGGCAATTTATCAAGTGCTAGAGAACAGTGTGATGTTCTTACTGGGTTCAAGTAAATATGTTGAAAGGAATAGTTGGTCTAAGCTCCCTTTTAACTGATTTGTCACACAGCAGCCTTTAAGATGAAGAGGCCCATAAGTTGTTCTGACCTTAGGCATTTAATTCAATTCACTTAATTAAATCAACTTAACAAATGTACATTTAGTGCTTGAGTACTCTCATTGTCAGGCCCTGGGGAGAACTAAAAAAAAAAAAAAAGCCAAAAACACAAATTAAATCATGGGCCCTTTGGAATTGTAAAAACATTCTAGGTATAAGAAATGATGAAGCAAAGACTAGAGTTTGGACTAGGTTCCTGCTAATGTTCCCTCCCAATTCCCCAAATTCTGCGATTGCCTATTGTAAACTATGAGGCAAATGAATATTTATCTCAGGAAAAATACATTTAAAATATATAAATGGACATGAATCCATATTCAGAAGCATTGGTTTTATATTAGTGGTAAGGAGATATCTTAGCAAGTCACTGGATTACATTCTTTGATATTATTTTATCTTAATTAATTTTAGCTCTCTTTGTAGAAACATAATATATAAAAAAAAAATGCACCTATGCTTATTCCTTTGATTCCCTTGTCTTACATTATTGTTATATTTAGTGCTTCTAGAATGATATCAAATAATGGTAGTGATAATTGAATAATTTCTTTATGTTTATTTACATTGGAAAGGGGGGCCCTA
The DNA here is from genome assembly GCA_028646515.1 of Pseudochirops corinnae. Lineage (NCBI taxonomy): Eukaryota > Metazoa > Chordata > Mammalia > Diprotodontia > Pseudocheiridae > Pseudochirops > Pseudochirops corinnae. Next base: position 155,183,510 of record CM053589.1, read on the forward strand.
ATATTTCTCCACCACATAAAATGCTGACTTTTGTTTTACATAAATTTTATTTACCATGTGAAAGAAGACATTTTTAAAACAAAACAATTATCTTTTTAAACAAAGAAATGATGGTGCCTTTTTTCAACTCTCTCTGCATACACATACATATGTGTGTGTATGTGTGTGTAATCATGTAACTTTATTATTTTGCTTATTTATGCTATGGTCTATTACATTTGCAATTATCCTAGGAGTAACCTATTATTCATGGAAACTATTTCAAGCACCTCCCCCCAAAATGCTTGCCCATATTTTGAAATTTAAGGTCAATAAAAGTCAAATTGCAAACCTGATGCTATTTTCTGGAGGGTTTTTAGTTCCCAGTTGTAATATTAACTGACCATTTTTTAAAGCTCTATTTTAAAGAGATCATGTATTATCAGGGAATTATGTTACCTTCCCCTTCTTTTTTTCATTTTTTTTCTTTCTAAATTGTCTATTGTATAGGATGCTATAATAATTTAGGTTGTACTTTCTCAAAGTCTGTTGTTAGAAAATCCAGAGAAAAGCACTTTTCATCAAATATAGCTCTCCAAATATGACTCTGTAGAGGACCACAAGACTTTCAGATCAAGTGGGTAATTCTGTCCAAGGATCACTAAGAAAGCCTTCAAGTATTGTCTGGAGAACAAGAATATTTCAGTACTGAAGTCCTAATTTGAAGTAAATGTTCCTGAGAATACCAGACAATCACCTCTTCATTTCAAATGGCATGTGGTTTTAGTCTCTGCATCATATGTGTTCCAGATGCCAACCATATATTACACAGAAAAAATACTTATGTATGGGAGTGGGCATACATGATGATATTTATAAAATGCTAGAAATCTTAGATACATTCAGTAGAATTGGCTTTAAAAACTAGCAAATCTCAAGACTGGAAAAACTGGCAGAGTAGGAAAAAAGCAATTTATGGTCAAACTCTCTCCCAGCATTGCCCCAACAAAGCTCTAGGAAGAGGGCCCACCTGCATAATGATCAGGAAATACAAGAAGAAACCACTATGGATTATTTTATCTAGCCTGAAATTATGATTTTAGGCCTCAAACAAATGACAAAGATGTGAACTTTGGAGAGGGGTGGCCCTGTAGCTCTGTGGCTCTGAAACTGGGGTGGCATTAATGATTATTCCTGCTAGATGGGAGTAGGGAAGCCCTACAGTACTATCACTGATTCCTGAGCAGGACTGTTGATAAGTGCAAAATAGGGATGGGCTTGTAATGGGATCATTGACTTAGGATACAAATGAGCGTTAAAGGTAATGAATGTTGGAGGTTGGGTTGCAATGAGGAAATTAAAAGTCTATATCTCTGAACCTTGCCAGAGTTCCACTTAGATAACAAGAGCTGGACTGGCAATTGCCTACTGAAGTTCCATATAGGAGCAGATTTGTAGTTGTCTTGCGTAAGAGCCAGAGCCTATAAAGCTCTGAGCAGGAAGAATTCAATTAGGCCATGCGCTACGAGTTTTCAGGTTCCTGGCCTGAGCCACCTTGAAATTTTTGAAGAACGTGGAACTTAATAGCCAGAGAACACAGTGACAGAACCCCATTTAATACAGTCCAGGATCATATATGGCCCCAGCATTCCCACTAGAAATCCAAAAAATTCAGAATCTGACTTGTGGGAGCCAAGATGGTGGAGTAAGCAGTAAACCACTGCAACTCTCCCATTCTCACCTTCAAACAACCATAAAATAGAGTCCCAAAACAAATCCTGGAACAGCAGAACTGGCAAAAGGATGAGGTGAAAGAATTTTTTAGCCTAAGAAACTTGTAGGATCAGCAAGAGAGGTCCATCTTACTTGAGGGAAAGGGGAGTACAGCCTAGTCTGGGAAGTGTCCCAGTAAGTGAGCAGCAAACCCCACCTCAGCAAATTAGCAGGAGAGCCTGAGCCCCAGTGGGATGGAGACACCAGCTCCAGGACCTCCATATGTGTCTTTTCATAGCCCAAGGGACCATCAGACTCCAGGTCTGATAACCACCACTGGCTTCAGTAAAGCCCTGGGCAAACAGGTAGACGCCTACCTTAAGGGTGTCTAAGGAAGCAGGGACTCATCAGCCAGCACTGGCCCCTCCATGCTTCAGCATTGCCCTAGGCAAACAGGCAGGCTTCAGAGGCTTGACCATATGTGCTTCAGTGTAGCCACTAGAAAATGAAGAAACACCTTGGGGCCTCAGCACACACCAGACAACTAAGACCCCAGTTCAGCACCAAATAATTCAATAAAATAATAAAATGGGAGAAAATGTAAAATACTCGTAGAAAAACAACTGACCTGGAAAAGATATCTAGGAGAGAAAATGTCAGAATCATTGTACTAACTGAAAGTAAAAATTCAAAAGAAGGACCTGGACAGCATCTTTCAAGAAAATTATGTAGGAAAACTACCTAGATGTCCTAGAGCCAGAGAGCAAAAATAGGTTTTGAAAGAATCTACCTATCACCTCATGAAAGAGATCCCAAAATAAAAACTCCAAGGAACATTAGAGCCGAATTTCAGAGCTATTAGGTCAAGGAAATAATACAAATGACAAGAAAGAAACAATTCAAATATCAGGGAGTCACAAACAAGATCACAAAGAACCTGGAAACTGCAATATTAAGGGAGTAGAGGTCATCGAACATGATATTCTGGAGTGCAAAGGAGCTAGGATTGCAATTAAGAATCACTCTTCAAAATTAAGTGTAACACATCAAGGGGGAAAATGGTTACTCAACACAGTGAAAGGATTTCAAGCCTTCATAAGGAAAAGAACAGAAATAAATAAAAAAAAATTATCTGCAATATCGTAAGCGAAGAGAAGTATAATCAGATAAAAAAGGATAAGAAAACATAATGGATTCAATAGCACTAAACAGTTTACCTCGCTATGTGGGAAGATGATACTTGTAACTTAAATTATACCACTAACAATACAGATAGAAGGAATATACATACAAGATACAAGTATAAGCTAAATATGAGGGAATGACAGAAAAGAAGTTGAGGGATGAGAAAGAGGAAAGGGATTCAGGAGGAAGGGAGAAGCAGAATGAGGTTATGTGAAGAGGTGAGAAAGAACTATTAGAGTGGAGGGGAAGATGGGAGGGTGGGTGATGGGCATCGCTTGAATCTTACTCTCATTGGTAATGGCTCAAAGAGGGAGTAATATACCCAATCAATTGAATTTAGAAATATATCTTACCTGACAGGAAGTAAGAGGGAAGGAGATTAAATAAAGAAAGAGGGGTGCTGACATAAGGGAGGGCAAATCAGGGGAAGTATTAGACAGAAGCAAAACACTGGAAGCTACATACAAATTTCCCTCATGCATATTGATACAAAATTTTATTTAAAATATTAGAAAAGAGCTTATAGCAATTTCTCAACAGCATAATACACTATGTCTAGCTATGATTTATACCAAGTATGAAGGCAGGTTCAATCTTAGGAAAACTATCAGCAAAATTGACCTATCAAACTATCAAACTATCAAAAACTATCAGCAATAATAAAACTAAAAGAAATCATGATTATTTTAATAGATGTAGAAAAGTTTTTGACAAAATACAACACCCATTCCTATTTTTAAAAAACACCAGAAAATATAAGAATAATTGGAGTTTTCCTTAAACAATAAGTAGCATTCATCTAAAACAATCAACATTATATGTAAGGAGGATGAGCTGTAAGCATTTCCAATATGATCAGGGGTGAAACAAGGGTATCCATTTTCAGCCCTGCTGTTCAATACTGTACTAGAAATGTTAGCTTTAGCAATAAAAGAAGAAAAAGAAAGAGAAGGCTTTAGAATAGGCAATGAAGAAACAACATTATCACTCTTTGCAGATATAATGATATACTTAGTGAATTCTAGAGAATCAACTTAAAAGCTACTTGAAAACATTAGCAACTTTAACAAAGTTGTGGGATATAAAATAAACCCATATAAATCATCAGCATTTTTATATATAACCAACAAAGCCCAGCAGCAAGAGATAGAAAGAGAAATTCAATCTAAAATAATTATAGATGATATAAAATATTTGATAGTATATTTGCCAAGACAAATCCAGGAACTATATGGATATAATTACAAAACACTTTTCACACAAATAATGTCAGCTCTAAATGATGGGAAAACTAAAAACTGCTCATGAATATATTGAGATAATATAATAAAAATTACAATTTTCCCTAAATTAATTTACCTATTCAGTGCCTTCTGAACAAAATTACCAAAAATTATTTTATAGAGCTAGGGAAAAAAAAAAAACAATGGCAAAATCCTTCTGGAAGAATAAAATGTCAAGAATATCAAGGGAATTAATTAAAAGAATATGCAAAGGAAGTTGGCCTTGCCGTACAAAATAAAAAAAAAAAACTATATTATAAAGTAGCAGTCATCAAAACTATTTGGTACTAAGAAATAGAGTGGTGGGTCAGTGGAATCAATTAGGTATACCAGATAGAATAATCATTAACTATAGTAATCTACTCATTGATAAACCCAATAACTCTAGTTTCTCACATAAGAATTCACTATTTTACAAAAACTGCTGGGACAACTTGAAATTTGCATGAGAGAAAATAGCAATAGACCAACATCTTACACAAAATAGCAAAATAAGATAAGAAATGGGTAATATCAAAATGTTTTAGACATAAATATGGCTAATAATATAAACAAATTATTTGAGCAAGGAATAGTTTACCTGACAGATCTATGGAGAAGGGAAGAATTTATGACTCAACAAAAGATAGAGAACATTATGAAATGTAAAATGAGTAATTTTGTTTTTATTAAAATTAAAATTTTTGTACAAACAAAGCCAATGCAATCAATATTATAAGGAAAGCAGAAAGCTGGGAAACAGTTTTTTTTTTTTTTACTGACAGTGTTTCTAATAAAAATCTCCTTTCTAAAATATATAAAGAACAGAGTAAAATTTATAAGAATACAAATCATTCCCCAATTGATAAATGATCAAAGATTATGCCTAGGAATTTTTCAGATGAAGAAATTAAGGCTATCTCTAGTCATATTTTAAAAATGGTCTAAATCACTACTGATTGAGAAATGTAAATTGAAACAACTCTAAAGTACTACCTCACAACTATCAGATTGACTAATATAACAGAAAAGGGAAATCATGCATGTTGAAGATGTGAGAAAACTGGAGCACTAATGGATTGTTGGTGGAACTATGAACTGATGCATCCATTCTGACGATTAATTTGCAACTCCACCCCCCAAAAACCTATAAAATTATGCATACTCTTAGATCCAGCAATAACAATACTAGTTTTGTATCACAAAGAGTTGATAAAAAATGGAAAAGAATCCATATGTACAAAAATATATATAGCAGCTCTTTCTGTACTGACAAAGAATTGGACATTGTTTGATTGAATATCAATTGAATAATGGTTGAATTAGCTGTGACATATGAACGTATTGTGTAATAAGAAATGATGAGCAGACCAATTTCAGAAATGCCTTGAAAGACTTACATGAACTGATGCCGAATGAAGTGAACAGAAACAGGAGAATATTATACAGAATAATAGCAACATGGTATGATGACCAACTTTGATAGACTTGACTCTTCTTAGCAATATAATGATTTAAGACTATTCTAAAAGACTCATAATGGAAAAAAAAAACAACTATCTACATACAGAGAAAGAACTGTGGAGTTTGAATGCATATTGAAGTATACTGTTTTTCATTTTTGGGGTTTTTTTTTTTTGTTCTTTCTTTTGGTTTTCCTTTTTTTTCTGATTCTCCTTTCACAACAAGAGCAATGTGGAAATATGGTTAATATAATTGTACGTGTGTAGCTATATCAATTTTCATGTTGTCTCTGGGAGGGACTAGGGGAGTGAGAAAAAAGTTTGGGACTCAAAATCTTATTAAAGTGAATGTTAAAAAACTTCATTTATATGTAATTGGAAAAAAATATATTAAAAATACAGTCCATTTCAAAAGATAAAAGATGCTATTGTGCATGAAATGAAAGCCATGAAGGAAAGAATTAGAAAAGAAATAAGAATTCTGGGAGAATATTTAAGTGGAAAATTAACATCTGATACTAATGCTACAAGCCTTTAGCCATCTAAGGACTCTTTAAAAATTAGAATAAACTATGAGACAATATGAAATAGTATTATATGAAACAAAATGAAAAGTATTAAAGCAGAGGCAGAATACTGGGAAGAATAAGAGAAAGTTTAAGGTATCACAGATCCACAAACCTAGAAAAGAGAATCAAAAGGAATTAATTTGTAAGTCATTGGGCTACCTGAAAATTATGACCAAAAAAAGCCTACCTGAAAATTTTTTTTAAAAATCATGATGGAAAACTATGTAGTTCTATTATAACTAGAGGGTAAAGTGAAAATAAAAGGAATACACTAGACACCTACTGAAAAACAGAAACAGAACAAAACAAAACAAAACTCAAGGGATTGAGTAATCCAAAGATACCAACCAAGAATGAAATGTTTACATTCTAATTGGGGGAGATGAAACAAATGTCCTCATCAGAAAAAAAAAAAGTAACAGAAGTCATAAGAAGAACAAAAAAAGAGAGAGGGAGATCCACAGAGTAGTTTTGTTACATTTTAATGATGGCAAAAAAAATAAATAAAAATTTGGAAAGAAGGAAATAAAACTGGGGAGAAATAAAGTAGGGACAATCTACTATTGCATATAATCAGAATTTGAAAGTATAAAAGTATAGAAAAAAGAGAAAGGGATGGAAGAAGCAGCTAATATTTAATGCTCAGTTTTATCTGAACTTTCTCAGGGTCACGCAACCAGTGAGTATCAGATATCAAATTTCACTCCTGACATTCCTTACTCCTAGCTCAGAGCTAATCCACTGATCCACCTAGCTGCCTTTGAGAAAGTCCAGGTCACTCATTAATATTCCCAGTTCTCAGATAAGGATGATTTGAGAATGTTTCCATAGTATCCAATAGGAATGTTTTCAAATACCATTAGATCTACTTCCAACAAAAACAGGGTGCTATATTAATATTAGTTCCTTGCCTGTGATGTCTTTTAGTATAGTATAGTTTTCCTATTTATCTCCTTTATTCAACACCTTGACTGTGTTCATGAAGGTTTTCCCATTTCTTGGTGTCATTCTTTACTTGCATATGTACTTTTCCCTTAATAATGTGTCACCGAGGAGTCATGTTGGAAAATTACATCTTAACAAAAGACTTCATGACCTTGAAAGTCAGTGGACCTCAATGGTTTCCATTTTTCTGACAGACCTGGTTAAAAAATATAATATGTACCTTGACAAACACAAAGGATTAACAAAAGAAAATACAAATGCCAATATTATATTAGCCTCAAAGAAGAAATCACCTTTGCCAGAGTATTTTGGTGAGCATAGGTATACAGCCAATAGAAGATCAGCTAACGGGAAAAATTCAATTTAAATGCAAGTTATGTAAAACTTTTCCTACAAAGGTATGAATAGTTCTTTGAAGATTTTAATGCCACAAGGTTCCTTTCAGGGATATTAGATCCTTGTGAATGTCATATGAATTTGCACTACCGACTCTGTTGCCAGAAGCATGAACTCAGTGAGAAATGGTGGGCTTCTGATACCAACCCCATTTCTATTCTCTGTCTCCTTTAAGGTTGATTAGGTCAATACCTGTTTTATGACATATGGGAAAAGCTATCATCTAAAAATGTCTGATATTCATGTACCAAGTAATTGTAAATACATCATTGTGAGCGCTTTCCTGCAGTGTTCTCTGTTTTACATGTAATGAATCCAGACAGTAAATAGCATTTCTTTATGACTTTATCTGTATGACTTCATGCAATACATTTAGAATGCATGAAATATGAAAAACAACTTTTTTTGTAAAAAGGGAAATATAAAACAGCAGTTCTAGAAGTGTGAATTGAAACTAAATGATGCCAGAAACTCACAGAAGCACTGGGGCCTGACTCCAATGACATGCTCCCACCTCACCCTCATTCCCTATTAGAGGTGCCCTAATAGGTAACATAAAAACACAGACCCTTAAAACTTCAAAGTTTAAAAATTGTCAATCTATAAAACAGAAGAAAACCTGCAGAGCATTATCAGTCTTATGCAAAATGATGATACAACGTTGATGAATAACTATGCTTATTACTTGAAAAAAGGAACCAGGGAAAACACCAAACCATCACCATTGCACTGACTAGAAAAGCTTGCTGTGTTTATAAATATTTGCCTTTACTGGGGATATAGGGAATCTTTCCCAATAAACATAAGACCATAGATTTAGTTCTAGAAGGGATATCAGTGTCCATGAAGTCCAACCCCATCTTCTACAGATGAAGAACCTGAGACAAATAGAGTTTATTTGGACAAGTCACTTAACTTTTGTCTGCCTCAGTTTCTTTAACTATGAAAGGGGGATAATAAGATCTCCCTTCCTGGATTCTTGTGGGATCAAATGACATGATATTTGTAAAGTGCTTAGCAAATAAAAGGTCCTTAATAAATGCTTTTTTTCTGACCAGATTCATACAGCTAATAAATGTTTGAAGTAGGATTTGAACCTGAGTCTTCCAGTCGTCAAGTCTAGTACCCTATCTACTTTACCCAACTGGGGTCTTATAGTCCAACCTCTTCAATTCAGTTTGTCAAATAAACATATTTCTTCTTTATATTACCTTTCATTATTTTAATCTATAAAAAGAAGCACTACTTAATGAAGAGAGAGCATACCTCAGAGTCAGAGTGACTTTAGTTTAATTTTCACTTCTCAAATATAGTGGTTGTATATTCAAGTTTCTTAACTCTTCATTTTGCATCTGGCATCCTGTTTGGTTTCAATTGCACCAGAAAGATGTCCGTTCTAGGATAAGCTCATCACTTTTAAACTCATCACCAAGCTTCTAACTCAAGTCTTGATTGACTGCATCTCCCTCAGTCTACTCTCTGCTCTGTTTGGAAGGATAGAGGGCAGAGTACCAAACTACTCCCAATGCCTCCGTTTATAGAAGGTAGAAATTGGACTCTCAGATCACTCCACTTTACATTTGCTGTTCTGCCGGGTTTTAAATTCATGTAAGAAAATACCTCAGGCTGGGTGTTTCCTGGTGTCCCATCCCCCAAACCCATTTTTTTTTTGCCTCCTTTTGTGTGTTGTCTCCCCATTTAGAGTGTAAGCTAATTGAATGAAAGGGTGGTCTTTTATTTTTTTAACTAGTTTTATTCCCAGAACTTAGCAAAGTGCCTGGTACACATAGGTTCTCAATAAATGTTCTTTGGAATGGTTTGGATTGAATCTTAACCTCTCAGTGACTTAGGATATTTCCTAAGAATATAAGCGATGGAGAGATTCCAATCTTCCTTGGTGGAGGGCATTTGTTTACCCAGAGTTGCCTACACCAATAAAATCTCAGGTAGAGTTTAAAAGCATATACACATAAATTTGCCTGCACAAAGTGTTCCATTCTCATGATAGAATGAACACTTCTCAAAAAAGGTATTGCTTCAATTTTATATTTTTATCCCTACTGCTTAGCACAATAGTTTGTTAAATAAGTGTTTATAGGATAGAATTCACTGATTTTCTCAAGATTACAAAACAAATAAGCATCAGAATGAAAATCCAAAGTTGTTTTTTTTTTTCTTCCTGTGATTCAAAGTTCAATTCCTTTTACATTTTAATATACTCTTTTCCCAATAGGGTTTAGCTTTCTCATAGCCTGTCTGATCATAGGTCTGCTTTCTCACTGGATGCCTATTACATGTGCAAACCTGTGCCAGATACTGCTGGCAAGAGAGCTAGATAGTTTGCCCTCTCACACCCAGGAGGTTAGTCTAGTAAACTTATATAGCATAAACAAGAAACAACTAAGTGCTAAATACATGATGGAGAAACCACAGCACAGATAAGCAATTGAGTTCCTGGCTCAATAGGTCAGTGGCATAGCAGATCAGCTGTGAGGTTTCCAGCCCCAATGCGGAAGGCAAATTGTTGACCCTGGAACCCAAGCAACATAAGGCATGACTAGGCTGAGCCACATCAGTGTAGTGAGCAAGCTGCCAGCACCTGAGGTCCCAGCACATAAAGACTGTGTTCAGCCCCTGTCCTCAGCACAAAAAGCTTGCCTCCTGTGCCCCAGAAGCAAAGCTCAATATTAAAAGCCAGGAAATAGACAACATTATGAGCAAAAAGCAAAACAAACACTGAACATAGAAAATTACTATGATGCCAGAAAAGATCAAAACAAACTCAGAAGAGGATAATATTGCCAATATACTTACATTTAAAACTTCAAAGGGGTATTTGAATTGGTCCCAAACTCAAAAAGTCTTCTTGGAAGAGTTCAAGAAGGGTTTTAAAGTCAAATATGAGAGGTACCAGAAAAAAAATGGGAAAGAAATGAGAGGTATGCAGGAGAGAGTCAGCAACTTGGTAAAAGGACAAAAAAAAAAAAATGACTGAAGAAAACAATTCCTTAAAATCACAATTAGTCAAATGGGAAAAAATCCACTAAAGAAAACATCATCTTAAAAAGTACAATTGGTCAAATGGAAAAGGAGGCACAAACACTAACTGAAGATAACAATTCCTTAAAATTTAGAATTGAACAATTGGAAGCTAATTGTTCTGAGATAATAAGAATCAGTAAAACAAAATCAAAAGAATAAAAAATAGAAGAAAATGTAAAATAGCTCATTGGAAAAACAATTGATGTGGAAAAGAGACCCAGGAGAGATAATTTATTCATTGTGGAACTACCTGAAAGCTATGATTTTAAAAAAGAGCCTGGACAAAATCCTTCAAGAAATTATGGAAAACAGCCCTGATATGCCATCACCAGAGGATAAAATATTCATTGAAAGAATCCACAAATCACCTTTGGAAAAAGATCCAAAAAAGAAAACTCCAAGAAATACTGTAGCCAAATTTCCAGATTTATCAGGTCAAGGAGAAAATATTGCAAACACCCAGAAAAAAAGCAATTTAAAGATGATGGAGCCACAGTGAAGATTGCACAGAATTTAACAGCTTCTATATTAAAAGCTTGGAGAGGTTGGAATATGATATTTCAGAAAGCAAAAAAGCTTGGATACAACCAACCCAACAAAATTGAGCATAATGTTTTCAGAGGAAAATGTGGACATTCAATGAAATAAGGATCTTTCAATCCCTCCTGATGAAAGGACTAGAGCTGAACAGAAAATTTCATCTTCAAATATAAGACCCAAGAAAAGCATAAAAAGATAAAGAGGAAAAGGAGTAAAAAGCATGTCATTCAGTAAGGTTAAATTGCTGCATTCCTACATGGGAAAGTGATACTGGTAACTCTTGAGAACTGCATCTTTATTGGCAGTTAGAAGTGGTAAATATAAACAGAGGGAAAGGGGATAAGTTAATTTTGATGTGATGATATTAAAAAAATAATTAAGGGGTAAAAAGAAGGATACTACTGGGAGAAGAGGAAAGGGGGAGGCAGAATAAGGTGAATTATATCACATGAAGAGTAGCAAAAGACCTATCTATTAGAGTAGAGGGAAAGAAGAGAGGGGATAAACACTGTTTGAACCTTATGCTCACCAGATCTGACTCAAAGAGGAAATAACATACAAATCCATTTGAGTATATAGAAATCTTTCTTACCAATAGGGAAGTAGGAGGATAAAGGGGAAAGAAAAAGGAGAGGTTGGATAAAAGAGAGGGTGGAAGTAATAAGGGAAAGGTGAAAGGACCTGATAGAATGGAGGGCATAATGAGGCAAGAGGTGGTAAGAAGCTAAACTCTGGTGAGGAAGGGAAGGGTTAAAAGAGAGAGAAAAGTGTGAATGTGAGGGGGATAAGATGAAGAAAAAGACACAGTTATTAATCATAACTATAAATGTCAATGGGATGCAGATAACAGGACGGATTAAAACCTATAATCCTACAATATGTTGTTTATAAAAAATACATGTGGAGCAGAGATATACACAAAGGGAAAAGGGAAAAGGCTGGAGAAGAATATATTATGCTTTAGCAGAAGTGAAAAAAATTTAATTAAAAGAGATAAGGAAGGAAACTACATCGTGCTAAAAGACACAATAGAAAATGAATTCTAAACATACATGTACCAAGCAGTATAGTATCCAAATTCTTAGAGGACAAATTAAGAGAATTACAGGAAGAAATAGACAGGAAAATTATACCAGTGAGGGATCCTCACTTCCTTTTCTCAGAACTAGATAAATCTAAGCATAAAAAATGAGAAAAAAATTAAGGAGGTGAATAGAATTTTAGAAAAGTTAGATATGAGAGATCTTTGGAGAAAACTGAATAGGAATAGAAAGGATTATCCTTTTCTTAGCAGCACATGACAGCAACAAAAAATTGACCATGTATCAGGGCATGAAAGCCTTATAATCCAATGCAGAAAAGCAGAAGCATTAAATACATCTTTTTCAGATCATGATGCAAAAGAAAATTACTTGTAATAAAGGGTCATGGAAAGGCAGACTAAAAATTAATTGGAAACTAAAGAAACTAATCCTAAAGAATGAGCAGATCAAATAAAAATCATAGAAACAGTGAATGATTTCATCCAAGAGAATGACAATAATGAGACAATACACCAAAATTTAGGTGATGCAGCCAAAGCAGTTCTTAAGAAAAATTTTATATGTCCAAATGCTTACATGAATAAAATACAGAAAGAAGAGAACAATAAATTGGGTATACAACTAAAAAAAATCAAGAAAAAGAAAAAAAATTTAAAATTCCCAATTAAATACCAAGTTAGAAATTCTGACAAAACAAAGGTGAGATTAATAAAATTGAAATTAAGAAAATTATTGAACTAATAAATGAAACTGTTTTGGTTTTATGTAAAACAAAAACAATAAAATAGGTGAACCTTTGATTAATTTGATTTTAAAAAAAGAAAGAAGAAAACCAAATCACCAGTAACAAAACTGAAAAGCGTGGATTCATCACCCTTGATGAGGAAATTAAATAAATGATTAGAAGGTATTTTGCTCGACTCTACAGCAATAAGTCTGACAATCTAAGTGAAGTATTTACAAAACCAGAAATTGCCCAAATTAGCATTAGAGGAAATATAATACCTAAATAACCCAATCTTAGAAAAAGAGTTTCAACAAGTCCTTCATGAACTTTATACCATAGATAACATAAAATATTTGGGAGTCTACCTACCAAGACAAACCCAGGAACGATATGAAGCCAATAGCAAAATACTTTTCACATAAATAAATCAGATCTAAATAATTGGGAAAATATCAGTTGCTCCTGGGTAGGCTGAGCTAATAAAATAAAAATGACAATTCTTCCTAAATTAACTTACTTATTCAGTGCCATAATAACCAAACTACTATAAAAATTATTTTACAGAACTAAAAAAAAAATTAAGAAAATTTATCGGAACAAAAGATCAAGAATATCAAGGGAATTAACAACAACAACAACAAAAACAAAGAGAGGTGGCCTAGCTGGGTCAGATGTAAAACTATATTGTAAAGCAACAATCATCAAAACTACTTGGTACTGGCCAAGAAATAGTGTGATGAATCAGTGGAATAGTTTATGTACACATGACTCAATAGAAAGTGGCTATAATAATCTACCCTTTGATAAAAACAAAGACTCCAGTTTCTGAGATAAGAACTCACCATTTAAGAAAAAAAGAAAAGAAAAGGAAAAAAAACTACTGGGAAAACTGGAAAATATTATGGGAAAACTATCAATAGATCAACATCTTACACTATATACCTAGACAAGGTTAAAATGGGTACGTGATTTAGAAATAAATTATTATACCATATGCAAATTAGGAGAACAAAGGCTAATTTACCTGTCAGATCTATGGAAAAGGGAAAAATTTATGACCAAGGAAGAGTTAGAAAATATTATGAAATGCAAAATGAATAATTTCAATTACACTAATTTTAAAAATGTTTTGCTCAAACAAAGTCAATTCACCCAAGGTAAAAGGAAATCAGAAAGCTGGGGAACAGTTTTTACAGCCAGAGTCTCTGATAAAGGCCTCATCTCTAAAATATATAGAGAACTAAGTCAAATTTATATGAATACAAGTCAATTCTCCAAATGACAAATGATCAAAGCACATGAACACACAGTTTTCAGATGAAGAAATGTAAGTTACCTATAATCATATGAAAATTCTTTAAATCACTTGCTTAAAGAAATGCAGATTATAACAGTTCTGAGGCACCATCTCACACCTATCAGATTAGTTAATATGACAGAAAAGGGAAATTATGGGTGTTAGAGAAGATGTGGGAAAAATTGGAACACTAATGCATTGTTGTTGGATTTGTGAACTGATCAAACCATTCTGTAGATGAATTTGCAACTATACCAAAAGAACCATAAAATTATGCATACCCTTTGATCCAGCAATACTGCTAGTGGGTCTGTATCACAAAGAGATGATAAAAATAGAAAAGGACTTACATGTACAGAAATATTTCTAGCAGTTCTTTTTGTGGTGACAAAGAATTGAAAATTAAGAGCATGACCATCAAATGGAGAGTGGCTAAACAAGTTGTGGTATATGAAAGTAATAGGATATGATTGTGCTATAAGAAATGATGAACATGCAAATTTCAGAAAGACCTGTAAAGACTTAAATGAACAATAATGAGTGAAGTGAACAGAACCAGGGGAATAATACACATAGTAACAGCAACATTGTGTGGTAACCAAATTTGATAGACTTAGTTCTTCTTAGTAGTACAATGATCTAAGGCAACTCCAAAAGACTAATGATAGAAAATGCTATCCACATCCAGAGAAGGAACTACAGAGCCTGAATGCAGATGGAAGCATGCTATTTTTTCTCTTTTTTTTTTTTTTGTTTTTCTCATCATTTTTCCCTCTCATCTTGATTCTTCTTTCACAACATACCTAATTTGGAAATATGTTTAATATTATTTTACACGTATATCCCATATCAGATTCCTTACCATCTTGGGGAGGGAGTAGGGAAAGGAGGGAGAGAGAAAAAAAATGGAACTCAAAATCTTATAAAAGTGAATGTTGAAAACTATCTTTACATGTAATTGGAAAAATAAAATAAACTATTATTAAGAGGGGGAAAAGAACTACAATGAGTTATGCTAGGATAGCTTGTAGTTTGGTAAGTGAAGGAGAAAGTAGACAGCATTCAGGATGTGGAAGAACAAAAACTTGATGGGACAAAATTTACTAAGCACTACTTTAAGCAGTGAGGAAATTTGCCTTCCAATGTGCCAAAGAATAAAGGGAAATGATGATACACAGGATTTAAGAAGATAAATTCTGAGCTTCCACAGAACCCTTTCCTGAGCTGCTTTTTGTTTCCTTTTTGCATATTATTGCAGTGATACTCCAAATTTTTTTCACCTTCCTCGTACTCAGATTCACATTTTTACAAGGAATATTCATATGTAGAATAAGTTCATAGATTTATATATTATTAGAACTGGGAATAATTCTAATAATCATCTGGCTGATGCATGCTATCCTCCTCCTGCTGGAGAGGTTTTAAATTCAGGATACAGAATGAGAGACATAGGGGTAGCCCAAAAGTATTAGTGAACTTTAATAGCTTAAAACTGCACTAAAACTTTAGGGACAAGCTGCATGTGTTTTTAGACACAATCAACATGGGAATTTGATTGACTTTATTTGTTACAAGCCTTTATGTGTTTTAAATGAAGATAAGTGAGAAAATAAATATATTTTAAATTGGAAATAAAATAAATTGTGCAAAGAAAGATAATCTAACTCAAACTCTTCATTTTATATATAGAGAATCAAGGTATAGATGATTCCTTAAGATGAAATAGCTTAGTGGCATCAGAACTGAGACTTAAGTCCAGACCTTGTAATTGTTGTTTCACTTTACTATGCTCTTTAGTCTGGGTGTAAAGAAGTATATACTTAGCGCTGGTAGGCACTTAAGAAGTTACATAGTTACATTCCTTCATCTTAGATTGAGGAAATTGAGGTCGAGAAAGATGAAGCAACCTGCCCAGGATCCCACAGGTAGTAAATGGGACAATCAACATTTTGAATGATATCTTCTGACCTTAAATCTAGCACTTTTTTTTTTTTACCCATAATACCTTGTGTCCTGAGCTGATTGATATTTCAATATCTAGGGTTTACACAAACCCCAGACATATTAAAAGCTGTTGGACTGGTGGGATGGATGAATGCAGACACTCAGGTGGACAGAACACAGCAAACTATTATTTCCTTCTATTCACCAATGTGTACAGTGAGGCTAGTCTTTTCCTCAATGACATATGCACATACCAGTTGGTAATAAAGAGACATTCCTTTAAAATATCATTCCAAATGGGGTCAGAACACTGTAAATAAATTCTATCATACCAAGAATTGGTGGAGCTGTCTGTGCCACATAAGTGAATTGCTTAGGCAGATTGTGATGCCTGGGGAGGGTTCAGTATGGATGACCAGTAATGGTTGCTTTTCAAACAAATATTGAATTCCCAACTGGTGACTTCTTTCTTTCCTATAAACCTACCCTAAGGAATTGGTGGTTGTACATTTGGTTGCCAATGTCATGTCAGTGGGATTGCTCTCCCATTGCCCCATTGGTCAGACTAAGAGCCATCTTTCCAATGGTCTATTTTGCCTGTGTGGGCAATGAGTAGTGTGTGTGTGTGTGTGTGTGTGTGTGTGTGTGTGTGTGTGTATTCTTCAGATATCGTTACTGTCCTCCAAGTTACCAAGCTTCTCAATAGATAGTTGACATCTGCATTCTGCTTTCATGAAATTCCACTAAAGGTCTTCTTGTTGACAAACCATCTCGTCCTCTGCATGGTATAGCAAACAAACCTTTTGGAGCAAAAGGGAAGGCAGAATTGACAATATTTGCTATCCACACATTGCAAGGACATTCACTGTGGCTTGCTTGAAGTCCTGCTAGAATTTTTTTAAATAGTTAGAAGAAAGTGAAAGGATATATTGAAAATGTAAATTATTAAAATATTCAATCATTTAAGTCACACTTCAGGCAGATAACACATTCAGATTACTGCAAAGAACCATTTCTGGCACTGTCTCTACTTATATTTAAAGTATAAAAACAGTACAATAAAAGTGTTGTGACAAGTAGCTGAAATTGATTTTCCTTCTAAATTGCTAAAAAGATATTTGTTGGGGATTCCTTTGAAGAATTTATATGTAATTCATTTTTGTTCTATGGTTCTATAAAAGTTCCATATATATCAACATAATTTAGGAAGAAAATAATTTTATTATATATACATATATGGCTATATATAACAAAATCTCATAATTCCATATGTGCATATATATGGAATTATTCCATATATATTAAATTAGGAAAAGATTTTACTCAGACAAGCCACAATGAATGTCTTTGCAATGTGTGGATAGCAAATATTGTCAAGTCTGCCTTCCCTTTTGCTCCAAAAGGTCTGTTTGCTACACCATGCCAAAGGATGACATGGCTTGTCAGCAAGAAGACCTTTAATGGAATGTCAGGGAAGCAAAATGCAGATGTCAACTATCCATTGAGAAGTTTGGTAACTTGGAGGATAGTAATGATATCTGATGAATTTCTTTTTTCTTCTCATTGTTAAGCATACAAGTAAGTGGCAGCCAGCCCTTTTTAATAATCTCACATTTGATGAAGTGAGTCTGGAAAGAGTATCCCTAAAATCATTAATCCTGCTCTAGAATTGCTCACTATATTTTACCATATCTGGAAATCTGAATTTAAGCCAGATGGTTTCCTAGCTACTGTCTTCTCTTGAGCCATCTCCACTAAGATCTAAACATTGCTTCAAGACCTAAAAACATGTTTGAAGGTGGGGGTAACAAGAAAAAAAAAACCTTATTCCTTTTTTTGTCTGAAGCAACAACCATGGCAACCATCTGATGGTAATACTTCCACCATCTGTAACTGAAATCATTTAGTAAACTTCCTGCTAAAATAAACCAGAAAAAAAAAGTAAATTGGATGACTTCAGAGATTTCAGAGGCAGTCATTTTTCTAATTATTATTGCTTTCTTGGGGATTACAGGTTCTTTTTTGGTAACTTTAATTTTACTCCAACTTCTTTTAAAATGCCATTTTAAGAGTTGAACACTCAATTTCACAAAGCAATAGTTTTATACTTTAGAATGCTTCTGACTCATATGTCTAGCATTTGGATATGTCATTTAAAAAATCATTTCAAAGGTCAAGAATCTGTACCCAAGGAATAAAGAAGAATCATATAATGGCTTCTTTTTAGATAATACTTCTGGACACTTTCTGCTTGACTTTTAAGACACCATAATCCCATTCCACTCTATTTATCCAATCTTATTTCTCACTCCTTTATAACCTAAATCTTCCCCTCCAGTTAGGAAAGTTCACTCTCTATCCTCTACACACACCAGTAGAACTATAACTAGCAATTCTGGGGAGCAACTCAATTACCAAAAATGTGCCTCAGGCGGGCAGAATGAAAACTACTCTTAAGTTTTAAAAAGACATATTTAATTGGAAATGATAGGAAAGACATTGGAAGATAACTTTGATGTCAAAGATGCTATTTTCTGGAGAAAGAGAGAACCTGATTCATTGCATAACTCCTGCTGGGGAGCCCACCACAAGCAAAGAAATCAGAGAGGGGAAAGACTAAAGAAGAGCTTTCCTAAGGTACAGGCCACAAGTAAATAGCTAGCTATTTCAACTAATTATTTTTAACTATATGGTAAAACTCAGTTATTTGTATAAACTGGAGAGGTATAAGTACTGTCATTGTCCAAAAAATTCTGAAACCCCAAAACAAAATTTTAGTGGTCTTAACTAATAACTATTCTGAATTCCAGGCTTTTTTTTTCTTCATATGGTTCATTCTATAACACCTCAAAATTGTAAATTTCCTTTTCCCTCTGTTCTCTTTATCTAAATCTTATTTAAATTTTCAAACTTAGTTCAAATGCTACTACTACTGATTGAAATAGGGCATGCCTTCAAGCAGCTGCATACTTGAGGCAGTTCTCTACATCATTACCCAGACTTTTTTTTTCTTTTTATCAATTAAACTCTCTGGGGAAAGAAAAATAATATTTATGTGTTAATAGGTGGTCATTACTGACCAAAGTGTAAATTAAGATGCATCTGTATTTCAGAGGGAAATCATACTCAGAATATCTTGATCATTTCACGCTAGAAACTAAAATTAGGCCTCTGGTATAAAGAAAAGGGTGCAGTGATTAAAGAATGAGAAGATATAATATTGTCTGCACATTTGACTGAGATAACTAGGAGAATTAATTTCAGTAGTGAGGGCTTGAAGTGTCATTAAATTTATCTTCTTCTCTTCCTTTTCTCTTTCATCTCCTATAATTTTCAGTCATTCCATATCTTAAACTCATCATGCATTGGCACTGGATGAGATGAAATTTGGAGACTAGTGGGTACTTCCTTTGTGAGAGTAGCTGACCATTGTGGAAATGAAAGGAGGAAAATAGCAAGACAAGAAAGGCAATGGAAGTCTCTGTAACCACTGGTTGTTCTTCAGTGACTGTTCCAATGGGAAATAGTAGTTCTGCTGCTGCCCCTAACTTGGAGGCCTTCAAACAGAGGCTAGATGGTCACTTGTCAAACATATTCTAGGATAGTTTGCCTTTAAGGTATAAGTTAAGTCAGATGATGACTGAGATCCATTTTTAGCTATGATCATGTGATCTACCCAGCTCTATGTGCCTCAACGCTTTTCTGAATTCATGGTCTCATTGAAGTGGGTAGATTAAAATGGAAACCTATCCACATATCCTTATTTCGTACAATACTTATCATTTCCTTATGGGATATCTTCAGGGAAGATATCCCTAGTGAACTGGATAATTTCTTTAAAATATATTCATTTATTTTAATTTTCAATGTTTATTTTATTAATATTTTGAGTTCTAAATTTCCTCTCCTCTTCATCTCCCTCCCCAAGATGGTATGCAATCTGATAAAGGCTATACATGTATAATCATATTAAATATATTTCCACAGTAGTCATGTTGTGAAAGAAGAATCAGAACAAAAAAGGAAAACCATGAGAAAGACAAAGCAACAACAACAAAAAAGAAAATAGTGTGCTTCAATCTGCATTCAGACTCCATAGTTCTTGCTCTGGATGTGGATGAGATTATCCATCATTTGTCTTTAGAAATTGCCTTAGATCATTGCATTGCATCACTAAGTCTATCAAAGTTGGTGTTCACACAATGTTGCTGTTACTATGTTTTCTTGCTTTTGCTTACTTCATGAACTGGAGGATTTCTGTCTTGTAGTATATAGTGAATATCAGTTCAGCAATTGGGCTATCCATCATTTATCCTTTACTTTCATTATGAGACTGGACCTCTTCTTTTTCCAAACATGTATTTCTTATATAGTATATTTTATTATACCCCCCAAAATGCCTATGTATTATATACTAAAACTTAATTATATCTTCTGTGTTTTTCTCCATTCCTCTTTGCACAGGCAATTTTGAGTCTATAGAAATAGTACTGGTCTCATTCAAGTGTTTG
This sequence comes from Pseudochirops corinnae, assembly GCA_028646515.1. NCBI lineage: Eukaryota > Metazoa > Chordata > Mammalia > Diprotodontia > Pseudocheiridae > Pseudochirops > Pseudochirops corinnae. The sequence goes on from CM053589.1 coordinate 155,204,126, forward strand.
TGGAGCAGGGAACAGCTTGAAATTATTGAAAAATTTTGAAATTTTCTGAATTCAATCTATTCCAGTCTTTTCCTTATATTCAAGTCTAAATTCATCCATTTTTCATCTAAATTACTTATTCAAGACGTCCATAATGATGAAATAATACAGTGGTTTGTCAGATCAACAGGAGTCATAGCTCACACAGACATCATTCTTTTTTTTAATGTAAATTCATATTGCTTATTCCCTTAAAGCTAGTGGAATACATACATGTATGGAGCCAGATAAAATCTGACTGCCTGAAAAAAAGAATGAGAAGGATTAAATACATTTTGGAAATATCCCAATTCAGAGTGCCTGTGTCACTCAAATTTATGATTTCCATCAATGTTTAATCATTGTATGAGAAAGGAATTTTCTTAATTGAATAGGTGGCAAATACAATAAAATAAGAGAGTTGACAGAGTTTCAATTGAAATTATGACCCAGAATATCTGGGTTTTTTTGTACTTTCTTTTTTTAAAAATTAATTAATTTATTTTTTGTTTACATCATTCATTTCCA
>CM053589.1:155205171-155233339 GCA_028646515.1 Pseudochirops corinnae
GAGAAAATATGTAACTCAAAATCTTGTGGAAATGAATGATGCAATCTATAATAAAATTTAAAAAAAAATAAAAAAAAGAAGTCCTATACAAAGATTGAGCATGATATTATACTTTAGTCCTTAAAATAAGCTTTTATTGATTGTGTAGTATTTTTTTTTTTACAATACCATCATTTCTCCAAAGTATTCACCTCCTTCTTCTTTCATGGAGCCATCCCCTATAGCAAATAATTTTTAAAATGCAACCAGCATGATATTTCAATACACTTTAAAAAACTGAAAAATGTACAGGATACCATACTTGTTGATCTACACTCTTATAGGGAAGGGTGGAAATTTTCTTCTGAGTCAAACTTCTTTTTAATTTTGTAGTCTGCTTTTTTAAATTTTTGGCAATTATTCTTTCTGTTTATAGCATTGTCATCAGTATATTTATTGTTTTTATGCATCTGCTTACGTTATTCTGCATCCATTCATTTAAATATTTGACTCTTCTGTGTATTCATCATATGAATCATTTCTGATGGCATGGTAATATTCCATTGTATCCATATACCACAGTTTGTCTATCCAGTCCACAGTCAATGAGCATTTACTTTGTTTCCAGTCCTTTACTCTGAGAACCAGTCTTGATAATAAATATTTTGGTGTATATGGGAATTAATTTCTTATTAGTGGCATATTTGGGGTATGAGCTTAATAGTAGAATCACTATGTCAAAAATTATGAATGTTTAGACAATTTGTTTGCATTATTCCATATTACTTTCTCAAATGGCTATAACATTCCATAACTGTACCAATAATGCACTAGTGTGTACCTATCTTCCAGCAACCTCTCCAACACAGATTATTCCCATGTTTTGTTGTTTTTGCCAGTATGTATTGTGTGAGATGAAATCTCAGTTATTTTGATCTGCACTTCTCTTAATCTTAATGATTTGAGACGTTTTTTACATGGTGACTGTCCAGTTATTTCAATCTAGGCCACCTTTTGCCTCAATTCTTACATAGCTTTTAATTGCTGAATGGGCATCACTTCAGACAAACTGAGACCTGGGAAACACTTTAGCTTAAAAACCATCTCCCATGTATTTGGGGCCATTGCCAGTAGCCTTGACCTGTGGCTTGCCACTGGACTCACATGACTCTGGAGGAGAGAGTGAGGGTGATGACTCTTCATAGCTCTGACTCACTTAAATTCACTTCTCTTGTAAGTCAAGAAGTTACCTTCCTGATGTCATTGGTCCTCTTTGAGAATGAAATATGGACAAGAACATGTCTGTCTCTTCATGACCCCATTTGGGGTTTTCTTGACAAAGATTGCTATTTCCTTCTTCAGCTCTTTTTAAAGATGAGGAAACTGAGGCAAACACGGTTAAAAGACTTACCCAAGGTCACATAGTTAAGTGTCTGAGGGCAGATTTGAATTTAGGTCTTCCTGATTCCAAGCTTGGTGCTCTATCCACTATGCCATTGGGTTGTTAATAGTTTGCAATTAGTCATTTGAGAACTGTTTCTTTGAACCCTTTGATGATATTTTGGAGAATACTTTCTGGTAATTTATATACTTTATAATATAGTTTGAAGTGTGATAAAGTCATTTCTCTTTCATCCTGTTTTCATATTTCCCAAGATATTCTAGAACTTTTATTTTTCCAACCGAATTGTTACCATTTTATTGAGTTCTATAAAGGATACCTTTTTAACTTAAATGATGTAGAATGAAAAAAAATGCATATTAATTTTGATAGTATTGTCACTTTTGGTGATATTGGCATGTCCAGATATGAACACTAAGTATTTCTCTAAGTTCTTTATTTTTTTTTACCTTTTAAAAGTATTTTATTTAGTATGTACTTACTATTTTATTTTTCCACAATGACATGTAAAAACAATATTAAACATTTATTTTTAAAACTTTAAGTTTCAAATTCTCTCCCTTCCTCCCTTCTCATGGCCCTCATTGAGAAAGTAAGCAATTTGATATCAGTTATATGTGTGTAATTATGCAAAATTTCCCTATTAGTCATGTGAAAGAAAACATAGACATCCATCCCCCAAAAAAGCTCAAGAAAAATAAAGTAAAAAAAAATATGATTTATCAATTCTTTGTCTAGGTATGGATAGAATTTTTCGTTAAAAGTCCTTTATAATCTTGGATCATTGTATTGCCGAGTCCCACATAGCTGATCATCTTACCACATTGCTGTTACTTTGTATACAGTACATTTCACTTTGCAACAGCTCATGCAAATCTTTCCACATTTTTCTAAGAGCATTCTGCTCAGCATTTCTTATAGTGCAATGGAATTCCACCACAATCACATAGCACAATTTGTTCAGTCATTCCCCAGTTGATGGGCATCCTCCCAATTACCAATTCCTTACCATGAGAAGAGGGCTGCTATAAATATTTGGGTAAATATAGGCCTTTTCCCCCCTTTTTAAATCTCTTTTTGGATATAGACCTAATAGGGTCACTGTGAGGTCAAAGGATACATGGTTTTGTGGATCTTTGGGCATAACTCCAAACTGCTCTAAAGAATGATTGAATCAGTTCACAAATCCACCAATATTGTAATAGTGTCTCATTTTTCCCATATCCCCTCTAGCATTTGTCATTTTCCTTTTCTGTATATTAGCCAATCTTACAAAGTAGCACCTCAGAATTGTTTCAATTTGCATTCCTCCAATCAATAGCAATTTATATTGCCTTTTTGTATGGCTGTAGTTTTTATTACTTCATCCAAAAACTATTCATATCTTGATCATTCATTAATTGGTGAATGACTCTTATTTTTAATAAATTTGTCTCAGTTTTCTATAAGAAATGAGGGCTTTATCAGAGAATTTTGAGTCAATTGTTTTTTTTCACAGTATGATTGCTAAATGAATTTCCCTCTATCCTATGTCTCCCTGTTTATTCTGTTCTCTCTCTTCTTTTGCCCCATCCCTCTTCAAAAGTATTTTGCTTCTGACTACACTCTTCCCTAACCTGCCCTCCCTTCTGTCATCCCCTTCTTTTCTCACACCAGCGACTCAACCTGTGGGTGGCAACCCCTTTGGGGGGGTTGAATGACCCTTTCACAGTGGTCACCTAAGATCATCGGAAAAACACATATTTCCAATGGTCTTAGGAACCAAGACACCACTCCTCTATCCATCTCCTGGCGTGTCTGCCCACATGCAGATATATCTACATATGAGTACCTGGAGTGATGACATCATCGTGCCAACCCCATCACATACACCCCATACAAATACAGGTGTATGTGACAGGGTTGGCACCATAATGTACTTATGTAGACCAGTCACACATGTGTAGAAAGCAGCTACTGTGTAAATAGCAACTGTTGTGTTGAAAGCCGCTACTCCGTTAAATGCAGCTACTGTGTTGAAAGCAGCAGTATTGAAGGTAAAATGACACTTCATGAATTATAATTACTGAATAAATGTAAAATCATGTATTGTAAAATCATCAACTACTGCAAAAAAGAAATATCTGTACCATGGGAACTTAATCTGGATGCTGATTGGTTTTTTTATATTCAGCTGTGGATGATGTGAATACTGACCCCTTGTGATAGTAACAGCTATGTAAAAAAAACAACACAGAATGGTAAATCACAGGAAACTTTAATGAATTGTATTGACTGAACTATGCCATGTATCATCTTTTGCATTATTAAAGCTATTATTATATATTATTTTCATTAGCAAACCATCCCATGACAATGCATCGTGTAGAGAAGAATGTTAAGAAAAGAAAATATAGTGAGGATTTTTTACAGTATGGTTTTAACTCAATAATTACAGCAGGAATTGAGAAACCACAATGTGTTATTTGTTGTGAAGTTTTATCAACCGAATCTATGAAGCTGAACACAATAAAACACCATTTTGATAGCAAGCATCCAAGCTTTGCCAGCAAGGATACCAACTATTTTGGAAGCAAAGCTGATGGACTCAAGAAAGCCAGACTTGACATGGGTGGCAAGTACCACAAACAAAACGTAGCAGTCATTGAAGCTTCATATTTGGTGGCACTCAGAATCACCAGAGCTATGAAACCTCACACCATTGCTGAGGATTTACTGTTGCCAGCGGCCAGAGACATTGTTTGAGTTATGATCAGAAACGAATTTGTTATGAAATTGAGTGCAATTTCCTTATCTAATGACACTGTCCACAGAAGAATAGATGATATGTATGCTGATGTTCTTGATCAGGTAATCCAGGAAATTAAATCTGCTCCACTTCCAGTATTTAGTATCCAGCTCTACAGACATTGCAAACTGTCCACGGTTACTGGTTTACGTGAGGTATATTAATGAAGGAGACTTTAAAGATGAGTTTCTTTTTTGCAATCCTCTTGAAATGACAACTACTACACGTGATGTATTTGACACAGTTGATTCATTTCTGAAAGAGCATAAGGTCTCTTGGGAAAAGGTTTGTGGTCTTTGCACAAATGGTGCTCCATCTATGCTAGGATGTCGATCTGGATTTCAACATTTGGTACTGCATGAGTCACCAAAAGTCATCAGAACTCACTGTATGATTCATTGGCAAATATTAGCAATGAAGACGCTGCCACAAGAATTACAAGAAGTAATGAAAAGCGTCATAATTTCTGTCAATTTTGTAAAGGTGAGCACTTTAAGCAGCCGACTGTTTTCGCAACTGTGCAATGAGTTGGATGAGCCAAACAATGTTCTGCTATTTCACACTGAAGTGAGATGGTTGTTGAGAAGAAAAGTTTTAAAACGTGTTTTCGAGTATCATGATGAACTCAAAACGTTTTTTAATCAGAAAGCAAGACCACAGTTAGAAGCACTTTTCAGAGACAAAAGTGAACTGCACAAAGTAGCTTACTTGGTAGACATCTTTGCTATCTTGAATGTGTTAAATTTATCACTGCAAGGACCAAATGCAACATGCCTCTATTTGTCTGAAAATATCCAATCATTCCAAATGAAACTTCAGCTTTGACAAAAAAAATTGGTTGAAAATAAAATTTACATGTTGCCTACCTTATCTGCTTTCTTTGAGGAACAACATGACATTGAACCAGACAAAAGGATTACAATGAGAATTTCTGTGAAAGAACACTTGCACATGCTTGCAGATGAAATTTCATCATACTTTCCAAATCTACTTGACACCCCATTTGCACTTGCCAGAAGCCCATTCACAAAGTTGAAGATGTTCCTGAGACAACACAAGAGGAGTTCATTGAACTTATTAACAGTGATGCAACAAGAACTGATTTCTCTACAATGCCAGTTACAAAATTCTGGATCAAGTTTTTGCAGTCATGTCCTGTTCTGTCTGAGTATGTGTTGCACCTTCTTCTTCCATTTCCAACAACATATCTTTGTGAAACAGGGTTTCCTATCATGTTGGTTATCAAGTCTAAATACAAAAGTAGACTTGTGGAAGATGATGTTCGTTGTGCTCTTGCAAAGACTGACCCAAGAATTTCTGATCTGGTGAGAAAGAAGCAATCTCAACCTTTGCACTGATGTTGGCTTTTTACGCATACTGTCGCAAAATGTAGCAATGTAGTTTACAGTTGTTATATTAAGACTGTTACCCATGCTACACCATGCTTCAGGACAAAATTTCATTTATTTGTAATTATAAATAAATATTTCACAATACATAATTATATATTATTTTGTGATTAATCCCTACGCTTTAATTATGTTCAATTTGTAACAATGAAAATACATTCTGCATATCAGATATTTACATTACAATTCATAACAGGAGAAAAATTACAGTTGTGAAGTAGCAACAAAAATAATTTTATGGTTGGGGGTCACCACAACATGAGGAACTGTATTAAAGGGTCACGGCATTAGGAAAGTTGAGAACCACTGTCTTACACCTTCCCCTCTTGCTTTCCTATAGGGTTAAGATAGATTTCTATACCCAATTAAGTGTGTGTGTTATTCTCTCTTTGCTCCAAATCCCAGGGAAGTAAGGTTCATTCACTTCTCCCTACCTCCCTATTTCCTGATGTAAAAGTCTTTTTCTTGCCTCTTTTTTTGTGAGATAAATTATCCCCATTCCACCCTTCCTTTTCTCCCAGTGCATTCCTCTCTCACCCCTTAATTTTATTTTATTACTTATCGTTCCTTCATATTTAATTCATACCTGTGCCCTCTCTATATATACTCCTAACTGCCCTAATAATGATTAAATTTTGATGAGTTACGAGAATCATCTTCTCAAGCATAAGTATAATTTAACCTTATTAAGTCACTTATTATTTACCATTTGTGTTTATCTTTTTATACTTGAGTCTTGAATTTGAAAGTCAAATTTTCTCTTCTGCTCTAGTCTCTTTATCAAGAATACTTGCAAGTCTTGTATCTCATTGAATGTCCACTGTTTTTTGTTTTTTTTTTTTCCCCTGAAGGAGTATATTCAGTTTTGTTTGGTATGTAATTCTTGGTTGTAATCCTAACTTCTTTGCCCTCAAGAATATCATATTCCAAGCCCTGTAGTCCTTTAATTTAGAAGCTTCTAGACACTGTGTTATCCTGACTATAGTATCACAATGCTTGAATTGTTTCTTTCTGACTACTTGGAATGCTCTCTCCTTGACCTGGGAGCTTTGGAATTTGGCTATAATATTCCTGAGAGTTTTAATTTCAGGACATCTTGTAAAGGGAGATCAGTGAATTCTTTCCATTTTTATTTTCTCCTTTAATTCTAGAATATAAGGGACATTTCCTTGATAATTTCTTAAAAGCCAATGCCTAGGCTCTTTTTTGATCATAGCTTTCAGGTAGCCCACTATTTTTTAAAAAATGATCTTTCTGGATCTAATTTCCAGGTCATTTGTTTTTCCGGTGAGATATATCACATTGTCTTCTATTTTTTTCCCCACTCTTTACAGTGTGTTTTATTGTTTCTTGATTTCTCATGAACTCCTTATGAGCATGCCCTATGTTAAACTATTCTCCATTCTCCCACAGATGTGACAGACCTTTTCCTGCTAGAACATATTTTGCCCCATTTGCTCAATGCTAATTTATAAACAATTATTTTATTTAGTGAGCTTTTGTACCTCCATTTCCATCTGGTCAATTCTACTTTTAAAGGATTTTTTTTTCCTTCAGTGAATTTTTGTGCCTTTTATTTCATTTGACCAATTGTGCTTTTCAAGGCATTCTTCTCTTCATTGGCTTTTTGCACTTTTTTTTTTCAATTTGATCTATTCTGTTGTTTAAGGTATTTTCTTCAATTTTTTTGTGTCTCCTTTACCACACTGTTGACTAATTTTTCATTATTTTCTTTTATTATTCTCATTTCTCTTTCCAATTTTTCTTCTACTTCTCTTACTTGATTGTCAATATATTTTTGAGCTCTTCAATAGCCTGAGACCAATTCATGTTTTTTTGTAAGCTTTGGATTTGGGAGTTTTGACTTTGCTATCTTCTTAGTGTGTGTTTTAATCTTCCTTATTACCATAGTAACTTTCTAGGGTCATATTTTTTTTTCTGTTTTTTGCTCATTTTCTTATCTATTTCTTGACTTTTAACTCTTTGTTAAAGTGGCTCTCTCTTTCTGGAGTGGAGGCCACACTGTCCCAAGTGTGAGAGGTTTTGTGCAGCTGTTTTCTTCAATACTTTTTAAAGACCTGTAAAATTTTGGTTTCTCCAAAGGGATATGATCTAAGGAGAGGTGGATTTACTACTGTTCTGGCCTGTGTTTCTGTGTTTCAGTAGGTGAGTGACTAAAAGCGATCTTTTCTACCTTGGAACTGTGCTGAGGGTTCCTGCTCCACTGAGACTACAAGCTCTATTGTATTAGTGCTCCTCTTTACCCTGGGACTTCCATGCAGGTCTGTGACCCAGATCTGAGTATGGACAAAGCAACAGAGTTCTGCCCCAGTGACAGCAAAGAGACCCCTGTAGTCTCCTTCTGATCAGTTGTTCAACTCTCATTCCTGTTTGTGGGCTGAGAACTATGGAAGCAGCTGTTCTTGATGATAATTCAGTGGCTTCCAGGGCCTGCTCCTCATTTGCTGGTGTCTGGTCTGTGCTGATGTGGCCTATGCTAGACTGTTCTCTGCTCTCCCCCTGGTGTGACATACCTTTTCTGCTGGAATATATTTCACCACAGCCTTTTTCTGGATTCTGCTGTTTTAGAAACTTTTTTATGGGATTATTTAAAGGTGTTCAAAGAGGTTTAGGAAGTTCTTTAATTTTTATGTCTTTTTAGATTATTTGGAATGAGATTTCCCTTTGCATTAATACTTCTTGGATTTTGGTATTATTAGAAGGAAATGCTTATCAATTATGTTTGTTTATTTTGAAGCTTATAACTCTGATGAAGTTATTAATTGTTTCAATTAGTATCTGCTGAATTCTTAGTTTTTTTTTCTAAGCAAATCATCAAGTTGACAAATAGGAATGATTTTTATCTCCTCTTTAACTATATTTATGCTTTTAATTTTTTCTGACTTTATTTTATTGCTGACATTTCCAGAATCATATTAAGTAATAGTGGAGATAATGAATATACTTACATCATATGTATGTGTATATATGCATACATATGCATATATATATATATATATATATATACATACACATTTACATATATATAGTTCTAACGTATCAGTGCTGCATATGACACTTGCTTTTGGTTTTAGAGAGATATGTTAAAAATATTTTTTAAAATTCCATATATGCCTATAGTCTGTAGTGTTTTTTAGTGTAAAGTAGAATTCTGCTTTGTCAAAGGCTTTATCTGGGTCTAATTGAGATAATGCTTTGATCTGGGATTTTGTATTTTGTTTTTTATTTCCCCTCTAATATTGAAACATATTAGAAATCCTGATATAAATCCAATTTGAACATGATGGTTTCTTTGATGAATCACTGTAGCTGGTTTAAGAAGATTTAATTTAAAATTGTTGAATTGAAGTTCATTAATGTTATTCATCTATAATTTCCCCATTATTCTTTGCTCTTCCCTGGCAAGTGCTTTCTTCCTCAGTTTTTGAGAATAATTTTTATAATATTGGTCCTAGTAATTCTTTAAAAGTTTGATTGACTTCTCTAGTAAATCCATCAGGATTAATAATTATATTTTTTCTTTTGCGGGTTTCTTTAAAGATGGTTCTACTTATGTTACTGAAATTAGATTATAAAAGATGTTTATTTGTTCTTATGTTAGTTAAGCTGTTTTGTATTTTAAAGTATCCTACTTTTGTTTTCTTGTTTTTATTAATGTATAACTATGAATAGTACATTGTAATAATTATTTTTATTTCTCTTGATTTACTTTTAATTCCATATAATTCATTTGCTATTATGGTGAACTGATTTCCTACATTCTTTTAAAGCAAATTTGTGAAAATGTTTATCAATTCTGTTAGTTTTCACAGAAATGGTTTTTAAGTTTTATTTAAAATTTTTATGCTTTTCTTAGTTTCTAGTTTATTTTCTTCTAATTCTGAATATCACCTTTCATTAATCTTTTTTTTTCTTTTCAATTTTGCTGATGTATATTTTTAGGAATATATTTTTCCCCCTGAGGATTGTATTAGATTCATCCCAGAAATTTTGATACATTGTATTTTCATCATCATTTTTGTTCACATACTTTATTTCTGCTATTTATGACCCTTTGATTATTTAGCATTTCATTGCTATGTATTCATTTAGAGCTGTATCCTTTTTTTTGGTACTCTTTAGTTACTATTTTATTGCATTATGGTCTAAAAAGACGCATCTATTTTTTCTTCCTTTTTTCCAATTGAGTGCAACATGTCTCTGCTTTAGCACATTTTCAGTTTAGGTAAAAGTTACATCAAGTGCTGAGAAACATAAATATTTTTAGCAGTTCCATTTGGAAAATGTCATGATGATTTTGGTTCTAATTCTGCAATTTCTTCAGTTTTCTGTGTCTCTTTTTGGCTTATCATTCTGTTAGTATTGTCCAAAACTGAGAAGGACATTAGCATCTCTCTATTATATTACTGCATATTTCTTCATGTATTTCAGTATCTATTTCATTTATCAATTTAGGTGCTAAGATATTTGAAATGTACGTTTGATATCAATATTGCTATTTTGTCTATGGATCCCTTCAGTTTAATATAAGTTTCTTGCTTATCCATGTTTATCCATTTTTATATTCTGAAAGTTTGTTTTTAGTTTGTCTGATAGCATTGTGTGTGTGTGTGTGTGAAAAGAAGTTCCTCATTTTTATTCTGTGTATGTCTTTGTTGTTTTTTTAATGTGCTTTTAAAATAATAAGCAGATTTTGAAGCATCTTAATCCAGTTTTTTCATTTTTTGTATTTTTTAATCCATTCAGTTTTGAAGTTATGAGAGTTATGTTTATGAATGCTTCAACTTTTTCCTCTATTTTTTTTTCTGAATTTGATTCCCAGCCTCCTACTTCCTCTATAAACAGTATCATGTTTCTTCAATTTACTTAGTTAAATTTAATTAATGGTAAGCCTATTCCCACCAATTTTCTTCCCTTTGCCTTCAATAACCTTCATATTTTTAACCCATTCCTCTAAATTATGGAGTTTCAATTTTTCTTCCTTCTTTCTTTTTATTCAGTTATTTAATTCTTTCTCTCCTTTACCCCTCTCAGTTAAAGGGAAATGCTCCTCCCTTTTCTCTCCTTCAACTTTTTAAAAAATTTTATCTTCTGTCCCCTTTTTTTTACTAGAGGTTTTCCTCCTCATTCTGTTTACAATTTAACTTTCCTTTTTGTCTAATCTTGTCTTTTATACTCTTTTTGGATTCATTGCCTTTATAATTACTTAGTCTTTCTTTATTCTCTGTATTCCTTGTATCAAACTTCTAAGGTGTTTATTTTATATTCCATCTTCTAAACACTTTCTATGTTGCTGCCATGTAGATCTTGACCCAGACACCTTTCTTTTTTTTTTTTTTTCTATTTTGCCTCACCCTTAGATTACCAGTTCCTACAGATGATAGAGAGAATATAAAATGCTAGTTTGAATTTTCTGGTCTCCTTGATTGTGTGATACATTATTAATTGTTGTCCTCAATAGGCTCATTTTTTCCCATGTGCCTTAAAAATAATTTCCATGGTCTCATGTCCTTCCATTCTCATGGGTATTAGTTGTCCCCAGGATCTCTGATTCTTCTTCCCCAGGGTCAAGATGATTAATGTCTTTAAGCAAATCCTGTAGCTTAATCCATTGTAAGATCCTAGTTCCTTTTATAGAATCTCTTTTCTCATGTTGTTAATATTCTTTGTCCTTTGCTAAGAAAAGCAATGAAATAATGAGTGAATTATGTCTTGACTTGCTCATGAATTGAAGTGAGGCAAAATTGTGATACCATATCATTGGTATACCCACCCACCACTAAAAGATCTATCTGTCTATAACCTAATCTATATTATCTATACCTCATATTTCCTCCTCACCAATTCACTTGCAGAAGATCTTTCTAAGAGATATAGAGCTGTCTCCTCTTCATTTTTAATCATTGATTTATTGACTTACATTACACATTTCTCTCAATATTTTTTCTCCATCCTCCCTTTTATGTGCCATCAAAATTTGTAATTTAGTCCCACAATAATGACAATAATATTAACATAAAAACCATCAATGCTCTTGTAGTTGGAGTGTTACAAGGCTTAATCCATGATATTTTGTATATATTTCTCCATCATTACTTTTGTTTGCTTTCTGCTCTCATCTTTGTGTGCTTTTAGGGAAAAAAAATACTAATTTTTAAATGCTGTTGTTTCCTCATAATTGGTTGCTTTATCTTTCTTTTATTTCTATTTCTGGGGTATTTGAAAATCAAGTATTTTTGGGGTCTATCTTTCTAGAAATGCATTACATGCTCCTTTCTTTTATTGTGTCTACATTTTTTTCATAAGTGTGTTGCATTGGGTTGTATCTTGAGTTCCTTTACTCTTTGGAACATTTCATTCCATCCTGCAACCTCTGGTGTGTGTATAATAATCTTTTCTTATTTAAATTTAATTTCATTTACACTTCAAGGTCTTTCTCCTTCATTAGTTACTGGAATTATTAAATTTAATGATTAAGAGTCTTGGAGTTTGCAGCATAGGATTTTCTTATTTTTTTCTGTAAGTAATCTGTGAATTCTTTCAACATTGTTCCTTCATTTCCTGTGTTCAAAGGTTCTGGACAACTTTCAATTGCAACTTTATATTTCAGGCATTTAAGTATAATATTCAGATACAGTTCCATTGCAAAGACAAACCATACCAAAGATCCCAGGAAACAGTAATTTGTTACATTTGTTACTACATTCTTACTTGTGCCATTTCTGTGTGATATGCGTCACAAGTTTTTGCGTGAAGGAAGAAAGAAGATTGGTTATACCGCTTTACAACACAGAATTGGCAATTTCATTTTGGCTAATGAAAGGCGAAAGTTAGTTTAAAAGATAAGTTCCAAATAACCAATAAAATCTTAATCAAGTTTGCATTACTCCAGCTACTTTTCCACTGACCTGTACCTGTTTTACTGAGAGAGGCAGCATGAAAGAATCAATAAACAGCTGGCCTTGGAGTGAGAAAGAGCTGAATTCAAGTCCTGCCTCTGATATTAGCTGAGTGCATTTGTGAAAAGTCATTTAACTTCTAAGTGCTCCCAGGCAAATAAACTATACATTAGAGAAAATGCAGATCTACATTGTTAGAGAAAGTTCCTCACCAGGAGCTCCCTATAAGTTCCATTTAAAAAAAAAAACCAAGAAATGAAGACCTGAAGCATTACATTTTAAGTGACCTTGAATAATCCCAAATCAAAATGGAGATGTTCCTTCCCATTCACAAAGAAACAATATTATTTAATTAAAATGCTGAATTGATTTCACATGTATACCTTGATTCCCCACCATTTCCATCTGTCTGAACACCACTACTACTGTGCCCTATCAAAACGTTCCATACATATTTAAATAAAGCAAAGAGTAGAGTTCCATCAAAGACGTATTTTGCCAACACACTCTTAGCAAAGTAATCTGGATGACACATATCAGATGCAGTAAGGAAAGTTTCCAATCTGCATCATAAAAAGGGCAGCCAGATATCAACTCCTAAAGAAATAAGACAGAACATTTTAGCAAACTTTTCAAATTTTTTTTCCTTCATAGTACTTTATTTTTCCCAATTACATGTAAAAATAATTTTCCACATTCATTTTTGTAAAAATTTGAGTTCCAAATTTTCTCTTGCCCTACCCTCCTTCCTAAAACAGCAAGTAATCTGATACAGATTATGCACATACAATCATGTTATTAAATATATTTACTCATTAATGATGTTGAAAAAGAAGAATCAGAACAGGGGTGGCTAAGTGGTGCAGTGAATAGAGTATCAGCCCAGGAGAACCTGAGTTCAAATTTGGTCCCAGACACTTAATACTTACTAGATTGTGATCTTGGGCAAGTCACTTAACCCGAATTGCCTGCCCTCTCCCATCAAAAAAGGAAAAAAAAACCCAATCAGAACAAAATGGAAAAACCAAAAGAAATAAAACAACAACAACAACAAAAGTGAAAATAGTATAGTTTTTTCTGCATTCAAATTCCATAGTTCTTTCTTTGAATTAGATTAGCATTTTCCATCATGTGTCTTTTGGAGTTGTCTTGGTTCAACTGGATTACTGATAAGAACCAAGTCTATCATAGATAATCATCACACAATATTGCTGTTGTTTTGTACAATGTTCTACTGGTGCTGCTCGCTTAACTCAGCATCAGTTCATGTAAGTCTTTCCATGTTTTTCTGAAATCTACCTACTTATCATTTCTATAGTTCAACTGTATTTCAGTACCTTTATATACCACAACTTTTCTAGCCATTCTCCAAGTGATGGTCATCTCCTCTTTTTCCAATTCTTTGCCACCACAAACAGAGGTACCACAAATATTTTTGTACATGTGGGTCCTTTTTCTTTTTCTATGATATTTTTGGGATATAGACCTAGTGGAAGTATTGTTGAATTCAAGGGTATTACCAGTTTGATTGCCCTTTGGATCATATTTTTAATTATTTTTTCCAGAATGGTTAGATTAGTTCACAATTCCACCAACAAATCATTTCTCACATCTTCTCCAACATTTATCATGTTTTTTCTGTTATATTAGCCAATCTGATACTTGTGAGGTGGTACCTTAAAGTTGTTTAAATTTACATTTCTCTAATCAATAATGATTTAGAGAATTTTTTTCATATGATTATAGATAGCTTTAATTTCTTCCGCTTAAAACTGTCTATTCATGTCCTTTGACCAATTTGGGAATGACTTGCTTTCTTATAAATTTGATTCAGTTCTCTATATAATCTGGAAATGACTGTAAAAAATGTTTCCCAGCTTTCTGCTTTCCTTCTAATTTCAGTTGCATTGGTTTTATTTATGGAAGTAATTTTAAATATAACATAATCAAAATTGTCCATTTAACATTTCATGATGTTCTCTGTCTCTTGTTTGTTTCATGATAAATTTTGTATTTCTCCATAGATCTGACAGGTAAAATAATCTTTGCTGTTCTAATTGGCTTGTGATATCATCCTTTATGTCTAAATCATGTACTCATTTTAAGTTTATCTTGGTATATGGGTGTATGATGTTGATCTATGCTTGGTTGATGCCACATTATTTTCCAATTTTCCTGGCAGTTTTTGTCAAATAGTGAGGTTTTATGCCAGATGCTGGAGTCATTGGGTTTATCAAACAGTAGATTACTATAACCATTTACTACTAAGTCTTGTATACCTAATCTATTCCACTGATTCACTACTCTATTTTGTTAGCCAGTATGAAATAGTTTTGATGATTGCTGCTTTATAATATAGTTTTATATCTGGAATGGCTAGGCCACCTTCCTTTGTAATTTTTTATCATTAATTCCCTTGAAATTCTTGACCTATTTATTAATCTTACAGATGAAATTTTTTTTGTCTAGTTTTATAAAATACTTTTTGGTAGTTTGATTGACATGACACTCTATAAGTAGGTCAATTTATGTAGAATTGTTATTTTTATCATATCAGCTTGGCCTCCCCATGAGCAGTTGATATTTTTTCAATTATTAAGATCTTACTTTATTTTTATGAAAAGTGTTTTGTAACTGTGTTCATAAAGTTTCTAGGTTTGTCTTGCTAGGCAGACTCCCAAATATTTTATGTTGTCTATAGTTATTTTAAAAGGAAATTTCTCTTTCTATATCTTCCTGCTGGCTTTATTGGTAATATATAGAAGTGCTGATGACTTATGTGGGGTTTTTTATGCTATGACTTTGCTAAAATTGTTAATTGTTTCAAGGAGTTTTTTATTTGATTCTCTAGGATTCTTTGAATATACCATCATATCATTTGCAAAGTGATAATTTTCTTCTTCATTGCCTATTCTAATTCTTTCATTCCTTTTGCTTTCCTTATTGCTAAAGCTAATATTTCTAGCACAGTATTGAATAATATTAGTGACAATAGGCTTCTTTGTTTCACCCCTGCTTTTATTGGAACACATTTAGTTTATCCCCATTACATATAATGCTTGCTTATGGTTTTAGATAGATGCCACTTATCATTTTAAGAAAAATTCCAAAAAAAAAAACAACAACCAAAAAACAAAAAAGAAAAATTCCATTTACTCCTATGGTCTCTTATTTTTTAATATGGATGAATGGTGTGTTTTGCCAAAAGTTTTTTTTTTTTTATGAACCTATTGACATAATCCTATGATTTCTGTTAGTTTTGTTATTGATATACTGATCTAGCCATGGGTAAAGCCAATCATGAGCAGCTCTCCTGAGGACTGCTGCTCTGAATAACTTTAAGGATTTAATCACATAGTATAATTAACTCACTATTTATTCAGCAATAAACTAAAGCAAAACATTCAAGAAACTAAAGCACAACATTCACAACAATATAACAACTTATTACTTAGGTGTCCAAATAATTTTAAACAAAACATGTCATTCAGTAAGTCACAATCTCACCAATCAATATAGAGTAACCAAGTAAAATCTTCTTTCATCTTAACTCAAGACTGAATTCCAAACCCCAGGCCTCCTCTTCCAAGAACTGACATTCTCACCTCTTGCCTGGATTAAACCAACTCTTGCCTGGACTCACAGGTAGGCAGCTCTCCACCCCTGTTTCATGCTTCAGCTTAAAGCTCCACTCCAAGTTCTTCCAAATTTCTGTTTCTAGGAAAAAAAGCTTATCAGAGCTACTGCAATATTTACACACATTGCTGGCAGTATCATCTCAATTCACTTTCTTTCTGACAAGTAACATAAATCAATAGACAAGGCTTCTGTCTGAGAAATCAAACAAAAGCCAACAGTAAAGTCCCAGGATTTCTGTAACAGCAATAAAGTCCTCTTTCAGGGCTTCTGTAACAATAGTAGAGTCTTCTTAAAACACTTCCGTCTGAAAACAACAGACAAGGTGCTTTTGTCTGACAGACCAACAGACTGAGTGCTACAGAGTGCCAAAATTACAAGCATTCTCCCACTTATTTCTGCTTGGTCCCAGTTCATGCTCAAACTTTTCTCTGATCCCTCCTGTTCCACCTTTCCTGTTCTACCTTTCCTGTTCTGTTCTTTCAGCAAGCTCCTCTCACCATAGGGTTCCATGTGATTGTGGGCTCCATGAGATAACACTAAGCCTATTAAGGGCAGGGAAGGTCTCCAGAGTCCCTTAGGACTGTTAAGGGTAGCATAATGTATATTGTTTCCAACAAAGACTTTTGATACAAAGGCAAGGCTCAAAGGCACTTAAATAGCTGAAACAAGCAGCAAAGTACTACTTTGTTTACAATTACACCATGCATTCCTGGTATAAATTCCAACTAGTCATATTGCATTGCATAGTGTATATGTGCAATAGTGATAAGTTGCTGTAATCTCTTTGCTGATATTTTATTTAAATTTTTGCATCAATTTTCATTAGGGAAATTGGTCTACAATTTTCTTAGTCTATTTTGACTCTTCCAGGTTTGGGTGAGAACAACATATTAGTGTCATAAAAGGAATTTGGTGAGATTCCTTCTTCACTTATTTTTCCAAGTAGTTTATATAGGATTAGAATTAACTGTTCTTTAAAAGTGTGATAGAATTCACTAGTAAATCCATCTGGTATAGAGAATTTTTTAAGGGAATTCAATGACGGCATCGTCAATTTCTTTTTCTAAAATGGGTTTAAGTACTTTTTTTCCTCTTCTTTCCCAATTTATCTTTTTGTAAATACTCATCCATTTCACTTAGTTCATCAGATTTATTGGCAAATGGTTGGGCAAAATGGCTCCAAATCATTGTTTTAATTTCCTCTTCATTGCTGGTGAATTCACCCTTTTCATTTTTGATACTGGTAATTTGTTTTCCTTCTTACTTTAAAAAAATCAAATGAGTCAAAGGTTTTTATATTTTATTCTTTTTTTTAAAATAAAAACAGCCCTTAGTTTTATTTATTAGTTCAATAGATTTCTTAATTTCACTTTTATTAATCTCTCCTTTGATTTTCAGAATTTCTAATTTGGTATTTGATTGGGAATATTTAATTTGTTATTTTTGTAGCTTTTTTAGTTGTATACCTAATTCATTGATCTCCTCTTACTCGATTTTGTTTATGTAAGCATTTAGGATATAAAATTTCCCCTGAAAAATGTTTTGGCTGTATCCCCTAAGATCTGGTATGTTGTTCCATTATTGTCATTTTTAGGATGAAGTTATTGATTATTTCTATGATTTGTTTTTTGAACCACTCATTCTTCAGGATTAGATTATTTAGTTTCCATTTAATTTTTAGTCTATCTTTCCATGGCCCTTTATTACACATAATTTTTATTGCATCATGATTTGAAATGAATGCATTTAATATTTCTGCCTTTCTGCATTTGATTGTGAGGCTTTTACACCCTAATACATGGTCAATTTTTGTGTAGGTATCATGTCCACTAAGAAAAGGTATATTCCTTTCTATAACCATTCAATTTTTTTAGAAGTCTATCATATCTAATTTTTCTAAAATTCTATTCACATCCTTAACTTCTTATTTAATTTGTGGTTAGATTTATCTAGTTCTGAGAGAGGTTGAGGTCCCACACTAGTAGTTTTGCTGTCTATTTCTTCCTGTAACTCACTTAACTTCTCTAATAATCTGACTACCACTTGATGAACATATGTTTAGTATTGATATTACTTCACTGTAATGGCCTCTTAAACTTTTTTCACTCATGACCCTTCTTTACCAAGAAAGTTATACCTGACCTCAGGTACATAGGTATATAACCTAGAATACAAATTAAACATTTAATGATTATAAATCATAAAGAAATTTATTTTAGAACAATTCTTTAGTATATATATAATTTTACCACTTATTAAAGATGAAAACAAATTTGCTTACTAATGAAAAGGATGTGCTCGTTTAATTTAAAATAAAGAATTAAATCTTGGCAGAATCATTAATAATGAAGGATATAGGGCATCTTTAACATTTTTCACAGTTGATCAACATTTTGATTTTTTTTTAATTCTCAGTGCTGAGAATGCACAAATACATAGTACAAAATGCATATGTGTGTTTAGGGCCACTTTAGAAATTGTTGGAAATTTTGTTCTAATCCAAATCCAAAATTAATTTAACATTTTTTTTAGGAAACTCAAATTTTAAATTGATAACTCTGCAAATTCATCTTAAACTTTTAATGCAGATGACCGACATATTAGATTTTAATTGAGTAAGGTTTATAAACCCAATTTAGTTTTTTTGTATCAAAATTTGAAGTGAGGTACTTTTGATGCTGTGTTTCCAGGCACTTCAGATGATTAATTATAACTTTTACAATTAAATCTTTGGGAAGGTTATTTTCAATTACAAAATCATCAGCAACTATAAATATTTCTTTTAAAAAAAGCATTTTCCACCCTATTCTTCCATATGTCAACTTTTAATTAAAATTTTCAATTTTATCTTTTAATAAATATGTTATATTTTACCTTGAAGCAACATGTTTAAATCATAGAGATTTTCAAAATTATCCGACAAATAACCCAGTTTTGAAAGCTATGAATCATTATGAAAAAAGATAACAAAATTGGATTTCTGCTCAGTCAAAAATATAACAACTTTATCTTTCAATTTCAATAATCCGTTTAAACTTTACTCTCTCAAAAGCCACATTATTCAACATATTTTCTTTTTCTTGTCAATTTAGATGCACTACAACCTGACAGCAAAGACTCTGCTGCATTTTCAATGGTATTTTTACCTCTTCTGTCTAAATTTAGCCACTTATCCATAATTGAAAAAAATATTTTTTTCCAAAATGTAAATAGATTTTGATAACAATTTCTCAAATAAATAAATAAAAGCTTTAGTTTATGAAATTACATATGCTTGTGCTTAATTTTAAAAATTGATGTTCACACATACAGACACAGTGGTGATGGTGGAGAAATATTATTAAAGTGCTTTTTCTTCACTTGCAATTAAACACTTATGTTTCTATAAAAAGAAAATAACAATTTTAAAAATCAAACATTCTAAAACAATACATTCAAAGATACACTAATTTGATCCATGCTGAGAAATGACAATAGGAAAAGTCTCTGTCTTCCGTAAACTATTATGTTTCTTTAAGAGCAGAAATCTTTGCATGTACAGTAACAACACTGCAATTCATATTATACACTGGTCTCAAATCTGACCCATGATGTTTTTTGCAGCATTTGTTGATGTTGCATGTTGTGACAGCATGTGCAGTGCAAAGTGCATATATTGTATGTTCAGAACCAAGGCTACAGTTACGTGATGCAACATGGGAAATGATGCAAAAAACACCTCAGATCCATTGCATGTTTGATTTTGAATTAATATTTGGCCATTGCATGTTCAGAAAATTTTTACTGTTGTCAAATTTTTCATGACCCCCTCCCCCCCCCAATTCACAGTTTAAGAAGTGCTGGTACCTTTTAACAACATATAGTTTCCTTCTTTATCTTTCAAAATTATTATTATCATCATCATCATTATTATTATTAATTTGCTTTTGCTTTGTCTGAGATCAGGATTGCTACCCCTATTTTTTTTCACTTCAGCTGAAGCATAATATGTTCTGCTCTGGCCTTTTACCTTTACCCTGTGTGTATCTTTCTGATTCATATGTGTTTCTTATAAACAACATACTCTAGGATTCTGTTTTTTTTTTAATTCAGTCTGCTATCTGCTTCTGTTTTATGGAAAAGTTCATCTTATTCACATTCACAGTTATGATTGCTGTGGATTTCCCTCCATCCTATTTTTCCCCATTCACATTTTTCTCTCTCCTTCCACCCTGCCATTCTTCACCAGAATTTTGCTTCTGACCACCACCTCCATCAATCATCCTTCCCTTCTTTCACCTCCCACCTTTGCTTTCCCCTTTCCCTTCCTATTTTCCCATAGGGTAAGATAAATTTCAAAACCCAACTGAGTGTATATGTTATTCTCTCTTTGAGCCAAACCCTGTGAAAGTAAGGTTCAAACAATGATCACCCCCTCCCTTCTTTCCTTCTTATGTAACAGGTCTTTTGTACCTCTTCATGTGATGCTATTTACCCTATTCTACCTTTCCTTTTCCTCTTCTCCCAATACAATCCTTTTTTCACCCCTTATTTTTTATATCATTACATCAAAGTCAATTTATACCCATACCTTCTGTCTTTCTAACTGCCCTTATAGAGATATAGTTCTCAAAAGTTGTATAATCTTCCCATTTTGGGAAAATAGTTTAAATTTTATTTTATAACATTTTTATTTCCTTTTTAATGCTTCTCTTGAGTCTTATATTTAAGGATCAAATTTGCTATTCAGCTCTGTGTTTTGTTTTGTTTTGTTTTGTTTTGTTTTGTTTCATTAGGGACATTTGGAAGTCTCCTGTTTCACTGAATGTCCATCTTTTCCCCTGAAATGGTATGCTCAGTTTTGGTGGGTAGTTGATTCTTGGTTGTAATCCAAGAACTTTGCCCTTCTGGAATATCATATCCCCAAATTCTCTTATCTTTTAATGTGGAACCTGCTAAATCCTGTGTAATCCTGACTGTGATCAAAGATATTCAAATTTTTGCTTTCTGGTTGCTTGTTGTATTTTTTCCTTGACCTAATAATTCGGGAATTTGGTTATTGTCCTTGGAGTTTTCAATTTGGGATCTCATTTATCACTTGATCAGGGAATTCTTTCAATGACTATTTTACACCTCTGGTTCTAGGGTATCAGGGCAGTATTCCTTGATAATTTCTTGAAGGATGCTATCCAGCTTCTTTTTTTTGATCATGATTCTCAGGGAATGGAATAATGTTTAAATGACCTCTCCTGGATCTATTTTCTGAGTCAGTTGTTTTTCCAATTAGGTCTATTACATTTTCTTTTCTTTTTTCAATCATTTTATTTTGTTGGACTGATTCTTGATGGCTTGTAGAGTCATTAGCTTCCACTTTCCAAATTCTAATTTTTAAAGAATTATTTGTTCAGTTAGCCTTTGTACCTTCTTTTCCATTTGGCCAATTCTAGTTTTTAAGGAGTTGTTTTCTTTAATCGATATAGGCCTCAAACCACATTTCAAACCCCAAACTATTGGCAGTATAATCCCAAAGCCCCCTAGAGAAATTCCTTTTCCAAGGAATTAACTTTTTTTTCATAATTCTCTCATTTATTTTCACAGTTTTTCTCTACCTCTGTTACTTGAGTTTTTGAATCCTTTTTGGGCTCTTCCAAGAGTACATTTTGGGCTTGAGGCCAATTCATATTCCCCTTTGACACTTCACACGTAGGCATTTTGACATTGATCTTTTTTTTTTTAGTTTGTGTTTTGATCTTTGCTGTTGCCATTGTCATTTTCTATCATCAGTGCTTTCTTTTGCTTCATATCTCTTTCCCAGGCTTTTTCAAGACTTTTAAAGTTGAGCTATGCTCCTAGGTCAGAATAGGCAGTATTCCAAGCTTCTCATGCTGGGAGGTAGGAGACTGGTCACTGGTTTTCCACACCATGGCCTCAGGTGCTTGTGGTTTGCCTACTGCGATGGGGACTTGCTTGTCTTAGTCTCTCCTGTTGTACTGGTCTTCTGGGGGTAGTGATTTTCTTTCTGTGATGAAGCTGGAGGCCTCATTGCTGGCCTGCTGAGCCTTGGCTGTTGATCAATGCTGTGGCTAAGAGCCTCCGACTGGCTTGTCTGGACATTGTGCTGGGCTGCACTCACCTTTTATTCTTTTACATATCTTTCCTGAAGTCCTTCTATGTTATCTGAAGCTGGGAAATTGCTTCACTTCTTTTTTTTTGTGGCTTCTCTAGCTCAAAAATCTGGTTAGAGGCTTAATTGAAGATTTTTTTTTTCAAAGAAAACTGAGGAGAATTCAGGCAATTTCCTGGCTTCTCTCCACCATCTTGGCTATATCCCAAAGAATCCCAAACTTATTTTCTCAAAGAGATTTCTTCCATAGCCAGCAATCTTGAATATCCTCCTGATCAGAAGCAATTGTTTACATAGCTGATGCATTTACCTTCCACTTTTGGGAGAGAACTACTCTTTATAATGCTTGCCTGCATGTTTATTTTAATATCCTTTAGAGAAGTGGGTCCTTTGGGAGTGTTGGGGGTCTTGTTCTGCTTTCTGAAGTCTTCTTGTCATTTGATTTTAATGTGCGTGGCTTTGAATCTTTTCTGTTGTGGTTTAATTTTTGTGCATTTTTTGGGGGGGGCCGAAGTATCAAAATCAGGTTTCTTCACTGGAGGGATCTTCATTCACTTTCCTCATCTTCAGAGTCATAATCATCTTCAGCAAGAGCAGCTTCTTCATAATCATTTTCATCTTTTTCAGATAGTTTTTACCTTTCTCTGTGGAACCTTGCTACTACTCCCAGAGCAGATCATTTGTCAGTCACATTTACAAATTTTGTATCATCTTCCTTTTCATCTGATTCTGCAACTTCCTCCAGTGCTAAAGTGCTGACCACTCACATATATAGGCCTCAAACCACATTTTGACCCTCAAGCTATTGGCAGTGTAATCTCAAAGCCACCTAGAGAAATTGTAGGCTGCAGAGACATTTTCAAAGATGCTCATGTTGATTTAGTTGAATGGCATCATAGTTCAGCATCTCTGCTTCAACAATATTCATCCTTTGCACTAGACCCTAAACTCACAGTTCTCATGGATATCTGGTACTCATTTTCATTATTATCTACTTTAAAATGATAATCTTTGTCAGCCTTTAGTTCATAAGTGAAGAGGAAATTCTGGGGCCAGAGGGGGCCCCATATACATTTCTATTGAGTCCTCCATTTGAGCAGTGATAATGAACAAAGCAGAGCTGTGTAGAGAGGAAAGGTACAAGATGGAAGGACAGATTGTCTCTGGTTTCCATAGAGCTCTAGTCAGGGCAGAATCAGATTGAGAAAATAGTTCTGGACAATTTTCTTGTGTTATATCTTGCCTTGTAAAGTCCAAGTTTTTTTTTTTTTATTTGTCATGTTCTGAGAGCCCTAGAATTCTTAAGTTGTTGCTATGCATCTTGTCTATGTAATATGAATATATTTTGCTGGTATCAAGATTGTGTTATCTGTGAATGTTATTGCTTCTTTTTTCTCTTCTAGATGGTCTCACACTTTTGTATATTTGCATTACCAGTCATTTATTCTCTCATTTATTTATTAGATTAAGTCAAATCCAGAACAAAACTGAAAATGGCCAGCTAGAAAGCTATTAGATCTGATGACTTTTCATTTCCCTTCTATTGGCAACTAAATTTGCTGTTTTTATCACACAAGATGATTTGGTGTGGTAAGATATGGTCTATACTAAAGGGTATCTATTCATATCAATGGTTTAATTGATCCAAGTACAAAATTTCTTGAAAAATACCAGTATGTAATATTGATAATTTTAACTTTTCCCCAGGCCATTGAGACATGTTGCATCCTGATCTATCCAATTAGCTATAGATACTTCATCCAAGTCATTTACAAAATGTTAAAAAGTATCAGACCCAGATGCAGGTCTGATGAACAACACCAGAGACTTGTCTTTAGTTTAATAATATACCAATATTTGATATCACAAATATATTTCTCCATCTTTTCGTCATCAACATCCCATGACCATTTTGATATACATTATCAAAACCTTGATAAACAATGAATCTACAAAATATAAAATCTGCCAGTCTAGCAGAAGCAACGTAGAGTAATGCAAATAGCATTGATTTTAGAGTCAAAAATCATGAATTTGTGATCTTTGGGTGTCATATTCCTTACTTTTAAATGAGAAGATTGTATGAAAATAATTCTGAAGAACCTTCCAGCTCTTAATCCTGTAATACTATAACTTCAGTCTGTTTTCTTATTTCCATGATAATAATATGTGTGTGATGTGTAGCCAAGAATATCTACTATGTATGGGTTAAAAAAACCCAAAAAAACAAATGGATTAAATGTTCCTCATCAATTACTCCCCTTTGGATGATTCCTTAATCTAGGTCTTTCTCTGGGGAGAGGAGAATATATTACACATAGATTTCTTTCCAAAAAGGGTAAAATAAAATATGCTTCAACTCCAATGAAGAATTCAGATGAACTATACACACAAACTCAAATTTATGCATATGTGACCACTAGGGGTCTCTATGGAGACTATGAATATGGGGTAAAGTTCACTAAGAACTCATTACTTTTGGGCAAACCAGAGTTATATCCTTTCTTTTGGCCTCCGCCTCTACTCCATGACCCCCCTCTTTGGACCAGAAGTTAGAGATTTGTGGGGTTCCAAAGTCTGATTGGTTAAATATGCATACAAAAAAGATCATTTTAGGTTAAAGACAAATTGTACCCCCAAACACCTCCTTGTTCCATGTGGACCATTTTTTTTTCCTGCTTGTTTAGAAACTGAAAGAAAGGCTATTAATAGAGGTCATATAAAGTGCCTGAGCCCCATATAATATTTAAAATCTGATCACCATGACATGGTTGATTCCCCTGAGTTATAACTTTTTTGTTTGTTTTTGTTCTTTGTATTTCTAATTAGTCAATCACTTCTTCTATTTACCCTAGCTTTCCAGGCCTAACTATAGACTCAAAATGTCATAATATAAGTCATCATGTATCATGGATATTTATGTAAAGGAAAACCACTTTCTAGGGCCATGAACAAATCTTACAACAAAACTAAATAACCTAGAATTTAGGAGGAGAATGCCCACCTGTAATGTAATAGGTGTAGATAAAATGGAAGGTAATTAGGGAGTTAAAGCATGTCACCAGTTCAACACCCTTAGGGGAGAAGAGGAAGGGAGATGTAGTTGAGGCACCTTCTCCACAGGGTTCCTTTTAATAGGCATGATGTTGAGTAAACAAAGTCATTTGTTACATCAAATTGCCATCATAAGTCTGTCATACAAATGTCCTCTGTTGAACTGGTGCCAGTGATGCTACTTTCTTACCTCCATTATATATTCCAAAAGACTCCCACTCATGGTCCTAGGCAGACTGACTGACTCATCACAGAGTCCCATCATACTGGTCCCTTTTTCAAAATTTCCAGGAAAAATCAAAATTGATCACTTTTCTCAAAGATGGGGAAAGTCCAATTTTTTTATGGGGCAGGAAGGAATGCTCTCTATATAAACTAAAAATCACATGATGCCCACTTTTTATTTGTTATGTATTCACAAGTGATTTATTTAATATTATGGACATTATCTTACCGGGCCCCAGGGTTCATAATCCATCATTCTACCATTAAAAATTTCATGTGCCATGTTCTCATTTCAGGTCTTATTTTATCTGTTTGTGGTCTTATTTTATCTGATATGGTTAATAGAATTCTAGACTTGACATAAGGATGAAAACTGACTTCTAACATATACTACCTGTTTGAACCTGGAAAAGTAATTTTAACCTTTCTGGGTCTCAGTTTCCTCATCTGTAAAATGGGGAAGTTGAACTAGAAAGTCTCTTTCACTTCTAAATTTATGTCTTTATGAGTTAGCATCAATTTAGTGATAAGAGGAAACACTGACGGATAATAGAATGAACAGTGAGTTTGGAGTCAGAAAACCAGAATTTAAATTGTGGTTTTGCCATTGATTAGCCATATGACCTTAAAAATTAATTTTTAGCCTTCATGAGGCTAATCACCTGTTAATGAAGATCTCTAAGTTTCAGTTTTAAAGACTCCAAATATAATATAATAAAAGATCTCAGCCAAGAAAGAGAGGAAATGTAGGATTCCCAGTCTTTTTTTTTCCAATTAAAGCTTATGAAGTCAATGCTTATCTAGGAAGTTAAAAAATAGTGCTGTCACCATCTTTGGAAAGAAAAAAAAATTAAAAATCTCATTTTGGGTCTTGTTTTGACAATATTCTGCTTTTAGCCTTGTATCATATCCAATAAGCATTTCATTTACCTAATGAAAAACATATTTAAGCAAATAAGTACACAGCATTTTAATTTGCATATGCAAATACAATTAATCACTAGGAATAGCTGGCAGAAGCAAAGAGTAGAAGCATAATGATTCCAGTGACTGCCCACCCTTTAAAGATTATGGTAATTTTTTAGTGTTGGGGTTGGAGATTAAAAATGCATGTTTTAGAAGAAAAATGAATTCCTCAATGGGGAAGTGACTTAGATAAGAGAAGAAAACTTTTCTTAATTTGTTTTTCTCTTCTCTATCTAAAAAAAAAAAAATCATCCTCTAACTTTTACTTTGCTCAAATTACGAAAAAAGCAACAAAGATTTTATGAGAAAAGACAAGATACCTAGGTTTGGGTTTCCCCTATTCTATATTAACTATTATAATACTAGACTTAGGAGTTTACATTTCTAGGCCTCAGTTTCCTTATGAGTAAAATAAAGGAGTTGGAAAATATTACCTTTAAACCTCTTCCAAGATCTAAAATGCTATGAATACATCAAAATGAAGATTCAAAGAATAAGTAAATACAGTTGTAGATTATGTAGAGAATTATAATTCATGATATTCACTGGGGCCCCAAGAATGACTACATAATTTCTGCTTCAATGAGACATTTCAAAATTGCTGTATCTGGAAAACAAAGCAAAATTGAGAAGAGAATAATGACAAAGGCAAGTGATTTTATACTGCAGTTTATAAAGCACAGCCTCCCCCTTAACACAAGCCTTATGGAATTACATACAAGCTTTGATGTATCAGGATGTAAGCAAGATTGTAATCCATGGCACAAGGTATGACTAGTAATTAGAGCTCATGTCCTGGTGAACAGCCTTTCTGTAGAGGACACACAAAACCATTTTTTTAAACAGTTATACTGTGACTAGGAAACCATTTTTGAAGTACACTAGGATTGGAGGGCTGAGCCTTAGAGTACCCAAAAGTGTTCTGTAGAGTGACTGCTCAGATTTTACAAGCAGAGAAAAAGAGTAAATCACTCCCCCAAGAGCAAGCAGCAGCTGCATTTGCTTCACTGTTTTGGTAGCTAATCACTAACTGCCTGCAGGTTTCATTGCTTACTGCCGGAGGATGTCTTTCTTTGCCTTCTCTTGCAAGATGGAGGGTTCTAGTTTCTAAGAAGGAATCATCATTCAATTTGAATGATGATAATATTTGTATTAAAATATACTGAGTATGGGGAAAATTAGCAAGAATTCAAATCACTCTTAAACTTTTTTTATGAATATATCCTTAAATGAACATAAATCTTATTAGCCTAGTCCATGGTTTAAGTATCTACTAAATTGATATGTGCAGAGACTAGTCTTCCTAACCTGAAATTCATTCTTAGAGATAATACTTTAATAAGCAGGAGTAAAAGTTGTGTTCCATCAATCAGTTATCAGCTGTAATAATAAACATATGTTATTGAACAGAGAGGCAATTTGGTGTAGGGCATAATGAGTCCATCTGGGAAGCAGGAAGAACTAGATTCAAGTCCTACCTTTGATATGTGATAGGTATGTGACCCTGAAGAAATCATTTAACTTCCCCAGTAATAACCTCTGTAAGATGATGCATCACAAATGAATGTGTGTTATGTGTCAGTGGAGGGAATTTTCATGCTGTGATTTCCCTGTGTCTTTGAAATGACAAAACTAGGAACCCTCTTCCAAGGAAAAGGAATAAAATTAATTTAAAAAATATTG
>CM053589.1:155233439-155246561 GCA_028646515.1 Pseudochirops corinnae
AAATACTTTCACATTGTACAATAGTTTGGTCATATAGAAGGGCTGTAACCAATGAGTGATCACTGGGAAAAGAAAAAAAAAAAAAGCAAACCAGACATGAAAGAGAACGATAATGAGTTTTGCTTCAGTCTCCATTTAAACTATAGTCTTTCTATATCTTTCTCTGAGTTTAGGTATCTCCTTCCATCTTGAGTCTTGTAGAGTTGTCTTTAGCTGTGCGTTGTTGAGGATAGTCCAGTTTATCAAGGTTGGTCATCATATGACATTGAAAAAATTTAGAAATTACCAAACAAAAAATATAGTTCTTTTCTTGAAAGAGAAATGTCATATGATAAATACTGATTCAAATAATAGTTAGAATGGTTCAGGACTCTCTGAACCAACACTGATCTACAGTTGAAACTGATAAGAAGGCTATGACTATAATCTCTCTGTGTATATATTTATCTATCTATCTGTTAACTACCTGTTTATGAATTTACTTATTTAGGTCACAAGGAGAGAGGAATTTGAAACTATCATTTGTTTCTGTACTCCAGAGCAGAATTCATCACAGTCTTTTAGAAGATTTGACACCATAAAAATTTGTCAATCCCTTCAGATGAGAAAAAAACAATGCTAACAAGTAATAATAACCTTTCATGTTTTGGAGAATTTTTGGCTACAAAACCTCTTGGTATTTGTTGTCTCCTCTGAACATCCTAAGAAATGCAAGGCATATGGAGCTTTAAATAGAAAGCAGATCATTGCATTAGTGCAAACTAGCTTTACTTTCTGACTGTGACATATACTAGCAGCTTGTAAAGCCAAGCATGAGCAGCTCTCCAGAGGAGTGCTGTTGTGAATAGCTTTAAGGTTCTGATCACATAGTATAGTGAACTATCTATTTATTCAGCAATAAACTAAGGCAAAACATTCACAGAAACCAAAGTACAGCATTCACAATGATATAACATAACAACTTATCACTGGAGTGGCCACATAATTTTAAACAAAAGATAACATTCAGTAAGTCCTTAACTCAATCATCCTTAAGGAGCAATCCTCCTTAAGGGACACAAAATACAAAGGTCAAAGTTTTCCCACCCCTAGGTTACATTGTCTTAATCTCTCAGTTAAAAAGTCTTCTGTCTTCTTGATTGGAGATTAGTTTCTAATCATCCTTAACTCAATCATCCTTAAGGGGTTCAAGGTACAAAGTAGAAATTTCTACCACCCCTACACTACAGGAAATCATGATCTTCTCGGTCAGCACTAATTACCCAAGGAGAGGTCTTTTCATCTTGACTTGAGACTGGCTCCCAGATTCCATGGTTCTTCTTCCATGGGTCCAGTTTTTGCCAGAATCTACCCAACCATCACCTGGATTCACAGGCAGGCAGCTCTCAGCTCCTTGTCCATCTCCTTGTCCAGTTCCCATTCCATATTGGACCTCACAGTGATCAGTTCACCTCAAGTCCTTCACAGTTTCTGTTTCTGGGAAGTCAAAGCTTAACAGAGCCAACACAACATTCATGCACATTGTGGGAACCATCATCGAATCACTGTCTGTCTGTGAAATCAACACAGATCCACAAACAAGGTCTGAGAACTCAACACAAATCATCAGTATAGTCCCACAGCCTCTGAAACCCTCCTCCATGACTTCTGTAAACAAACAACAAGAAAATTCTCCTTTAGGGCTTCCAGTAAGGTCTCAGGGCTTCCATAGAAAGTATCACAAACACAAATCAACACAGACAGAATAGATAGAGTGCTAGACATCACAAGTTTTCCTCTTCTCAGATCTGCTGTGTCCCAGCTGTACTGTTTTTTATGGTCTTTAGCTCCTCCCTGTTCTACTCACATCTTACATCCTTCCTGTTCCTGTCTTTGGCAAGTCCCTCCCACTGTGGGATTCACAGGTTCTGATTTTTAAAAAAGACTTGATATAATCAGTGGCAAGGTTCAAAGACTCTTGAACTGAAACAAGGTGCTAAATAATTAAATAACTGAAACAAGGTGCAAAGTACTCATTTGCTTGCCATTACATAGTTTGACCATGGGTAAGTCATCTAATTTTTCAAAGTCCACATAAAACACTCTAGAACTGTAAATTGTTGGTAATGAATGTGTGTTAACAGAATGAGTTTCCATAATTGGACCTCTCCATAACAATGAAATCATAAACAGAACCAAAGAAATACACATACATATTGGTGTATACTTACATACATGCACATATACATACATATGCACACATTCTTTTAGATATATATTTAAGCCTACACATAACACAAATAAATGCAATATAAGGATTTATGTTATCATTTATATTTTGGAGGAAAATGAATCTAAGAGACTGGGATATGGAATAAGGCTGTTCCTCCAGTTTCACCAAAAGGAAGCCAGGTTCTTGATAATTCCTAGGAAGGAGATTTTTCTCTGTCATCGTTATCAGACTCAAATGGAAACTTTAGCATATTGACTTTAAAAAATTAACAAATTATATCATAATAAATTTTTTATTAATTTTGTTAAATTTTTCCCAAATACATTTTAATCAATTTTATGTTCCATTAGGGAACTTGCCAGCTGGGCATAGCAAGTTCGATGCCTTTGCTCTAGATTGTATAAGCACTTCCATTTTAATTTCTTCTACTAACATAGGTAGTGAGGTGGCAAATTCTTGTCTTTGTTGAGGAATGCTTTTTAAAAAAGTTCTGATTGTTTTCTTGTTTTCACATTAATTATATTGCCGGATATATGTCCCTAATTCCCTAACCCCTCCCCGCCCCCAGCATCAGTATCTTATATAAATTGATTGCTAGAGGTAATCTCATAGGAGGTCATTTTAATTACAAAATATCAATAAATACTTCTTTAATTTTTAAAGCTTTTTTTTGTGTAAAACATTTTCTTATTAGTCATTTTGTACAAGAAGACTCAAATAAAAGAAAAAAAGAAAGTCAAAAATAGCATGTATTCAATCAAAACCAATGTTTCTCTGGAGGTTTAATCATTAATCCTTTGAGATTGTCTTGGATCATTGTATTGCTGAGAATAACTAAGTCATTTTCAATTCTTCACTGAACAACACTGGTATTATTGTGTATAACATTATTCTCATTCTGTTCACTTCACCATTCATCAGTTCATGTAAGTCTTTCCAGGTTTTTCTGAAATCATCCTGTTTGTCATTCCTTATAGCACAATAACATTCCATTAAAATCATATACTGCAGCTTATTTAGCATTCCCCAATTGAAGGGCATGCCCTTGATTTCCAATTCTTAGTCACCACATGAAGAGCTGCAAAAAATATTTTTGTACATATAGGTCCTTTTACATTTTTGGGGTGTTTTTGGCTTATAGACATACTACGGTATTGCTGGATCAAAGGGTATGCATAGTTTTATAGCCCATTGGACATAGTTCCAAATTGCTCTCTGGAATATTTGGATCAGATCACAACTCTACCAATAATGCATTAGTTTTCCAAGTTTCCTAGAAATGATAATTTAATCCATGGGAGCTAATGAGATCACTAAGTGAAATAATCTAGAGGGAGAAGAAAAGAAGGCCCAGGAATGAGCTTTGGGGAATTCCCACAGTTATTGGAAACAATACAGAAGAAGATCCAGAAAAAGAAAAAGATTTAAAAGGTGTGGTCAGACAGGTAGGAACAGAATCATGATGGACCAATATCATGAAACCTAGAGGAGATAAGATCAACAGAAAGGATGAAGAAAGTATAAGAATTAATACTGAAAAAAGAAAAGATTTGATAATTAAGATTTCATTGGTAGCTTTGGAGAGAAGAATTTTGGCTGAATGATAAAGTCAGAAGTCAGACTATAGAGGTAAGAGAGTGAGAAGAAAGGAAGTTGAGGCATCAATTATAGACACAGTTTAGCCATTAAAAAGCAGGATTGTAATAGACGAATAGCTAGCAGGCATAGCTGAACTATTTTTTTTAATGATTGAAGCTTTTTGGTCATGTTTGTAGGCTGCAGAAAAACAGACAATAGAAAGGGAGTGTTTGAAGGTTACTTCTTTATATGTTAGACATTGATTATAGACTATCTAGTGGAGGAAGGCTTATGGAAAAGTGATGCATAATGAGGAGCATGGAAGAAGAGGGAGATCTCAGTAAATTATTTCGATCTTTTCAGTGAAATATTTGACAAAATTCTCAGCTGGGAAGGTAGAGTGAGGGGAACTTCAAAGAAAAAAAAAAATAGTTAGAACCCAGAAAGGAGTTCAAGTACCTAGGCAAAAGCCTTATACAGGACCTGGCATTCTTTACATTAAGAAAAGGGAGCACTTTTGAACACAGTATTACAAAATACAAAAGACATGGATTTACAATAATAATTCATCTTGCAAATTTGAGTATACTCCTGGGGGGTGGAGGGAATGAAACTCTGATGTAATATAGGATTTTCAAGTATTTTTCCTCACTGCTCATTCAGAAAATTCTCCTTTCTCTTAACCCAGCTGTGCAATCCTCCTATGTAGGATCTATGCAAGAATGTGATCCTCCTTTACCTCTTCTGGCTCTTTACTGCTTTTTGTTTCAGGTCAATTTGACCAGAGGAATTAACTTAGAGATTTCACATAACATGCTGTTGCAGGTGTTTATAACAATTAGTTATTGAGGACATAAATGGAAACCAAGTGAACTCCCTTTGATTTTCTGTCCCAGCACAGAGGGGACAAGCAGTTCAAACACAAGGGAAACCTAGGGCATCAGTAATTGCTTACCTTTTAATGTAATTGAGTCTTACATATTCTGAGTCCCATGGAATGGAATTGTTTTACATTGTTGCCACTCTTTCTCTGGTATTTCTATCTCTATTCCATACACGCATTAAGAAGGTTCTATTTATAATAAATAATATATATGAAACACATTATGTCTATTATATATATATATATATATATATATATTTGTGTGTATACACACACACATCTTTGTACATATTCGATATAGTTAACTTATATGGTACTTTATGGTAAATTACAAACTGTTTTACAAAGAGTATTTTTTTTATAAACATTGGATCATAGATTTGGAGTAGGGATAGTGGTGGAATGATAGGAGACAGCCAGTTCAAACCCTTCTTTTTTACAGTAGACATAAGGAAATTAGGACACATACAGAGTTAATGACTTACCCCATGACTTGCCCCATACCTAGAAAGTGGTACAGTCAGGATTTAAAACCAGATCATCTAACTCCAATGCAGTGCTCCTTCCATTGTACCAGCTCTCTCTCTCTCTCTCTCTCTCTCTCTCTGTATATGTGTAAGATACACACACACACACACACACACACACACATACACACACACACAGAGCTCTGTGAGGCACTTAGGGCAAAAATATTACTCTCTATTTTTCAAAACTGAGGAATTAATTGATTCTCATAGCATCACATATCCAATACATGACAGAGTCTGTACTCCAACATATGATGTTGGATCATGGACTCAGAGGATTTTAGTATTAAAAGGGATCATAGAAGTAATTGAGGGAAATGTCTATATATTTAGGCCTCACACACACTGACAATGTGACCCTGGACAAGTAACTTAACCTCTTGCACTGTACAAAACTCAAAGCTATAGAGAAAGTCCCTAGAATATTCATTTAGGGCTGCTTTACTTATAATGTGCTTTCTCTCAAAATCAACATGAACTTTATAATGCAAATGTTAGCCTTCTTTTACAGAAGAATTAGAGTGGCAGAACAATAGAATGGGGACTGATTCCAGGGTCAATGTTCTTTCCATTGTTTCTTGCATGACTGCAAATATAGAATAGAAATACCTATCAGGAGCCACATTACAAACATTAGACCACTTGATCTTCACAGCAACCCTGGGTGGTAGACACTGCTATTTTACCCATTTTACTTTTAAGAAAACTGAAACTAGCAGAAGTTAAGTGACTTGTTCAGGAGCAACTTTCTGAGATGGGATTTGAATTCAGGTTTTCCTGATGCCAGACTCAATGCTGTATTTATTGTGTGATCTGGCTGTCTCAGTTGTACCACATCACTAGTCTAAAGTACTTCATTTTTAAGGTTAACTGAAATGCAGAAGAGAGAGTGCTCAAGGTTATATTGGCAAAATGAAGCAGAATAAGACTCAAACCCAAGTCTTAAATCCATCTGAATACTCTTTTCTAATTAGAAATGAAATGCTCTCTTTATCCCCTCCTGATCTGTGAGAAGGAAACAAGTTAAAACAAAGAACAGGGCCCAAAGGAGAATAAGGCTACCCATGTGATTGAAGAATCAAGTAGAAAAAAATAAAACAATTGATCAATCTGAGTCTTTTAGAGTAGTATTTGTTCAGATCTTTTGTTTGTCCCTTTTCAGAGTATTCATGAGGTGCAAAATTATGTATGCCCTACTTACTGAGCAGAATGACAGTCCTATTGTTAGGGCTGCCTATTGCACAAAGTTAAACAAATATTACATCTGTGGAATGAATGCAGCAATAAAAAATTAATTAGATTTCCTTTCAAAAGATGAAAGTTAGCGAACAAATGTTTTCCTGTGCTGAAACTTTAATGTGGCAGGAACACAACAGTGGTCCATTATGCGCTCGGTATTGATAAGCATGTGTTTTACCAACTTCTCCACATTCCCATTGAGCTTCCAATTGGCTTGTTATCAGTTTAAGACCTCACCTATCTGATTTAATAAACATTTCAATATTTGTACTCATGTAAGAGGCAGTGGAAATAAAACACTGGCCCCGGAATTAGGCCTGGATTACATAGGCCCCAATTCTGTTACTCTGAACTTCTATTTCTTCTGTAAAAGATAACATTTTCATTATAAACTTCCATGTGGATTTTGAGGGAAAGCACATTATAGGCCACATAGCCCTAAATTGTGACACTAGGGGCTTTCTCTATAGCTTGTAGCTTTCGCAAATTGCTTAGAGGACATCATGTTATGTTACTCATTCAGAGTCACATAACCAGTATGTATGAGGATTAAATGAGATAACATTTATAAAGTTCTTTTAAAGTCTTGAAGTACCACGTAAATGCTAGCCATTATTGTCTTTATTATTATTGTCTGTAAACTTTCTTTTCCTGTTGGACTTTGTTAGTAATATACACAAATGTCAATGATTTATGCGGGTATTTTTAACTTTACTAAAGTTGTTAATTATTTCAAGTACTTTTTTTAATTGATTGTCAAGGATTCTCTAAGTATGCCAACATATCATCTACAAAGAATGATAGCTTTGTTTCTTCATTGCCTATTCTAATTCCTTCAATTTCTTTCTCTTCTCTTATTGCTAAAGCTAACATTTCTAGTACAATATTGAATAGTAGTGGTGATAATGGATATCTCTGTTTCGTCCCTGATCTTATTGGAAATGCTTCTAGCTTATCCCCATTACATATAAGCTTGCCTATGACTTTAGATAGATGCTACTTATCATTTTTAGGAAAGCTCCACTGATTCCTATGCTCGCTAGTGTTTTTAATAGAAATAAGTGTTCAAACATTCTTTGGAACAATTTGGAGCTGTGGCCAAAGGGATATAAATTCATGCATACATTTTTTCCTAGCAGTGCCACTACTAAGTCTGTATCCAAAAAGGGGGAAAAAAAAGGAAAAGGATGTATACATATGGAAATATTTATGGCCCCTCTTTTCTGGCAGTAGTTGGGAGGATGTCCATCAATTTGAGAATGACTAAACAAATTGTGGTATATGATTGTGATGGAATACTATTGTGCTATAAGAAATGATGAATGGGATCCTCTTGGAAAAACCTGAAAAGACTTACATGAGCTGATGTGAAGTGAAATGTTTTGTGTACAAAATAGCAGCAATATTGTAAGATGATCATGGGTGAATGATTTAGCTATTCTCAGAAATTTAATGATCCAAGGCAAATCTGAAGGATGGAATTATGATAAAAAATGTTATCCATCCCCAGATAAAGAACTGATAGTATCTGAATGCAGATCAAAGAATAGGTTTTTTTGAATTTTTTTTTTTACTTTCTTTTTCTCAGTCTACTTTTTCTTTTACAACATGATTAACAAGTAAATATGTTTCACATGACTACACAGGTATAACCTATATCAAATAACTTGCCTTCTTAATGAGGGACCAGGGAAGGAAGGATGAGAAAGAATTTGGAACTAACCATTTTAAAAACATGTTTAAAATTGTTTTTACATGTAATTAAGGAAAAATGAAATACTAAGAATTCAAAAAAGGAATATAATAAGAATATAACTGTTACATCTCCTTCCCGCTGTAATAAGGTTCATTTGTTGGTGCAATACCCCCCATACCTTATAAATCATTACTTTCCACTCCCTAGTGACATTTCCTTCAAACCCATAACTTTCTTGGACCCTAGTATACTGTTGCTCAAACAGCAGGGCCTTTTGACTTGTAGAAGGCCCTGAGATGATGTTGTAAATGACTTATGATCTATGGAAAGCCTGTGATGAGATGACCTGGAATTGATGATGACTTGGGAAAGGTCCCGTAACCCATGAAGAGCCTGTTGACAAAATATGTATGATTAATAGTTGTTTCCCTTAGCCTAGCATAAAATTTCTCTGCTTCTGTAATGGACCAGTCAGTAAATTGTAACACCTCCTTATATTTTTAGTGCTCTCATAAGTCTATAAAAAGTAACTAGCACCAAGAGGAGGAGTCCCTGATGGGAAGGAAGAGTTTGGACCCAGTTAATTAGGGAATCTCTAATAAATTGATTAATCATGCTTGATGTTCTCAGTGACTTCTGTTACAATTGGAATTTTGTGGCCCAGAAAGCTCAAGTTCAACTTGGACATTAACCAAATTTTGTATATTTGTGCAGATTGCTTTATGCTGCTGACTTCATTTTGCCCTATTTTTTCCCATGAATTTCTTCAATACTATGCTTTCTCCATTTTATTTATTCTTTATGGTTTCTACCTTAATGGATATATGGAGGTAATTTTCTGCTATCTTCCTTCTTAATTTCAAATCTTTCGAATTACATTTGTAAGATTTCAGGTACACACATCCATAAGGTATTTTAAACAGACATATTCTTGTCATGCTTGTTCTTTTGTGGTGTTGAACATTTTTTCATATGTATGTATTTGGGTGTTTGTACACATATATGTGTGTAAGTATATATACATGTATACATACATACACATATGTGTATGCAAGTGTGCATTTAACCTAACTGCAAATTTCCAGGAAATACCAAAGCAAGCACTTTCTCCAAGTAAACCCCTCTCCATCCACAATAGTTGCTATTGCAAACTTAAAGAAAGGATGCCTATTATTTCTGATAATATGTTGTTAACATTGACTGTTAATTGTAAGTGATGATTTTTTTTTTTGCTTCTAATGTTGACTTAATTTTTAAAAATTTTCAATTTCTGTTTTTTGGTCTGTTTTCTTTACTTTGAATCTCATCAATCACATATCCCCATGTTTCTTTAAATTCCTCATCTTCATCATTCCTTAACAGCACATTAACATTCAATTTAATTACATATGCCATAAATCATTCAGACATTCCCCTATGGGTGGAAATATATTTTCTCTTCAGCTTTTTATCACAAAATTCCGCTGCAGATATTGTACATGTGAATCTTTTCGGGTTCATAATTTCCCTGAGATATAATACGTATAGTTAAATTTCTGATTAAAAGAGGATGAACAATTTAGTAGTTTTTATTAGTGGTGTTTTTTATTTAATAATCTCAGCCTGTTTTCTAGAATTGTGGAAACAATGCACAATTCCTCCAGCAGTAAATTATCATTCCTACATTACCATTGTTTTTCCAATGATTTTTTAAAAATTATCTTTGCTACTTCAATCTTTGCGAGGTGATAGAAGCAGACTGGTGACTTTGCACAGCCCCCTATCTCCCTTTCATTTAAATCCAATTCACTTTGAAGTCATAGCATCACCTTCCTGGAGCTGTGGTCCTCTTTGAGAACAAAGGAAGAAGAGCAACAGCAACAGTATATGGTAATATGTAAGGGTTGTTTTAATTTGGATTTTTCTTATTCTTAATGATTTTAAACCCTTTTCATGTGAAGATTAATAGTTCTTTATATCATTTAGAAAAACTGATTTTGCATCTTCTTTGACCTTTCACCCATCCAAATTATTTTTGTTCTTTTTTTTCCCATTGAAATGGATGAACTATCCTTTTGGTAATTTAATTGTATAGCATTAAATCAATAGTGTAATTCAGAGAGTATCTTTATTTATTAGCTTGCCCTGAGGATAAATATTGAATATTTCTCCAATTATTCTTCTTCACTTATTTCTGCAAAAAAAAAAATGCTGTGTAGTTGTATTTATTTAAATTCTGCATGTTTCTTGGTAGGTTAATTACCAGATAGTTCATGCTTTTTGTTATCTTAAATGGATTTTTTCTTATCTTTTTTTCTCCTGGATTTTGTTAGTTACAGACTAAGAAGCTGATAATTTTCAGGATTTATTCTCTAACTTGCTACTTTGCTGAAACTATTAGTCACATTGGCTATGTTTTTTTCATTGATTCTCTAGGATTCTCTAAGTAAAACTCCGCACTATTTGCTAAAAAAAAAAAGAGTAGAGTTGTAAAATTCCAGGCAAATGTATCAATTCATCAAATATCAAATATAAAAATATTCTATCAGTGGACAGGAGATTGTCATTCCCATATTTTGTGATCCAGAAACTCAAATCTCAGTCACATACAGCATCTTACTTGCCAACTGGTCACTTCCCCAAATTTCTCTCTCTCTCTCTCTCTCTCTCTCTCTCTCTCTCTCTCTCTCTCTCTTTCTCTCTCTCCCACTCTCCTAAAATCTTTACCTTCCAGTGGCAGCAGTGATTAAACACACACACACACACACACACACACACATACGTATGCACATACACACAGTTTTGCCCCTAAGGTCATCAGTATTTTGCCCAAGATATTAAAATATTTCTCTATACTATATTCCTTCTAGAAGTATCATTTATATACATTTGAATCATAACAAATAAATTATGGTCAGTGTGTTTTACAGGCCACAGTAGTTTTAAGGTTATATCTTGGATGTATGACAAGAGGAAGAGTATAAACTGAGTTATTCTTTTTCTGAGGTTAACAAATAGCTGTCTCAGTACACATAAGGAGCCACCAGCCACCACCACCATTACTCTTCTACTGCCCCGTACTGGGTTATCTCTCCCCTGACAGCACCTGTTACTCTATATATCATTCCTTGGAAGGTAAATAGCTTTTTTTTTTTCCTAAGAGAATTCAACTCACTATTTCTCAGCAAGAGCTTTATTATTATAGATCAGGCCTAACAAACCAGTGCAAAGATTCACACTCTCCTTTGGATTGAAATGAGACATATGTGACCCACCAAATAAAAAAAAAAGAGAAAGAAAGAGAAACAAATGACTTTACATATAAGATTAAAAACCATACAATTCTCAATTAAAGTCAAACAAAACATTCTTACTCTTTGCCTGAACATTCACCATGCAATCGTCTGCAATCAGTGAGGAGTGTTTGGTGTAGAAGTATCAGGTCACCACAAGTCAATAGGAATTCCAACAAAATTTTCAAAACATTGCTGCCCCTTAGGCTGATCCTTTTATGTCTCAAAGGAAATCAAATCAATCATTCAAACCCTAATCCTTGACCAGCTAAATTTCAAGGAGTGCCTCTCTGCCACCTTAAAGGGAAACCAGTTCAGTCTACATGAAGCATGTGCATAATTTTATCCATTGCTTAGTTCCACACTCTGTGACCTTTGTATCAAATTCTTCTGCATTCTATCAAATTAATGCATGTCAAAATCATACCTTGATCTTGAAAAATCTGTTATCTTCTTTATCTTGACATTAAATATATATTCCCTTTTCTGCTTTCTTTCCATCTCTCCCTTCTTCCTTCCTTCCTTTCTTCTTTCTTTCCTTCTTTCCTTCCTTCCTCCCTTCCTTCCTTCCTTCTTTCCTTCCTTCTTTCTATCTTTCCTGCTTTATGTTCCTTCTTCCTTTATTGACAAATGGAAAGTAGAAAGACCTTCCTTGAGAACCTATTTCCAATCTGAACTTTAAACATATAAAGCAGTTACTTGGCCATTGAAGAAATACAATCATCACACAACTGTTTCTGTAGCTTGTCTATACTTTTAAAAATGCGACTTTTATTGTTCTTGGTAGTAGTTTTTAGAGAAGAACTGTCACCGATTGTAGGAATCTTCAGGTTTTTCGGTTCCATTTAACTATCGACTACTTTCTCACTTCATTAACACCTAAAGTTCTTGTTATTCAAGATAGTTTTACTAATCTTTTACAAAGTCTTGCAAATGTGACTTACACGTTATTATCATCTTCTTTCCTTGATTATTTTTCAAGTCAGTTCAAATACTTTTTTTCCTTCTACTCTTTCTTTTGTTTTCCATCATCTTCTGCTTTGCACGTTCTTATACTCCTGTCTTTTTCCTTGACCTGGTTACCAGTCTTTGCGTCCAATTCTTTTCTTTCTCTATCTAGAGGCCTGAAGATTTACAAGTACTCCCAAACTGCCCTTTGAAAAATTTAATTTCCAACCTTCTTTCAGATATGAATTTCTTCACAATTCTTCTTTCAGATCTAGACCTGAGATCAGAAAGATCTGAGTTCAACTCCTGCCTTGAATACACAATAGCTCTTTAACCTTGGGTAAGTCACTTATATTAGGTTTTTTTCCATTTTTCTCAACTATAACATGAATATAATAACAGCACCCACCTCACAAGGTTATTGTGAAGATCAGATGAGATATTTGTAAGTTGCTTGGCAACATGCCTGTATGTTGTATGCATGTATGTAGTAGGTACTATATAAATATCTTCCCTCCCACTCTAAATCAAATAATTTATTGAAAACAAAGGATTATAAAATGTGGTCATAATCACCATATTTGGGGGCACTCATATCATCTCACCCCCATTTTTTTAAAATTAGATGCTGTATCAGCAATGCAGTATTCACAATGCCTACAGTAACTATAAATATGCTGATATAGTTATTAATCACAAAATAGAACAGGCTCTCTACATAAGAAATATAGATAGTGCATTCATTTAAATACCAGAAGACTGAG
>CM053589.1:155247061-155264145 GCA_028646515.1 Pseudochirops corinnae
CTTGCTCCACCCCTTCCTGCTACATCAGCAAGCTCAAGGGGCGTGGAAGATCTTCAAATCCTAGTATCGTTACAGATGCTTTGAACAATTATTCTCTGAGTATGGTTGCCTAAGCCTTGTTATTCCAATTTCTATACATTTCCAGACTTCATTAGAACAGAGTTATAAGATATTTAAAGAATATGTACATTTCAAATGGTAATTGAATGAGTTTGACTAGCATAACAATACTGAGGGTCTATAAAGTAGCTGCAGTAGAGCACTCAGATGGGATTAATCAAGGAGATTTTATTGTGAGTTTTGAAGAAGATAGGAGATATAAATTAGTAGAGAGGAATAGGGAATTCATATCGCCAAGAGGAAATGGCAGTTACTGGTTATAAGGAAGTAGGATGGGCAAAATATGTATGGGGGGGAAATAGCTTGGTTAAAATTAATGGAATATGTAGGGAAATGATGAAGAAAATCTAAAGTCTGTTGAAGGCTAAGGAATGATTTAATAATGTACTTCTAGGACCTAATGGAATATTATTATCCGTAAGAGAGCAATCAGTTGTTTTTCATTCCCACTGGGGACACAAGTTTTGGAAATGGACTTGAGGTAGTACATAAGGAAATCAGCTTGTCATTAAAAACTTTCTTGACAGAAAGGGGATTTATAAACCAAAATGGCTTACTTAAGGAGTTTCTGGAATCACATTCTCTAGAAGTTAAAAAAAAAATGCCTGTTTATTCTGGTTTTCATCTGCTTTGGAGAAACCTGTCACTCAATCTACTTGACTGTATGAAGCTAAGGAATGAAATATTTGGCAGTTAGATCTAGGCAAATGAGAAGATTATCAGAGGCCAATATCAAGCCATGAATTTGGAGAAGTTGTATATTAAATTCCCACTTTTGCTATCATTCCAACCTAAAGGTTCAGGAGGAATGGATGAGCTAAACTCTTAATTAATTACCCTGCCTTTTTCCCCCAGGAAGGCTTTAGAATTTTTCCATTTCCCTATTCTTCAATAGGTGATGGATGGAACCTTTCCTAGTTATAGACAAAATTTTAAAAATATATATTTTTATTTTTGAGAAAGAAGGAACTGACAGTTTTCATATCTAGGCATTTCTCTAAATGATCTAATGTAATCTTTGGTCATATTTAAAAATAGGGTAAGACCACATCTACAGAACAGTAAACTGTTCTGGCCACCTCCTCCCATTTTTATGAAGAACACTGATAAAATAAAAAAGGTTTAAGGAGGTCTACCAGGACAGTAAAGAGCCTCAAGAGCATTTTTTAAATAAGAGGAAATAGAAATGTTTAGTGTGTAGAAGAGAAAAATTGGTGGTTGGGGTACAAGATGATTGATGACTTCAAGTGTTTGAAAGGCTGTCTTAAGGAAAGTGAATTGGTTTTGTTCTGTTTGGCCCCACAGGGTAGAAATAGGAAAAATTGTGTGTTATTGCAAAAAGGAACTTCTAATAATTAGCTCTCCAAAACAGGAATGGGTTTTCCCCTTCATTAGAGGTTTTCAGACAAAAACTGGATGACTCCTTGACAGGTATGTGGTAGAGGGTATACTTGGTCAGTTATGGGTTAGATTAGTGTCCTCCTAATTTATTGATTTATTTAATTCTATTACTTTTTAGCTTCTCCTGAGTTCATCCTTGAAGGCCAATCATTAAGTTTTGAAATGGATGTCTTTGGGCCATAAAAGTTTCATCAATCAGAACTATGTTGAGGGTATAATAAAAATAAAACAAAAAGGAATAAAGAGGAAACATTCTTACAACAAAATATTATTGTCAGAAAATGACTTTTAAATCAAGCTTTTTCCTCCTCTATGAATTAAAAAAGCCAGGTTAAAATCAATTTTACTCACACTTAATCAAATTACTATTTTAGTATGAATATTTAATGCCATAATGTTGGTGAGGTCTTAAGGCCTTTTGATTGATATAACTTAAAAAAAATAAATTTGTTTTTACCCAGGGAAGCATGTTTTAATGTGTTGGTCTAGTCTAGCAAAATGAAATAGGGCAAATCCTGATCTCAGGTGTAATGGAACATATTTAAATTACTTCAAAGAAGATAAATGAAGGCAAAATACCAAGAATATGTTATTCCACCTATGCAAGAAAAATATTTAAGTGCCTATTATATGCCATCACTGAGCTGGACACAAAGAGAAGCAAATACAATCCCTGTCCTCAAGGAATTCACAGTCTAATGAAAGAGAATTATGGATGCAGAGGCCAACAGACAGAAATTTACAGGAACACAAATATTATGTATGCATATATAAATAGATACAGGTTTATATGTATGCATTACATATACAATAGATTTCCATGCATACTTACATGTACACATTAAAATATGAATATATGTGGAGAGACCATGTGTATACACATATATCCATATGTATATATATATATATATATATATATATATATGTACATATGTATGTATATGTGTGTATATAAATCTATAATTTAAAGTATACCAAGGATTGTAGTTTCTCTTGCAGTATTTCCAAGTTCAATAGTATGAACAGGTATTTACATAATTCTTTATCACCTGAGAAGAATTTCATTTTTTTCGTTTCATTTGATCCATAATTTGGAGTTGAGGGCAGGGAGGAAGGACAAGAATGAGGAGAATCTTTTTCAACTACATGCTGCTGTTGCCTCTAATAATTGTTTCTGTTACCTCATTGT
Organism: Pseudochirops corinnae; assembly: GCA_028646515.1. NCBI lineage: Eukaryota > Metazoa > Chordata > Mammalia > Diprotodontia > Pseudocheiridae > Pseudochirops > Pseudochirops corinnae. Next base: position 155,249,772 of record CM053589.1, read on the forward strand.
GGTACTTTCACTTATTCACATGCTAGACCCTCACAAGTTTCTTGAAACATTGCCTCCCCATGCTACCCAAAAACCTGTTTTATGTCTGTATTCAATTATTTTTGAGATAAATGACAAAAAAGCGTATCTTTCATCACCATTATTTATTTGGTAGGGAACCTAAAGATAACAAGACAAAATTCAGTCATCAAGAGTTCCCTCTATCCTTTAAACACCTGATGGTAACATATCTATAGTGTAAAAAAAAAAAATGTTTCCTAGCATTTTTTGGATTGTTCCTCATAGAGCACAGCACCTTCTTTGATGTGGGCTCACCATGCTGAAAGGTCCTATGCCAGTCTCTCCTATGTCACACAATCAATTCCAAAGTTCTTGAGAGAGACCTTGAGAGTGTCCTTGTATCAATTCTTCTGACCACCATGTGAATGATTGCCCTGTGTAAGTTCTCCATAAAATAGTCTTTTTGGCAAGCATAAGTTTTGCATTAGAACAACATGGCTAGCCGTCAGAGTTGTGCTCTCTGAAGTAGAGTTTGAATGTATTGTAGTTTAGTTCTAAGTGTAGTAATGGATAGAGTGCTGGGCCCACAGTCAGGAAGACCTGAAATCAAATATGATCTCAGATATTCTTTGGCCAAATAGCTTAACAACTATTTGCCTCATTTTTCTCAAATGTATAATGAGCATAATAATAGAACCGACTTTGCAGGGTTGTGCTTAGCCCAATGCCTAGCAGAGAATAGGCACCATATAAATGGTGCCTTCATTCTTTATAGAGTTAGTAGAGGAAATAAAGTGTCAGAAAACTGGAAGAGTGGAAAAGGGAGATTATGAAGAATTTTAAGCACCAAATATAGAACTTAATGTTTTATTCTAAAGGTTATAGAGAACCCCTGGAACTTATTGAGTGTGGGTGATATGGACAAACCTTGACTGCAGGAATTGGGTGGCTATATGAAGGATGGACTAGAGGAAGATATCTGAATAATATAAGATGAAGAGGGAGGAGAAGGGAAAGCTCTGAAGGAATTGTCTCAATTTTCCCAGTGACTTATGAAGCAAGGTTCTCAGAAGCAGTTGAAAGAGAAGACAGTACAGTGAGGAGGCTTAAAAAAGATGAAAAAAAAATCTAGAATAGTTACTATGCAGAGTAGGGTCATGATTTCATTGGGAATGAGTGGAACATTTGCCTTGATGCTCTCTAGGCTTAGTTGAGATTTGATAACATAAATTTGGCATGGTTGGTAATCTTAGCTAGTGGTTAGAAGTTGGTTGGAGAGTGAAACATGGCCCATCTAAAATAGTGAACCCCCAAATTTCCTCACCAATCAACACAGCAGGGCCTTAGAGCAGGAATTCTTAAAATATAAAAGTTAAATCCTCAGGGCATAGTTTCTGGTCCTGACATCACAGAAGCTGGTGAAAAGATAATAGGAAAGTAAAAGAATGCTAACTGGTTAGATAAGCAGGTACTCAGAAAATATGCTTTCATGAAGAAAGAAACTCTAACAAAGGATATCTTGAAATTCGATCTGTTGTGGCTGAAAGATGTTTCAGAATGCATTGAGTACGTATTTTAGGAAAATAGTTGACAGTGCCATTAGAGTAAATGTATAGGGATCATGGATACTCATTCATTCATTCATTCATTCATTCATTCATTCATTCTTTATTTTCCATAGAAATAAATTGAGGCTCAGTTAAACTAATCAACTTGCCTAAGGACAAAGTTTATTTTCTGGCAATTATGAGAACCCAGGACTTCTGAATCCTATACCAATACTTTTCCCATGAGCATGTTGCTTTCTACCCATCCCTATTCTTTCCAATCTTTATTACAGAATCAGAGTTTGGGGCAAAATCAGATTTCAAACCAGAGCTATTGCTTTCAAAACTCTCTTGAGAAGCCTTTTGAATAGTAAAAAACAAAAAAAAAGACAAAAACCTAACAGTTACATATCACTTTAAGGAACTTTTCTCATGACAACCTTTTGAGTAAATACTATTCCTCTGCTACAGATGAAGAAACCAAGTCTCAGAGAAGTTAGATGTCTTAATTAACATCCCACCAAGAATTAATAGCAGGGATTCAAATGCAGTTCTCTTTACTCAGGGTTCCACATCCTTCTCACTGTGACAGGCTTTATCCCTAAGTGAACCAAGCTTCTAACAAGCTTGCTTGGCTTATGAAAAGACTTTAAATATCTCTTACTTTCTGATTTCCAACTTCTACTTCATGCATCTTCTATATTTTGGAGAACTAGAGACAGGAAATCATGAATACTACTGTCCAAAGTTAGCTGCCAGGATTAATAATCCCACATTGTCTATAATCTCCTACTGAAACAAGATGGCCTATCCAAGGCACAATAATGTTTGCCATCTCACTTCCTTTACAGCCTAAATACCTAATATAGTCCTTTTGTGGGGAGAGGGCATATCATCACTGAGACAGCCTTTCTTTCTTTTCTCTTTTCTAAGGGCAATACTGTGTAACTAAAGAGGACAACTGTCTCTTATGCCACTAAATAGATGCTCTCATCCTAGGAAAGAGAGAGAGAAAAAAAAAAATCTTATTCTTGTCCTTAGTGAGTAGCATCAGATCACTATTATCAATTTTGGATTGCATGGGTTTTTAAACTAAATTCAAAGATTCAGACTGGAGACTTTGAGGACCCTAAGTGTACTATGAACTCTCTTTGTCTCCCTGATTTAGCTGTTTTGAACTAAAGCATTCTTTAGCTGGATCACTAGATGGGGCCCTAAACCATGGCATTCCCATGTGTAATGCCATAGAGTTTTGCAGGTGTAGAACACAATGCTCCATTTAACCTGAGTGCCTAGAGAGAAAAACAATAGACCTTTCTGGTCAGCCATGAAAATAAACATTGGACCAAGGGCTCAGAGCCTTGTTTGTTCAAGTTCCTAAAAGCTTAAGGGAAATCAGAGTATTTAAAACAAGAAGAAATCTTAGAGACCATATGCTGTACCTGCATCATCCTGTAGATAAGGAAACTGAGGCCTAGAACTTAAATGATTTGTGTAGGCCCACGCAAAGATCAGAGGAAGAATTTAAATTCAGATCTATGCTTTTTGGCTACTGAAGTCACTCCCTCTTGTTCTTATATTGGTGTTAGGTTTAACATGAATATGTTTTTTAGGAATGGAGTGAAGCCCATTTTTTGAAGGTTATTCTATTTGGAAAAACAACATTGAAAGGGTTTTTTGAGATTAATGGCAGAGGGAGATCAGCAAAGACTAGGACAAAGATTTCACATATACTAATGCATGTGTATATGCACTCACATATGCATACATACAGATATAGATAAACACAATTTTATATACATATACAAACATTCATATATACACACATACATATATACATATACACATATGTGCATATAGTTATAAATATTCAGGAGAATACAACTGGGATGGTTTTTGAAAGAAATTTATGAGGTCATTTTGTTGAGCCAGAGTGAGAGTGAGCCAGAAAGAAGTTATGGATCTCTCTCTGTTCCAGATTCTTGAAAGTTTACATTATATAGAATTTAGACTAGGGTGCCTGTACAGAAACCATCGTTAGTTAAAACACAAGCTTGGGTAGATCCATGGCAAGCCCTGACTGTAGTAGTCCAAAGTAAGAATGATTTGGGTGGATCCAAGACCTAGGGGAACTCAAGGTATCTTGTAGCTATCTTAATCATTCCTAGAGAGTTACTGGGGTCGGGTGACATTCTGGGTGTGGACCACCATTAATCAAATAAGTATGAATTTAAATATAATTTTTTTTTCTGGGTAAGAAATCATTTTCCCTATAACAATATACACACACGCACACACACACATATATATATATATATATATATATATATATATATATATATATGCACACATGCATATAGAAATATATATTCATATATACATAGATATACATTTAACATAAACCCATCCATGTTTGTGTATGTGTTCATTATACACATATGCACTTCCATGTACATATAGATATGTACATGCATATATGCACATATAGATATGTACATTCATATATGCACATATATGAAACACACCTATTCATTGACATTAATTCACTCAGAATGTATACACATATGTACATATATAATGCATATATATGTATACATAGACATATATACAAATAAATAATGTCTTATATTTTAAAATACATCTAAAAGACCTGTCCTAATGAATAATGAATTCCTTATCCCAGAAGCCTAGAACACTTATCACTCATTCTTATCCCACTCCCATATGAACCTGGAGCTCCATCTTAGATACCAGGCTTAATAAGCAAGCTTTCTCTTGATTTTGCCCAGATCCAGGCCTCTGCCTCCCTTAATGGCCCTCTCTACATCATGCCATTTCTGCTCAGGTTGTGTTGGACTATATTTTTCCTGCCAGTGATAAAACTTGATGATTCTGCTCCTAGTTAAGGTTACTTGTTTTCAAAGAGCAAAGATCTATACCTTAGTATAGCTCTGAACTTTGGAGGACCCTCAAAGGCCCCTCATTCCATAAATGAGGAAACTAAGGACCAGAGAGGATATATGATTTTGCTAAAGTCACACAGAGCAACAGAGACAGAATTTTAACCAAGATCCTCTGACCCCAAAGACAGAGCACTCTTAAGTTTATATTATGCCCTTTAGGGTGTCTATCTGATCAGATGGTCAAGAGAGAATAAACTCAAGTGGACCCATTATGAATAGAAGTGTCATACTCTCATAATTGAATGATAATAATAGAGAGATATTATAAACTGCCTGACTAGAATGATTAAAATAAAATAGAAGTGGTAAATGTAACTGGGGAAGCTGTAAAACTATTCCTAACAGTAATGGCGGTGGACTTAAAATATACAGTGGAATGTAAGCTCCCTGAGGGCAGGGATTGTGGTTCATTTAGTTTTTTATCTCAATTGTCTTGAACAGACTAGGTGCTCAATAAATGCCTCTTAGATTATTTTAGTTTGGATTGCATCTAAACCTAGATTGGTGACGTGCCTCATTGGAACAAAAAAACGAAGATGAAGATTGTAGGGAAAAGGAATGTTTCTTCAAATGGATAGAATTCACAAGGAGAATAGGATGGACCTTGTCCTGGCTTTAAAAAGAACTTGGTCCTAAAGGTAAAGTACTAAGTAAGAAAGATCATAACATAAATTCACCATCCTAGTATGGGGGGTGTGTGAGGAGGAGCGAACAAACTCTCACACGTTTAGGTAGGCAGTTGAAAAGTTAATCAGCTGTGACAAAAATGTGGATGTTAGAAAAACAAAATAAAGACAGATTTTTGAAAAGTCAATGAAGCACACAAATAAAGATACTGAGCACGGGATAGTAAAAAGAATACCAGGGCAGGAGACATGGGTTCTACTCTCTATGCCACATGTTGTCAATGCAATTTTGGTTGTCACTAATTCCTGTGAGTCTCAATTTTCTTAGCTGCAAAGTGGGGATAACATCGTTTACTCCACTTCAGCACAATGGCTTTATTAAGGATAAACGAGATACCGTTTATAAAAACTGCTACATACTAATGTAAGCAAATATTGCATATTATATACCAATATAATTAAGCCCCACAAAGATCAAGTGGGCACAATGAATAGAGCGCTGGATTTTGGGGCAAGACAAGTAGGTATGAAGTTTACTTCAAACACTTATAAGTTATGAAATAAACAATGTCACTTACACTCTCAGAGTCTCAATTTCCTCATCAAGCAAATGAGAATATCCGATAAACAAGGCTGTTAGGAGAAAAGTGCTTCACAATTCTTAACGGCATAAATGTGAATTATTATTATTATTATCTAATAGTGCTAATTGGTTCTAAAAAGGCTTGATGTTAAACAAAATAGCTTTATAGAAGGCATTTCTGTTACTCATCAGTTAGAATTCAGATGATTAAAAACTTAAATTATTATTTTTTCTTTTTTGAACAGAGATCTGATTCTACATTTTCTATATACTGCTATAAACATTTTTTTTCTTTCTCGCAACTTCCTACTCTTTCTGGTCCAGAAATCTGGGGATTCTTATCTGCTGGGAACGGAAAGCTATCAAGGGCTCCTTTGGACTGGAGTGGATTAGAGACATAAGGACAGAAACAAGGCATCTCCCTCAACATTAAACTGGTTGATCACACACATTTGTGTCTTCTCCACACCTCTAGCGTCAACCCGTAAGTTGCCTGAGATGGATCACTAATTCTTTCTTCATCTGGAAATGTAGGGGAAACCTACTGAGAAAGGACCCCCTACTTGCAAGCAAAATTAGTGATATATTGGCACTGCCTTGACCTAGCAACTTTTTTTTTTTGAGAGTGGAAGGCAAGGCAATTGAGGTTAAATGACTTGCCCAAGGTCACAGAGATAGTAAGTGTGTCAAGTGTTTGAGGTCAGATTTGAGCTCAGGTCCTCCTGACTCCAGGGTCAGTGCTCTATTCACTGTGCCACCTAGCTGCCCCTAGTAACCATTTTCTTATTGGCCAGCATATCAAAGCCAATTACATGGTCTCCACTCCAGTTTCCATCCATTCCAGGACATAGAGGAATTGGATCTATCAGGATAAACTACTGTTACAGGATATCTTTATTATGTCATGATGGGGTTCTGTCTGCTAAAGGTTATTAAAGGTCGCAAAATGAATTGGTTGGGGTTACTCGTCTATAGAGTAAGTCTGGATGATAGATTTCCTCAGGTGTACCTCTGATTTACCCAGGCATCTGAGGTCTTCCCTTGGATGTTTATAAATATGAATAAAATGTCTGGAAGATGGTAACTACATACTGATGAAAGTACCATCAACAACCACAGTGGTAACTCCACCAATTCATCAAACGTTTACTATGTAAAGTGTACTACTGACACAGGGAAATTGAAGACACAGTCCCCTACCTAAAGCTTGTGGCAGTCTAGTTGGCTAAAATGAGCATGTGGATTAAAAAGGGAGGTACCCAATAAGTTGTGTATATCAGTACATTAAGAGGCAGTATAGTGAAATTTATAGATCATTTGCCTTGGAATCAGGTGATATGGGTTCTAATCCCACTTATGACTTTAGATAAATTGCTCTTTGCCTCACCTTTCTCAGAACTTAAAAATGAAGCACAGTATACAGGTGAGAGAACTGAATATGGTGACAGGAAAGACTTAAGTTTTTTAAATAACTGCTCTTCATACTTATTAATAGTTTAATTTTAGGCAGCTAGGTGGCACAATGCCGGACTTAGAGTCAGGAAGATCTGAGTTCAAATCCAGCCTCAGACACTTACTAGTTGTGAAACCACGGGGTAGTCACTTAACTTCTGTCTGCTTCAGTTGGCTCATCTGTAAAATTGGAATAATAACAACACCTACCTCACAAGATTATTGTGAGAATCAAAGAAGAAATTATAAAGTCTTTTGCAAACCTTAAAGACTACATTTAAATTTGAGATACTTACTTAAAATTTCTCAGTCTTACTTTCCATATCTGTAAAATGGGAAAAGACTATTTATTGTTTGGATTTACCTTACAGAGCTGTTTGAAGGATAGATGACTGTGTGTATATATAAATTTATATGTGTACGTATATGCACATATGTGTATATGGATATGTGTGTACACACACACTCACACACATATATATAGAGAGAGACACAGACACAGACACAGACACAGATACACATAGGTGTGTGTGTGTGTGTGTGTGTGTGTGTGTGTGTGTGTGTGTGTGTATGGAGAGATGGATAAGTCCTGATGACATTACTATAGGGAGCTCCTGGATAAGGAAATTCAACCTTTAGTCTCGAACTGGTCTTATAGAGATGCCAAGAGCATTGAATGGTCGAACAACTTGCCCAAGGTAAAACTATCCAGCATATGTCTGAGGTAGCACTTGAACCTACCTCTTCCTGACTGTAAAACTATGTGTCTATTCCACCACTGCCTAATGGAAAGTAAATGAATATGTAAATATCAGAGGAAGCTAGGTGCTTCAGTGGAAAGAGCACTGGGCTGAGAATAAAGAAGACTCATCTTCCTGAGTTCATATCTGGCCTCAGCCACTTACTAATTATGTGACCCTGGGCAAGTCACTTAATGTTGTTTGGCTCAGTTTTCTCATCTGTAAAAATAAGCTGAAGAAGGAAATGGCAAACCACTCCAGTATCTCTGCCAATAAAACCCTGAATGGAGTCATGGAGAGTTACATTAAAACAACTGAAAAATAACATACAAATATTATTATTATTATTATTAAAAATAGAGTCAAATGTAATGATTCTTAAAAACCTTTCTAGCCCGAAGTTCTAGGATTTAAAGTTCTATATTTAGAGAGTTGAGCGATTGATTCCCAAAGCCTGAAGCAATGAGAGAAAACTTCCTAGATAATCAGAGCCCTAAAAGGGGTATGTCCTTAGAGGAAGGAGCTACAAAGTAATATTGTAGGTCGAGAGAATGCTATGAACAAAGACCTGTGCAAAGAATTATGAGTTCATGGAACCAAGCAGTGAGAGAAAAAAAAAAATGGATTCTTGTTTTTCTCAGGCACTTGAATGTTTTCAAAGCACTTTGCATCTATTATCTCACTGGATTCTCACAATAGCTCCATGAGGTACATACAAATGTGAAAGGATAATTTCAGACTTCTACACCATTTTTTTTGTCTATCAATAACTTCCAGGCATTATTAAGGGTTGCCATAATCAACATTTTTGAATAATCGACAACAAATTAGAACTTCACAGCCTGTTCAAGTTTCTACGACCTGTTCTATTCTCAGAAGAAAGGAATAATAAGGAGGAAGTAAGAGTCTTGTTGCAATCCCCTGGTTTATATGTTTACTTCTATAGATTCTGCTGCATGGATAAAGAATATTCCATGCTTGAGAAAAGAGAGAGGGACCAAGAGACAGAAAGACATAGAGAGACAGAGGCAGAAAGAGAGATCTTCGGCATCAGAAGGGGTTGCTGAAACAGCACAGGGCTTGGCAGGTCTTTATTATTTGTTTACAATTCAAATCAGAGGCTTTAGTACCAAGCACAATAACTTCTGCAATGGATCTATTCTAGCCCCTTCAGATTTTCCAGAGCTCTGGTGCATTATCCCCTTAATGTAAGTCATTATGAAGCATATGGGAATCACTGAATGCACACAGGTGGAAACAAGACAGTCCATGTTCTCAGGGAGCTTACTATTTTCCCCTAGGGGGTAAGAGAAACATACACAAAGAACTCAAATACTATAAAACACGTGGATAAATGCATTGTATAAGTCAAACCAAATGTCGTGGGACCTCTGAGGAATGGAAATCACTTCTAGTGGAGAAACCAGGGAGGAATCCATAGAGAAACTGGTACCTGAATGAAGACTTAAAAGAAAAAAAAAAGAGGATCCCTTTGGGTGATGTGAAAGAAATTGTTCAGTGCATGACGACGGCATGAAAAAGAACAGGAAAAGATCAGGAAATGGAAATGAACTCAATTGAGTTGGAATAGATAGCATGTGAAGGAGAAAACGTGTTAAATAATACTGTAAAAGTAGGTTGGAGTCAGATTGACATGGTGGGCTCTGTAGTTACTACTCCCTGGTACATAGACAAGAACTAATTTTCTTTGCACTTAGAATTGCCTTGCCAGTACCCACCCAAGATTCCGCAAGAGTGTATCTGCTTTGCCTTCATGACCCAGAACTTGAGATTATATAACTCTCAGCTGTAGCCAATAGCCATGGGGGCCTAGTGCATCACTGGCCTTGGTATTATCAAGAGTGGGTTCTGTTCCTTCTGCTTTCCAAAGAGGAAATAGGAAAGAAGGAAGGATTTTCAATATATTTAAGTGACTGATAATATGTAGCTTATAAATATTTCCAGTTCTTAAGAGGATTATATTTGGATAGCAAATAAGTCTTAGGGGAAACATGCCACTTCATAAAAGCCCAGCTTAATTTGATACAGAATCAATATTTAGATTTATCTCAGAGAAAAACATTTGCTAAATTATTATTCTGTACAAGACATAATTTAGTTGCTATAGGGAGAGGTTACAAAGATGAAAAAGATGTACCAAAGGTACTTACAATAGGGGGGGCATAAGACTTGCATACAAATGAATATGCTCAAAGCCAAATTGAAGTGCTGCCTATGAAGTATAAAGATGACATTATAGGAGCATAGAAGCTGGAGAGATCATTGAAATTGGGGGAGAGGGTTAGGAATTAAAAAATCTTTGGGGAAGAAATGACATTTGAGCTACTCCTGAGCAACTAAACGTTGTGGGGAAAGAAGGTAGTATTAAGCATCTTCCTTCCTAGGTGGACAGTCAGGAAATAACCACAAAGGCAGAAAGTTGTCTGGAAAGATGGTTTAAAGCAGGGGTGGGGAGCTTGCAGCCTCAAGGCCACATGTGACCTTTAAGGAAATGTAGCTAATAGCTCATTTTGGACAATGCTTAGAGTCTGTGAAAGGGAGGAATGAGCTTTAAGTGTGGAAACAGATTTATGGCTAGATCATAATTGGTATCAAACATCAGGCTAAGGACTTTGATCTTTATTCTTTGTCAGTAGATATAAAGATTGTAGTGCTGGAGAGAGACATTACTAAAGCTTTGAATATTTGGAAATTGTATCCTTAAAAAAGAATAGCTAAGCTCTCTATCTGTAGGAATACTTAAGCTAGACTCAAATAGGGCTTTATATGTAAAAGAAAAAACAGAATTATTAATTTTTTTCTTTTTAAATTACATTTATTTATTTTACGATAGTTTGTTTTACAACAGTTCAGCAATCCCTTGAGTTCCAAATTTTCTCCCCCTCTTTCTCCTCCCCCGCTCTCCCTTTATGGTAGCATGTAATCTGATATAGGTTTCATAAATACCTTTACATTAAACATTAGTCAAGTTGTAAAGAAAAATTATAACCAATGGAGTGAACAACAAGAAAGAAGGAACAAATTAGAACAAAAAAGAGAGACAGCAGGTAGCTTGCTTCAATCTGTATTCAGGCTCTATAAGGGCTATTAATTTTTTTAAACATATTTTTATTTGGTTAAATATTTCTAAACTAACAGATAACATATTAGGATCCTGGAAGTTGGAAGAAGGGACACAGAAATTCCCAGTGATTAGGCGATGAAGGGTCAGCCATACCATTTGGGACTTTAAAAGCAAATTAACACAGTGAATCAGTTCTACAGGAAGGATAGAACTCTTGAGGGATCTTTGAGCTCTTCAGGATTAACTATTCTGCTTTTTATGCCTCTTCCTGAGTGCAACAAAGCAGGTAGAGAATTTTTCTTCTCCTGGTATCTTAATAGCAGAAGCATATGGCTGTAGGAGATACCTTGCTTGCAACCAGCATGCGAGGTAGATTCAAGGACACCGTTTCCTAAACACTAACCATCTGGGTAGAGAAGGGGAGTGTAAGGGGATGTGGGGATGTGGAGGGGAGGGTTTGAATTTCATAGAAAACATGATCTTTATGATTGAGCTTCCTAGCAGAGAAGGGATATTTCCAGAGTAGCACCAGCTTTGAAACGTGTCTCAGAGATAGTTCTGAGTTCAACATATTCTGAATTCAGTGATTTTATACACGAGATCTTCGAGAAAGGTGTTATATGCTTCTTGCTTTTTAGAAAGGAAGTAAAAAACATCCACATAATTCCTGGCACACGGCAACTGAGAACTGCAGCTGAGCCAAATGCTAGAGGCAGTAGAGACTACGGCCAAGCACTGACGGCAGAAACGAGTGTAGCAGCAGCTGGTGAAGACTCTGAGACCAGGGCAAGGACATCAATGACCATGTAGCCCTGAAGAATGAATTTCCTCTACTCACACAGATTCCTTTGTGTTTCCCTTTACTCATATCCATTGTATATCCTCTCCTCCTGCTGATGCTGGGACTATTTATTGGAGGCGTGTGCCCCAGGTTTGGGGTGGGGGGAGATCTTTTGTGACAACTTTTCTTTATTAATCAACTTCAGCAATTACTTCTGGATGGAGTCCTTTGACTAACAGTACAAGACAAAATTGTAAGAGTTTAAGGACAACAGATCCACAGAATGCCTTGAACTTTGGGTATCTATCCTCCCCCCTCCCCCCCGGAAATGTATTCTATATCCTATCCTGGTATGGCCTTGGGGTTCTATAGAACTAAAATTCTTTGACTCAACATACAGTGTTCCTTCTGCTGTAAAATGTTGAGAACCATGTGTGTATGTGTGTGTTACGCAAAGACTCATAAAAAAAATGTAACTAAAACATGGAGTACCGATCTGTGTTAGTAGATGCAGTACTCACCCTGATGAAATTATAGATCTTTAGAAACCTTGAAGAAATATTCCCTGGGCAATGACAGGTTTAAAAAGTTATCTTTGGAGAAAATTACTTATTTGTTGTTTCTTGACCTAATGAGCACTCTAAGAAGTTAGTTCAAGGAAGATTGTCATTAATAGAAGCAAAGTGGTAATGTGTCACCAGAAATACAGCTCAACTTCACTGTACCATTTACGATGAAAGCCTTCTTGACATCCCAAATTGTTCTCCTTGCTCCTCTCTTATCATTCCGATCTATCCTCCACACAGTTGTCTTGGCCCTGGCTATTCCCCATGGCTGGCATGTTCTCCCTTCTTAATCTCTTTTCCTTAGCTTTTTTCTGACTTTATTCATATAAATAAAGAGATGATAGAGCTAGAAATATAAACAGAGAAATAATGGTGATGACATCATGGAGCTAGAGACAGATTTGAAACAGATACATATATTGATATATATATATATATATAGGTAGATAGATGTATTCATAATTATACATTAAGAGAGAGAAATATCCATATATAAATGTATAGACATAGATACACACATACATATATGTAATACTTTGTATTACCTATTTACATGTTATTTTTCCCAATTGCAATATGCTATCTATAAGGATAGGGACTTCTTAACATACCACCAAGCATATTTGTTGTTGTTGTTCAGTTATTTCAATTATATTTTACTTCATGACCTCATTTGTGTTTTGTTTTGTTTTTTGCAAAAATACTGGAATGGTTTGTCATTTCCTTTTCCAGCTTATTTTACAGATGAGGAATCTGAGACAAACAGGGTTAAGTGACTTGTCCAGGGCCACAAAGCTAGGAAGTCTGAGGCCAGATTTGAATTGAAGAAGATGTCTTCCTGACTCTAAGTGCAGCACTCTAGCCCCTCTGTCACCTAGTTGCCCACGTGCCAAGCATATAGTGAATATCAAACAAGTGCTGATTATCTGACTGATTGTATCTTTGTGCCTGTTGATCTGATTTAGTTAGATTACTAGCCATTTGTATGAAAAGGAGAGGAAGAATATAAAGGGAAGGCAGGTGAAAAATATGGTTGATGGATCATTGAGAACATATAAGTGAATGCACCTGAAGATTAGGCAGCACCATTGTGTATACATATGACTGGCGTTATATAAAGGAGCTCATAATTTGTTAGTGAATGTGATGGATTCTTAGCCCTGACAATGTATTTTGAGAATATGTTATTGAATAGATGACAATTTATCAGGTAGTCAGTAATTGAGAATTTGATTAGCCAATCAATAATTTACTACCTTAACTGTCCATAAAACATTTCCCTGTTAGCTCTTAAATTAATTTTGCAATTGCTCAGGTTAATTAAATCTCTTTCTCATTCAATGTTCTGTAAAATCATAATTTTCCTTTCTTATAAGAAACTGAGATCTATTTAAAGATGAAGACCTCTACATCAAGAGAGAGACAAGAAAGTTCTATGTTGTGCAACTTATGTCACATCTTTTAAATGAGTCATTTTTCCCCCAGCAGTACTGGTGTCCTGTTGAAGAAACTCTGATTTTTATTGTAAATTTTCTATAACCTTTCTTGGAAATTTAGAGCAAAAGAATGTTTTGGAATGTTTAATTTTATCAACTGTACAAATTCCTACCAATTGTCCCCATGCTACAATGATATAAAGTACGCATATAAAATATAAGAAGTCTACAAATATATATATATATATATCACATATATATATAATATATACAAATTCATACAAATTCATTATCTGAATTCTCATAAGTCTTTTTTGAAAGGAAAGTAAGACTAGAAAGGAGCATAAATTGAAATGTCAGGTGCCATATAGAGTAACATTATGTAGACCTGGAAATGACTTAAAAATGGTCTATTTTACTTCAACTCACCTTATTTTAAGTGGGAGGAAACTGAGGCCTAAAGAGGAAATATGAATAACCTACCCAAGATCATATCAGTCATCATAGTCTAAGCTAGAATTTGAACTCAGGACCTTTGATTTCAAACACAGTGTCCCTTCTGCTATATCATAGTCCTCACAAGGATTTGGTCAGT
>CM053589.1:155264645-155307011 GCA_028646515.1 Pseudochirops corinnae
GGGAGTTCTGACTGTATTGTCTTCCTCCCATTCCATGCTTTCATCCTTTTTGTCCCCCAAGAAGGAATCTAGAGTTCGATTGCTGTTCTTACTTTGCTTCCTTTGCCTGCTCACATTGCCAGTCAATTACTTGACTTTTAGGTTCAGTAGAATTCTCCTTTCAGAGGGGAGAGCTTTGTCCAAAATCACTGGGGTTTTCGCAGCTGCCAGAGCTTTTAGGAGGCCACCATTTCTGCAGCCCCCAACAGCTTTGGCTCACTGAAAACACACCTCAGGACCACCATCCAAGACCACAATGTGGATCCAGACAGCTCAAGGCAAGAGCACTTAGCCTCTGAATGGTCACTTGGCCCCCCTGAAATCTGCAGGCCTGGAGCTTCTGAAGCAGCCACATGGAGGGAGCTGCAGGGCCACTGCTTCAGCTGATTCTATCCCTGGGGCAGTCGGCCATATGCTCTTGCCCGCATGTATCTAAGTTCCACTGACCTTTCATTTAGTCCTTGTTTCTTATGGGTTGGTAAATCTGGAAAACACCACAGCTGTTGATGATTCGAGCTCCTGCTGCCGGCTTGTTCTGGCGGCCCCAGGGCTCCAGCCAGTGGTTTCATGAGGTGCTGATTTAGGGTCCCAACACACTACAATGAACCCCCTTTGAGTCTGCCCTACCAGGCTGCCTTCAGTGGGAAATGTGTTTTTCTGTAATTTTTGTGGGTTCTGGAGCTTTCATATTTGTTTAGAGTCATATTTTATAGGCATTTGAGGTGGTTATGGAGAGAGCTGTGGAGTTTTGCTGCTTCTACACCCCCATCTTGACTCTGCCCTCCTTGTATATTTATTCTTGTTATATAATTAAAGTATATATTCCTTTGTAAAAATTAATGTGATGTTTAAGTAGTTAAATGGAACTGGGGTTCAAGAGCCACCTAGAATTTGGTGAACATCATTGGTTGAAGCTATAGCCAAGACTAGACTCTCCCAAACTCCCTTAAGAGTTACTAGAATACCCTGGGAGGAGGGATGAAATGTGTAGTATCTGGTTTTCAGGCATTCTGGTATTTCACTGCTAAACTGTCTTCACTGACTTCCTTCATATTTCAGCTAAAGCACCATCATGTGAAAGAAACTTTTCTTTGTTCTCAAGCTTAATACCTTCCTTTTGAAATTAAATATATGTAAACTCTGGATCAGATGGAAAGTCATTCACAATCTGATTTTTCTCTACCATACCTTTCTGCTTAAATTATTTTTATGGAAAACATAAACTCTGGGCATCATGAGGTATTATCATAGAGGTTGAGAGATGAGTCAGAGAGAGACCACAGGACCATAGTTTCACAATTTGAAGATATTTTGGAAGCCATCTTGTCCAATCCCTTCATTTCACAAATGAGGACACTGAGGAAAAGAGATATAAAGTGACTTACTCAAAACCACCTAGCCACTAAGTAGGAGAAATTTAAATTTAACTCAGTTCCTAAACTTAAAATGCAAAAATTATCTTTCAAAAGTTAATTGAAATTAGTTAGGCTGGCATCACTATTCCTATAAACATTGACAAGATTTCAAGATGGTTTGGGAGAGAGACAGACAGACACACACACACACACACACACACAGATTAACACAGAGAGAGAGACAGGCAGACAGAGACAGGGAGAGAGACAGAGAGACAGAGAGTGTTGAGGCTTGTGTGGAGAGTTGCATCTATAATTTTCATGAGCTCAAATAAAACTTTCTGGTTTATCTTTGTTTTTCCTCTGAAGATGTTCTGAAATTATTACCCTAATGAATTTCTAGTTTGTGAAAGGTATGGACAAATAGACCATTTTTTACATTGTTTTAACCTTCCATATAAAGTCTTTCTTATACCTTGATTCTTATACCTTGTCCTTATGCCTTTCCTCACCTGCCCTTTATTCCCAAGAGAAACTTTGAGACAGAATGGATAGAGAGCCAGTCTTGTAAAAACAAAGCATTCCTTCAGGCCCTGCCCCTGTGGGCAAACCACTAAAGTGCTTTCTTTTCCTATGCAAGTCTCTAATAAGTTTCTAAGAATGTGCTGATCTGCATTAGAAGAGGACTTTTCCTCAACTGGGACTTCTTTATAATACAAAAATCACAAGTCCAGTCTTATACTATTTTTTTTCTTTTTGGAGGGCAGTTGGGGTAAATTGCTCAAAGTCACATGGCTAGCAATTGTGTCAAGTGTCTGAGGCTGGATTTGAACTCAGGTCCTCCTGACTCCAGAGCAAGCAGCTTCCCAAAAGAATGCTACTGTGAACAGCTTTTAAGGTTCTGATTACACAGTAGTAAACACTCCATTATTCCATAACAAATCAAGGCAAACATTCACAACAAATCACAATATAGTGTTCACAACAGCTTAACATTAAAATGACCACATAGTTTTCACCAAAGTGTTCACAGTATTTAGAACAAAGAACAAAAGAACAATCATCTGGTATCCCTAAGGAGGTTTGCCTCCTTACTCAGTCATTCAGTCATCTCAAAATACAATAGTCAGTCTTCCATTCACATGGGCAATCACAGGTTAACTTAATCAGTCACTTATCTAGCAAGCAGTCACTTAGTATGGTTAATCACTAAATACAATCATTAGAAAATTATACAAACTCTCCACCCCTCTGTCTCTAGTAAACTTCAATTTCATCACTGCATTCAATATCCAAGGAGAGGCCTTTCCTTCATCTTGACTCAGGGTGGTCTCTCAGATTCCCTAGATCCCCTTCTATGGTCTCAGCTCCTATCTGAATCCACCAAACAGTCATCTGGATTCAGAGGCAGATAGCTCCCAGGTCCTTGTCCAGTTGTCCAGGGAGTTCTTGATACACACTGAAGTTCACATTGTCCAGCATATCTGGAAACCTTCACGATTTCTGTTCCTGGAAACTCCAGCAAGCCACAAACAAAGTATTAGCATCCTGGTCATGCTTCTTCAGTTCTCTAGCAGTTCAGCTGTCCCTAGGACCCAGAAGAAATCTCAACCTTCCAGGTGGCCTTCTAGGCAAGGACTTTAACCTTCATAAGATTCTAGTCTCAAGGAAATCCTCTCTCAGTTCTCAGTCAGCTTCTAGATGCTCACTGAGAGCAACTCCCTCCCTCCTCCACCAGGAGCCCCCCAGGAGAAAAATTCTAATTCTGACCGTCTCTCTCTGGGGCTCTTCTTATATACACACAAAGCATTGGCTTCCTGTTTCAGCCAAACCTTTCCTGTTATGTCAGCAACAGGAGAGAGAGTTCACACCCTCTACCTCTTAGCCACAAAGGTTTGATTAGTTACTAAGGGCTAAGTACCTGTTTACTTGACATAACAAAAGAGGGTCTTCAAATTTAAATTAATTACCATTACACCCCTATACCTATATTTTCAATGTGATTCTTTTCTTCTCAATTTGCTCTTGTATTCTCCAAAGACAAGATGCCTATGATCACTTGGAAGGTATCACAGCAAATTTGAACCTTCTAAACTTTAGGGTGATAGGCACACTAACTTCAGCACTAAGCTTTGGTCTGCATTGCAAAATATTCAAGTCAATTTACAAGAATTTTTTTCTTCCCTTTCTGTATGAATCCTCTGGAGTCAGTCCATAGTCCCTTGGTAGGAGTCAACCAATAGTAATTCTGTACAGAAAAAAAAAGAATATTATTTAAATGTTCATTAGTAGCAACAGTAGGAATGCTTATCAAAAAGGTTCAGACAATTTCAAAAATGACATTATTCATAGACTGAAGAATGATCAGACTGAGGTGAGAGAAAATAACTGAAAGCTTTAAACTGATATGACCTTCTTGGAATATATCTGTACATTTTTTTTACCCTTTTGAAAAACATATTTATTTCATTATTCTCCCGGAAAAAAATATACAATTTTCCTCCAAGTCTTTTTGTTTGTTTTTTTAAGGAGGCCCTTTTGATCTAAAATAATGGTTAGATGGATTAACTTGACCAGGAAAGCGGCTACTCCCAAAAGAGCTTAAAAAACTGACAATGCATAAAGGGTGACAGTGCACTGGTATCACAATACCATACACAAAGATCAAGTCATAATATTTTTTACATCGCCTTCCCTTCATTCCTCCAAATAGGCATCTAAGTCACAATTAAACCCTACTCATGTAAAGTAACATTGAGATACCATCACATAAAATGCATGTTCATTGTCTTTTCTGGAGTTCTATATTCCAAAAAAAAATGAAAAAACTGTGATAGAGGCATAGAGAATTAAGATACTGCCTTTGATATATGATAATAGGAAATGCCAATCTATGAGAAAAAGAAAAAAAAAAGAAAATGAAAGAAAAGAAAAGGAGAGGGAAGGAAAGGGAAGGGAAGGGAAGGGAAGGGAAGGGAAGGGAAGGGAAGGGAAGGGAAGGGAAGGGAAGGGAAGGGAAGGGAAGGGAAGGGAAGGGAAGGGGAGGAAAGCAAAAATGTTGTCCCAAACTTTGGGAAAATGAATATGTTGATACCCTTAGTACCACATGACAGACAGCTATGAGATCAGAAGTATTATTTGGTTCAAATAAAGAGTAACAGTTCTATTTTTCTTGTTTAAAAGTGGCTACAAATAAAAATATGATATTTCAGGAAAGTTTCTAGGAGATAATTTTCAAATGCATCCTAAAATGTGAATATTGCTTCAGCTTGACATCCAACTCTTGGACATTTGCATTTGTTTGAGAGTGTATGCTTCTATCCATACACACACACAAACATAAACACACACACACACACACACACACACACACACACACATATATATATATATATATGCAAATACACATACATATATAGATATACATATGTTCTCATTTTTGCTCTCCTTCTTCCAACAACATAACACATAACACCTTGTTAAATATAAGTTGTGTAGAGTGATTTGTCTTTTTAAAAAAACTTCAACGGTAGCTACAATGTCATGCTACCTGCTGGTGTTAAAATTATTTCCCCTGTACTTGTATGATGTAGACATCTCAAATGGATTAAAAAAATGATATGTTATGAAAAAGCTTTAAGTTGTTTTTTTCCTTTTTTGAGCCAAAGGCCCCTTTCTGCTTTGTTTTTCAGGTGAGATGGATAACTTACTCAAGGAAGTTTCTTAAGGTGATCAGCCTGACCTTTCTGATATTTCTGATCTTCCCTTCTGAGAATATAATGGAGATGAGTAGGCAGAGAGGCTCATCCCACTTGCTGGGGAAAATTGAAGAGGATGGCTGTGACCTCATGTCTTCTCTGACAACTAAAAGGCTGCTGTGGAATAGTTTTGTTGAGGCAATTAGCGGCCATGTGCATGGTGCTGGGATAGTAATGGCACTTCTTTGACTGAGTAGGTAGATTGCATTCTTTCATATGATGTTCAAGGCCACCGCAGTTGTAGCAGCTTTAATTCCTGCCCATTGGCGTCAAGTCCAGTTGTGCATCAGAACTGTGGCTTGGCCCAAATTTGGGGGGTACAGCTAATGCAGTCCTCAGAGGAAAAATTATATCTCAATCTCCTTTTGGTTTTCTTTTTTGCCATCTTCTCTTTGAGCTGTCTCCCACTTCCTAAACAGGGGCTTCCTCAAGGGCCTGTTATCCATATTCATTCAAGGCCTTTGGAAGATTTTAAAAATGTGAATTCCACTGGTTCTCCTTCTTTTAGGCTTCTAAATCCCTCCATATATAACTTGCTTTGTGATACAAACAATTTCACTAGAATATCTAATGGACTTCCCTCTCAGTTTATCATGGAGATGAATCCAAATTCTATTCACACATTGAACCATTTGCAGTGACCTGTTCTGTGCAAAACCTAGGATTACTCATCTTGTTCCTGAAGCTCTCTGGGTTTGTCTCCATCACCTTTACTTCCCCCCCCCCCCCACTTTGATGCAAGATGACAAATTTCATGGAACTACTGCAATGATACCAAATGGCATATATTACAATCTAAGGAGAGAACTTAAGGGAGTGGGAGGGAAAAAAAAAATCTTTTGAATCACATTTTCTAGAAGTAAGCAGTCATTAAAAAGGTGGGACCTACAATGCTTTATAGATCAGATCAGTGCCCACATTTCTGTACATATGTGTATATTTTTAAAAATTTAATTCCATCTTTCAGCCACATGATTATACTATAACATGTAAGAAATATAATTAGTTTAGTATAGTTAATTCCATTTCCTAAGTAAAATGCTCATTGAAACTATTCTCTATTTTCAAGGCATGGAGTAGAAGGAGGAAAACAGGAAAATTGCATAAACTACTTGTTACTGTAAAGCAATAGTCCTGGAAGGAGGATTAATTTGCAATATACAACTTCTATGCATAATCTTTGATTAAAGTTAGAAAGGAATGGGAGGAAGAGAGCAGCTATATCATATCTGTCTATTTAGACACTTAGATTATACCACTTAAAGATAATCTGCATTATTTAAGAACAGAGAAAAGAGCCTGGTTTTAATCTTTAAAAAAAAATACACATTTGACAATTTCCATTGTATTTCATGAAAGCCCTGCAGTAGATAGCTTAAAAGTTAATTGCTCTTGTTCTTAAAAATGGATTTATTTTCATATTCTGTATTTATATCTGTAACAGCTTATCCCATAAGATTGAGTAAGACATGTTACAATAACGTCAGAGGGGTGGTGGTAAATGTTTAACAACTGGCTCTCCAAAAATGTTTGAAAGACACAGTTTTAAGTTTAATCCACAATATCCACATTTTCTCAATCTCTTTCTAAATTCTTTCTTAAATTTCTTAAAGATAAGTGGGAAAATAATAAATCAGATCCTGATTTGTTGCATTTTCTCTTTTCAAATCTCACACTTAAAAGTTAATAATTGATTCTCAGGCTCCAACATATCCCTGAATTGTGCCCTTTTGAACTCAAGATCTAATACTTAGATTTGCTTTATCTTCTCAATTATACCTACATGTTAAAAATATTTTCTTTCTTGGTAAGTGCTATGGTACTACAATGTGTTACATCATAAGATTAGAGATGGATAAAGGGCTTGAGAAATCATTTATTTCAATATCTTTATTCCATAGGTGAGGAAATTCATATATTGTCATCTAAAATAATCAACAGCTTAAATTAGGTGATTTGAACAATTTTCTAGTGTATCCATAGCCATGTAATATTAGATTTTTTTTTCTTAAAAGATAAATCTTAGGGTAATTAGATCCAGATTGTGGAGGTAATAATGAAATACTAGAAAGATCATTGAACTAAGAATCTGGAGACCAGAGCAATATTCCCAATTCATCCAATAACTCATTAGTTGACTTCTACTAAGTCACTTATCTTTCTGTGTCTCTGTTTTCTTCATTTATCAAATTAGTAAATTGGACTTCTTTTATCTAAGGGATATAATTTGCAGGATAGTACTCTGCATGCTGGCTTTAGAGTCAGAAGACCTAGGTTGAAATCTCAGCCATGACAATCTACTCAATTTTTCTATGCTTCAGTTTCCTCATCTGGACTAGATGTTTTTTTAAGATTCATTCTACGACTTGTAAAGTTGCTTCAAGCCACCACATTTTATCATTCTTTTGTCAAATCCTGGTGAATTTGCCTATTGAACTCTACTTTTAAGGCTGAAACAAAGATAAACTAGCATATTTTCCAATAGCTGCAGGTTTCTCATAGCATATCAAAGTCCTAATAATTTAACTGTATTAAAAAAAAAATTCTTCTAAAACTAAATCACATCACCAATTTAATGCCTGGTAATATTTCAAAATGGCCAATTCACAAAATACAAATCCTTAAAATATGACAGAGAGGAATTTTAGATTCCATATATCATCTCTGGTGCCCAACATTTGTGTGAATCCTACTCATTCCATGGAACATCAAGGATGCCACCAGAAATAAATGTTCTGCCCTCCAAAGACTCATGTAAGTTAATTCCTTTACCTGTTTACTCAGTAACTTCTATCTGTTACATACTATAAGGAATAAGAAGATGGAGATATAAGTGAAGAAAATATTATCCCAATTCTCAGGGAGTTTGTAGTCCAGGTGAAGATTGTTCCAGGGCAAACATTAATAAACAAAACAATACAAAACAAAAACATCAAAAACCATTCAGTAAATTCTATAGTTCTGTGATCTTTCCACTTAAATTGCTCTTACAGACCATATTCATCAGAAGTTTAGTTCTTAAGTAACTACCAATAAATAACAGATCTTACTAGCACTATCTATAATAAGAATTTGCATAGCTTAGAAACACAGCTTGAGTCAGGAAAACTTGGGTTTTTGTACTTGGGTTCAAGTTCACCCTCTGACACATACTAGCCCATCTGGCTATGTTCTGTAACTTCTCAGAGCCCCAAGTAACTCCAAGAACAGAAAAAATTTGAAGAACAATTGATGATCAACATTGATAGAGAGAATTTCTTGACTGAGAATTCCCTAAACCAATGCAATAATAAGTTTGTAAGATAAACAAATAAATACAACACAAAACCATGATAATTCTTAATCAAACACTGCCTGGAATTATTATTTTAATGATTCTTGCATCCACATCTTGCCAATCAATCTTTAACTATATATTAAGCACCTACTATGTATCAGGTATGATAGGTGCTAGCAAGTATCAAGTATTCCTCATCATAAGGAATTTATATTCTCATGGGGGAGATGACACAGGATATTTACAAGTACCTTGAAAATCCTTGAGTGTAGAGTTTATGAGTTATATTTATTATTTTCCACTGTTTCGTGGCAAGAGAGATGGTTTTGAAGTTTAAAAAGTTCACAACCTACCTGTTATGTTTACTGGTTGTACAGGTGTTAGACTCTTTCTGAACCTGTTTACTTATTAGCAAAATACTGATAAATAAGAGAAGGAAATAAGGGAAGGGAAGAAGTATTCATAGGGCACTTTCTACTGCTAGGCATTGTGATAAGCACTTTTCAGAGTATTAGCTCATTTGATCTCCACAGCAAGCTGGTGATATAGGCACCATTTGTATCTCAATTGTATATTTGAGGAAATTGAGGCAAAAAGGGTTTGACTTGTTCAATTCATGGAACTGTCATGAAGATCAAATGAGATAATGCACATAAACATTTCATAAACCTTTATGCAGGTACCAGTCATTTTTTTAAAGGTTGATGGAGGGGGGATCCCCAATAAATCTTACATGCTTATAAGTGAGCCTTTTATTTCACAACAGTATAGAAAGTAGATATCTCCACAGGTATTTATTGAACCAGTCAAAATTCACTGAGGATGAGTGATTGAATCTTATCAATTGGGAATGAAATATTTGGTTTGGGAAGCTATGAAATGGATTGAAGATTGGGGCTAGACCTGTGATGTGTTATTTTTATTTCAATAGGACCCTCCCAGGTGAGGAAACTCCTCAATCAATACAAGTTCTCATCTTACCTGTAACATATAGCCTTAGAGAGCAATCTAGACCACTGAGAGGATAATTGAATTTGCTCAATGTCAGTAGGCTTCCCAGGCAGAACTTGAAACCTGGTCTATGAAGATGTACAACTTCTCCATACATTCAATCACTTGGGGAGTTGTTGATGGTTGTTTTGGTTCAGAGGCAGATAGAATTTGACTGTGCTCTCCACATTACAGCCTGAAAAGAGTTTGTATGTTCCAAGTTCTAGAATCCAAGTTTCTAGAGAGCAAGAAGAGGTGGTTCTTAGGCAAGTACTAGTCCAGGAGTCACCCCTCTAGCAATCTCAGAGGGAAGTGAGAGATCCTGGTAACACTCAACATCTTTGAGTGAGAAGAAAATCCCAGAGTCCACCCTTCTCATACAAGAAAGGGGAGTTCCTTGTCAGTGTCTTGTCTTCCTTCAAGGTGCCAGAGCTGGAAAAAAAAAAAGAAAAAGAAAACTAAGCTACAAGGCGCCTAGTGCAGTGAGAAGATCCACGGTTAATGACCGTTAGAGGATACCAAGAATGGACTTGCAAAAGATATTGATGAATCCATTCCCTGTTCTTATGTAACTTTACTACTAAATGTCCTAAAAAGGTGTACATAAAGGATGTAAAGACTAAAATTTTAGAAGAAAAACTTTTAATTTCATTCCAATTTCTAATTTCATTTTTCATTATTTTGATTTTTAGTTATCTGAGGGATCTTGACCTGATTCTAAGAGACATTGAAATGAATATCTAAGTAGGGAAGGGCCAATATTTATTTTTTGTTCTCTCTCTCTCTCTCTCAAACACACACACACAATATGAATATTTTACAAGGTATAAGAATATTTTATTATAATAATGTTCTTATTAATTAAGATTTTATGCACCATCCAACATTGACTTTCTTCTGACCAGCTTTTTCTTTTCTCCAACCTTTTATCACAGACGCTAATTATTCTCAGTGTTGCACTGTCTCCTGTAGTTTTCCCAGTATGTGTTTAATGCCATATAATGGCTATGAGACTCTCTAAAAGGAAGTAGTTGCTTAGTTTTGTTTGGAGGGTGAGGGTGAACTCAGGTGACTACAGATCAATTGATTTGCTTTCAGCAGCCAAACTCAGCTGGCTTACATCTCTGTTGTTACCCACTATCTGCTTATTCCTTTTCCACTTAGTGCAGGGTCTTTCTTTCTACAAACATCAATATGTCCACTGAGTAGGATCAGATCAATAAGAATATTCTAGGAACCTTTGACTTATCCATTTTGTAGGCCAAAGGGGAAAGTATTACACAGGATAATCAAGTGGGATTTAATAATGAGGTATTAAAAATAAAAGTGGGAATGCAGGAATGCTGGAGAACAAGCACTAGAGAGAGCCTCTGACACTCCTAAGGACTGAGTTTTCGGACATTATAGACAGATATATAGAAAGCAAACTATAGATACAGATGATGTAAATATTGATATAGATGAATGTAGACATCTTGTTTTCATGTAGTTGTGTTTCCTATGGTCTCCCCCACTGTACTTTGAGCTACTGGAAAGATGGAGTTTCTTGGTTTTTGTTTGAAAACATTTCTTTGTATCTCTAGTTCTTAGTATGCTACCTGGCACATATTAGGTGATTAATAATCTTTGATGACTTGTCTTAAAAATCTATTCTTTATTCACTTTTAGAGATCAGGAGAGTGAGTCAAACTCAGTAAGTTTCAATTCAAATTTCCATCACTCAAGTTTCACACAAAAACCTTTAAATGTAGTGATCAAATACATTGACCTTATCTTGGGGATCTAATGCCGAGCTCTGGAAGTGATATTTGGTTCTTAAAGACTCTGAAAGAAGAGCACAAGCCCTGAAAAAATCTGCTAAGATGAAAAAAGTTTCAAGTATCAGCCTGATTATAGACTGTCTTCAAATTTACACAACTAACTTATATTTTTAATGGCATTTTTATTGTTGTTCTAAATTCTCTCTCTCCCTCCACCACATCCCTCATTCATTGAAAAATCAAGAAATTATATCCATTATACATATGAAGAAATGCAAAATATATTTCAGCATTAGTTGACTTGCTTAGTTCATAGGACTGTCACGAAAATTAAATGACATAACACACATGAAACATTTCATAAAATTTTATCTCAGTGCTAGTTATTTTTTAAAGAGCTGATGGGGGGGGTACCCAATCAACTTTATGTGCTTACAAGGCACATAAAACACATTTCCCCCAAAAAAAGATAAATAAAGGGGAAAATATGCTTCAGTCTGTATTCTGAGTCCATCTGTTCTCTATCTGGAGGTGGAGAATTTTACATCATGAGTCCTTTGGAATTGTAGTGGATGATTGCATTAGTCAGAGTCACTAAGTCTTCAAAATTGTTTTTCTTTTCAATACTTCTGTGACTGTGTAGCTTGTTCACCTGGTTTTCCCTTCACTTTACATCAGTTCAAATAAGCCTTTCCAGTCTTTTCTGAAACCATTTTTCTCATCATATATTATAGCACAATAGTATTCCTTTTCTTTCATATGCGATAACTCTTTCAACCATTCTCTAAATGATGTACATCCCCTCATTTCCCAATTCTTTGCCACTACAAAAAAAGAAGAGCTACTGTGAATATTTTTGTACATGTGGATCCTAAGTTAAATTTTGAAGAGCTTAATCACTCACCATAAATGTGGACACCAATCAATAAATTTTAGGACACCACAGATGCTTCATTCAAAGGCAACAATAATTCTATTGCTGGGGACATTCTGGCCAAACAAAGATGCAGCATCAGTTTCAGTAGGTAGGAGGCATTGAAAGATCTATGAATCCTGAGCCAGGATTTCACATTATCTTTTGAACACACCCACATACCCCCACACACATATCATTAAGCTATAAAATGATTAATCAGTTGATAAACAAATATTTGATAATTTCTTTTTATATTTTATTTTTCTCAATTACATGTAAAATAATGTAAACATTATTTTTTTTCCAAAAATGACTTCCAAATTCTCTCCCTCTCAACCCTACCCCTCTCATGGAGAAAGCAAACAATTTGACCTAGATTATAATGTACGGTCATGCAAAACACATGTATTTGTAAGTAATTATATGAAAGAAAAGATAGACCAAGAA
The DNA here is from genome assembly GCA_028646515.1 of Pseudochirops corinnae. Taxonomy (NCBI): domain Eukaryota; kingdom Metazoa; phylum Chordata; class Mammalia; order Diprotodontia; family Pseudocheiridae; genus Pseudochirops; species Pseudochirops corinnae. Next base: position 155,277,188 of record CM053589.1, read on the forward strand.
AAAGTTTCTGTCACCTGCATTCAGAATCTGCCACTTCTTTCTCTGGATATGGACTGCATCTTTCATCATAAGTCCTACAGATTTGTTTTAAATGACTGTATTGCTAAGAATATCTAAGATATTCACAACAGAGTATCATACAATATTGCTGTTGCTGTGTATAATGTTCTCCTGCTTCTGCTCATTTCACTTTGTATCAGTTCATGTAGGTCTTTATAGGATTTTTTTTTTCTGAGAGCATCCTGCTAATCATTTCTTAAAAAGCAATAGCATTCCATCACAATCATATACAGCGACTTGTTCAGCCATTGCACAATTGATGGACATCATCTCAATTTCCAATTCTTTGCCACCACTAAAAGAACTGCTGTAAATATTTTTCTACACAAAGTTTCTTTTCCTTTTTTTTTTTTTATCTCTTTTGGGATACACACCTTGAAGTGCTATTGTTAGTTCAAAGGGTATGCATGGTTTCATAGCCCTATTAACTATTAATTTTCTCAGTAAGGATCATTACTGATTCCCTGGAGTTTTCCAAGTAAGCCATGATAATGTCACTAAACAGATATAATTTTATCTCCATTGTGCCTATCTTTATTTTTTAATTGCTTTCTTTTATTGATATTACTAACATAACTAGAACTACATGAGATAATAGTGGGAGTGTACAAATTATTGGTTTCCTCCTGTACTTATTAGAAAAAGGTTCTGGTATATCTCCATTGCATATGATGCCAAATTTAATGTTAGATATATATTTGTATTACATTAAATCACAAGATATTAAATGATTATCATATTGTATTAAATCTCTATGCTTTCAGAATACTATACTATTTCAAAAGCTTTTTCTGTATTTATTGAGAATATCACATTGGTTTTGGATGGTTTGCTTTTAGTATGATTAATTACATTAATTGATTTTCTTAAGTTGAACCATTTTTGCATCCCCGGTATCTCTCTTATAATTTTTCTTTCTCTTTTCAATAACTCAGAAACAGTGTGTTGTGATTCAATGTTCTCAAATTCCATAGGTTTCATCAAGTATTGAATCATTTTCCTTCATTTTGAGTATATATTTATAGATGCCTGAACTTGTTTACTAAATCTAGAGGCTATATTTCCTTTAGTTGTTGTTTATGTTTTTATGTTCAATGTTTTTATGTTTATGTTTTTATGTTCTTTTTCTTAGAATTTTCTTGGAATGCTTTCAGTATCTTTGCTCCCTTATTTTCATCATCATTCACTTCTTATTTATGCCCCTTTGCTTGTGGTTTCCATGAGGTCTGTATCTCAAAGTGTCTTAGCATCCTCTCACATTGGACAACTGATGGTTCACCAGCATAAGTATTCACCCCAAAACAACTTACGGATGGTGAGAACTGTCATAAGTTGAACGTTGCACTTTTCCTTTAGACTTGGTGCACTAGAAAGAGTAAGAGGAACTAGGGTGTAAGAATGGGTTTTAGATGTAACCTATGTTATGTCCTTAGATCTGTTCATGCAGCTTCATTGCCATCAATGTGGGAGGTGTAGAAAGGTTCCTGAGTGAGCACAGAGTCAATTAACCATTCTGTGTGTGTGTGTGTGTGTGTGTGTGTGTGTGTGTGTGTGTTTGTGTGTGTGTGTAACTGGGTGTCCTGAACCATGGAAACAGCTGAAGTTGCTTTATCTTTGACACATAATTTCTGTTTTGGAGAAGTCTGAGGGATTGTAGGAATTGGAGAAAATATCTATTTAGCCATCTTGTTCCTCAAGTGACCTGGAAATCATCAGTTGACATTTTATATCTATGAGACTATCTCTATTCTAAAATTGTGATGGCAGAAAAGAACATGGCCTCGAACAGGATAGACTAAATTTTAAAGACAATGAAACTTGCCTACAGATATAGATTCCCCTGATAATAGGACTAGAACGGATGAACAATTCCCTATAGTTCAATGATGTTTCTATCATCATATGAAAGTTTTATTTCAATGGATATCCTGATCCTAAGTATATCTAAATATATGTAATATGGAGCACTGTTCTAAAACAGTATATTTACAGTTTAAAGAAATATTTCAGAGAATGTTTTAAAGCCAATACTAGAAAAGATATTTTGTGACAAGTGGAAATGATGGCATTAAAAGTTCAATTTCATTTTAATTATAATCCACATGGAGATGAAATTATCATAGGCAGAAATGCTAATAAAGCTCATATTTATTTAGTACTTTAAGTTTGCAAAACAAGTTCCTTATATACCTAAGTGAGATTAGTGATGTAGTTATCATTATCCCATTTTATAGTTGAGGAAACAGGGTGTGGAAGAAAGTAAGTGACTTGTCCTAGTTATAAAACTCTTGAAAATGTCACTAGCTTTGGAAAGAGAAGACACAAGTTTAAATTCGACCTCACACTTACCAATTTTGTGTCCGTAGGCAATGATTCACTTAGCTCCCTTGAGTCTCAGTTTCCTCATGCATAAGATAAGAGGATTGTATTAGATGGTCCTTGAGGTCACTTCCAAATCTCAGATCTATGATCATATAACATTAAATCTGGAGTAAGATTTGAACTCAAGTCTCATGAATCCAAGTCCATGGCATCATGCTACAGCCAACTATTGGTATGCATTATTGCCTGGAATTTGATAGAGAAAAACATGTCATAATGAGCAATGTTGTTATGAACAAACAAGAAAATTTGAGTTTCAAGGGAGTTCAGAAGTTGTTCAGCCTAAAGGCTCCTTGGACAAGAATTCATTCTAGGGCACACACAATGAGTGGTTACCATCTTTCATTTGCTTTAAGGTATCCACAATACTAAACAAAACAAAACAATGAGCATGGTGTAGTGGCAACAATGCTAGATGTGAAATCATTATAGACCTTGATTATACCTTGCTTCTGGCACTTACCTGACTGTGACCATGAATAAATCATTCAAATTTTAAGATACTCAGATCCCTCTTCTGACAAATCAGATAATAGTAAGATTCTATAACACCTACATCACTGGGTTATTGTGAGGATGTGAATGAAATAATGTATGTAAATTATTTTTAACCTTAATAGACTACAATCCAAATTTTCACGTTTTCCAGAGAATTTGCAACACTTCCTCTCTCAATGCTCACTCTCCAGCTCATCTTTCCTTCCCAGGTCTCTTCCTTGCTAGACTTCAGGTGATAAAAAGAAAAGTAGGTCAAATCCTAGAAGCAAATGCATTTCTAATGTTCATCCTGCTCCCATTAGTTGTTTAAAATTTCAATGTGTCCATTCAACCATGAGCAATCTTCTGTCAATCAGAGGGTTTTGTACAGTTGGTGAAATTTAGCCCTCACAGTCAAATCCATCTGAAGCAAAAAATGTTCTCAACAAGGCCCAGATCTATTTTGTGGCCATGGGTTATCTGAGGCAAATTTTAACTCTGTTTAGTCATCTCTAATCATGAATCCATTTTCCCTATACTGTGTAGGTGGTGCTTGAACATTTAATTTAAATTCAAATCATTCCACTTCCATTGTTTAAACAACTCTATTTCCTTCTTCACCTACAGGGATACGGTCAAATTAGATTGTTCTATGGTGAGTTCATGAGTGACTTCAATAAAGAATCTTTTATTTGGAATGAACACATACCTTGGTTCAAATCCTGGCTCTACCACTTTCTATCTGGATGCTTCAGGGTAAATTATTTAACCTTATTCTGTCTCAGTTACCTCATGGCAAAACAGTAAAACCTGTACACCATAGACCTTAGGGCAAATATTATGAATGAAAAGCATTATACAAATTAACATTATTTGACATTATTACAACTAAGTTTACAAGAACAACATTAACAACTGAAAGATTATATATATATATATATATATATATATATATATATATACACACACACACAGACACATATTAAAACATATATACATACATATGTGTGCCTATATACACATATACGTGTGTGTATGTGTATGTGTGTGTGTGTGTGTGTGTGTGTGTGTGTGTGTGTGTGTGTGTAATCAGTAAAGGGCTAGACCTTAGAGTCCTGAAGATCTGAGTTCAAATCCTTGCTTTGGAATATACTATATTTGTGACAATGTCAAAGTCACTAAATCCTCAGGAAGTCATCAAAGGCCATAAATTTCAGAGATAAGTTACTAGTTGGCTTTGGTGGATTGATTCTTCAATTTTGATCAAATTATAGAACTGAAACTCTTATCCCACCAAACAAATGAATTAATAAAAAGACCCAATATGAAAATGTTACAAATTTCTATTACTTTTCCAGTGATCCAGATGTTAAACCATAATTATGGAGAGGGCTTAGATTATGTACAAATCCAGATGTCATTAAATTTTAATTTAACTTCAAATTAAAATTTAACTCCAAAAAATATCAGTTGGATTTCATTCCCCCTTTTTTTGGTCTTGAAAAACAGTACAAGCAGAGAGAAGGCTTATGATTTGAAAATCTTTTTTATTAGAAATAGACAATTGTATCTTAAAATATTTACTGACTTTTCATGTACCTTCATTTTATTCAGTACATTTCAGTATTATTAATCATTCTAAGTATGCTTGAGCTTTAAGTGTTAAGTTTGAACATATCCATATTTCATTTCTTTTGCTCTTAAAATCATCACTGAAAAATGAAAGAATGTTAAATATACAAGGGTTCATGCATAGGCAATAACAAGTTTGCTTCTATAGCTGGGTGTTTGCCAAATTTACCCTGATTTCTAAAGATGATGATCTCTCCATGTGTGCTTAACTGCTAACAGCTAAATGAAGGCTTGATGTTTTAGGGATATGTCATTTTTCTGTGAGTTATGGTTTGTAGTCAAAATGTCTCATCCCCTTAATCTTCTTTTAAGAAAAGAAACATCCTGAAATCAAAGGCACTAGTACTGGGGCTGTCCTCTTCTGGGAGTTTCAAAAGAAATTACTTCAAAAAATGTATATAATAATAATCTAAGATGAAAATCATAGATCAATCAAATGTATCTATTAATGGTAATAAACATTTATTACTTTGGGAAAGGTAGATGAAACAAAGACCCAAAACTTATTAGTGTAGGAGTCCACCTCTTAGGTTAGTTCTTGAGTGAGTAATCACTTCTCTAGGATAAGATAGAGAGATGGTGCTTAAGGTTCAGTTCAGTTAAGGTTAAGGTTAACCTCTGAAATTACTTCCAATTCTAAGATTCTAAAAGGTTATGATTATAGTGTTCTTTTGGCAAGGAAGGGAGCAACATGGAAGTCATATTGATGACATTAAATCTATTCACTATTGAATGGATTTAATATCTTAGTGTAATAAAACAACTCTCCAAAGAATTAAATATTGTGAGTAATCTAAAATTTTAAAAAATGAGTGCAAATTGATTTCCATATTTCCAGTGAAGGCTTATAGAGCTATCAGGATAAAGAACACTATTCGGTGAATGAAAAATAAGGCTATGTGTAAGCACATCAACTGGTGACAAGACAGGGACATTCCAAAGGCTGTCCTGAACCTCCAAATATAAGTGAAGTATTGTTATGTCATTTTCTATTCTTTGTGACCTCATTTGGGGTTTTCTTGGCAAAGATACTGGAGTGGTTTGCCGTTTTCTTTTCCAGCTCAATTTATAGATAAGGAAACCGAAGTAAACAGGGCAAAGTGACTTGCCCAGAGTCACATAGCTAAAAAGTGTCTGAGGCCAGATATGTACTCAGGTCTTCCCTACTATAAGTCCATCACACTCTCTGCTGTGCCATTTAGCTGCTTGTAAATGAAGCAAAAGAACACATTCAAGGGCATTGGGTTGATCATCTCTACAGCAGCCATGGGTAAACATGGATGAGAATTACATAGGAGGAGGATGAAGCACTGTTGATTCCTTGCATTGATAAGCATCCAGATTCTTTGAGATGTTGAATCGCAATAGGTGCTAACAAAATCAGAAGGTGCAATGTGGAATTAAGTGATTTGTAGAAATTTATTTTAACATAATTGGCTATGATAATTAGATAAATTGATTTCTTAGAGTAAATCCAAGAGCTTTGACTATAGGGATGGGAATGATCTTTTACTGCCTAAGACTGAATTGATTGGTTTTAAATTGAATTTAAATGCACAGTGTTAAGGATTGTAATGATTGTAGTGCTACTGTACTCTGCTCCGATCAGATCACATTTGAAGCTGTCAAGTTTCAATTTTAGGAAGTAAAATGAAAAACTGGAGAATATCCAGAGGGGGCTAACAAGCAGGATCAAGACCATTAAGATCATGTCATATAATGATGAAAGAACTGGAGATGTTTAGACTGGAGAATAGATTAACTAGGGGGGACATAACAAGTGACTTTGACTCTTTGAAGAAATGTCACATAGAAGTGGGATTTGACTTGTTCAAAATCTTGACTCAGAAGGCAAAATTAATCATAATGGGAGAAATGCAAGAAGGCAAATTATGATGAGTTCTTAATCACTTAATGTAAGGAAAAACTTACTATCAAATAAAGTTAAAGATGAAAGTGACTACATTTGGAGGTGACATAGGACCCTTAATAGTGATTGTCTTCAAGCAAAGGCTGCTTGACAACTAACCAATTATTCTGGAGAGAATATTTATTCAGAATAGCTGGATAAGGTGTCTTCTATGGTCTCTGATAACCTTGAGGTTCTGTGATTCTGTGGTCAGGAAATAGGATTCAATTTTTGAGAGTGTTTGGGAAAACATGAAGGAGACTATACCGAAACTGAGATGTAAAGGTTATAACTATGAGAATTTGTGGGTGTATCTTTTAAAAAACTGCTTAAGAAGGATACAGACAATTTCCTCTCCTAGATAATGTAATCATTGGAATATCTGAAACCATATTCTCCTCAAGTGACATTATTTTTCAGCTTACACCTAGCTTTTAGAATTCAATTTTGAACATACAATAAAATTTTCTGAGAGAAGATGAATAAGGCTAGGGAAAAGACAAGAGCCTGGGATCTTGACATATAGGAAGGAAAGAGATAATTTCAGTAGAGAAAGAGAAGTTAGCAGTCACCAAACACCTGGAAAAGTAAGCAGAAATTTTCCACATTTGATTTGTTTAGAGTCTTTTTATAATTAAGTACTAGATAAAGCATTTCTGGAACAATTTATTATATACAAAGATATCAGTCATCATGTTTTGTGTACCTTTTATTGGGAGTTCTAACTCATGAATAGTTCAATAAGTGCAAGTGTCTTCCTTGCTTGGTGAAAATTTATCTCTCTGCCATCATGTTACTGAACCTTTAACTCCTATACTTAAGGATACGCTAATTTCATTAGTGCAATTTATGCTTTTTAGTACAGAATACACAGTTAAGGAGAAATGCCTTTTCTGATATAATCAGTTATTGACAAGTGGCATCAAAGGAATTTTTTCACTTGCTTCATTTGTCTTCACTACAAATTAAGTTATTTTCAAGTATATTAAGTGACCATTATGGTTTCCATTCTATGTTTTTCTTAGGAGTAACCTCTGCTTCATAAAAATCATTACCTTTTAGTAAAGTAAAACTGGACCTAATTATTTCCACAAGACAATAACACATTACTGACCATAAATTACTTTTGTGGTCTGGGTGAAACTGAGAAAAGGTTGGTGAGATACTCCCCAGGACCTAAAAGACCACTAAGAATACTGATCAATCAGATAATTTCCAAAGTAACTGAACATCCAATTCAATTGAACTCATTTTAACAAGAAATCATCAGGTAGTTGTTATGTGCGAACACAGTCCTTATTATTCCAGATTTGCTAGAGAAAGACATTTCCATATAGGGGACAGTTTGCTTCATGGGAAGAGGCAACAGCTTAAATAGTGACTGTGAAGAACTCTATTTTCTAGGACTCTACTGCTCTTGGGACAACACATTCAATGTTAATAGAGCTCTGGAGCAATCAGACTCCATCCTTAATCCCAAAATATTTAATCAGGAAAATTCTTTTTCTAAGAAATAAGAAGAAATAATTGGATTTGGTTTACGGAAAGTAGGTGGTGCAAGGGGCAACTAGGTGGGTTAGCAGATAGAGTGCAGGGCCTGGAGTCAGGAAGACTCATCTTCATGATTTCAAATCTGGCCTCAGATAGTTACTAGCTGTGTGATCCTAAGTAAGTCACTTAACCTTGCTTGCCTCAGTTTTTTCATCTGTAAAATGAGCTGGAGGAGAAAATGGAAAACCATTCTAGTATCTCTACCCAGAAAACTCCAAAACTGGATCACAGAGAGTTGGACATGACTGAAACAACTGACCAAAAACAATGGTACTTTGCTCTGTGAGTTTATTTAAAATATTAATGCTTTCTATTTATTTTAACATTAGCATGGAAATACACTCTAAAGTTATCTAGGAAACTTTCCCACCCAACAAAGAAATATCTTCTATAAAATCACCAAGAAAGAAGCAATATGGAAAATGGGTACCACATTGATCTAGGAATCATGGGATTCAAGTTTTTAGCTTAATTTGGTCATTACTTGACTGAGTGGCCTTTGATTGTATGGATGTTCAGGGAAGATTAGAACCTCTCATATGAAAGCTACTCAGTCTTTTTTTAAAGCCCTATTCCACTTTTGGCATCTCCTTGCCACCCAACTCTTACCTGTGTCTCCAAGAAGCTGTAGTGTAGCATATACCACAGCCCCTCTCCAGTAAACTGTTTCAAAGGATGCGTTAAAACAAATTCAATGTAGCTGAAAGGTGATAAACTCCTCATTGAGTTAGAGGAGAGTCTATCCCAAACACGTAAAGCGTTCCCCAGAAGAATAGGCAGATATGAAAAATTTGTTCCCGTGAAATATGATGGCAGTGGAAACAGATGCTGTGGATCATCTAGAATTTTGAACAACAAAAATGCCAGTCATTCACTGCATCCTGAGTCATCATTAGTCATGAACTCTGATGATTCTGGAAAAGAAAGTGAGGCTGGCAATTTTGTGCAAATCTGCCTTCAATTTATGAATGTCAAAAGATACCATCCATTCCATTTTACCACTTTTACCTACCTCAAAGTCCTCTGGCAACAGACAAGTGAGGAAGCAGCAGGTGTGAATAAAATAAGAGCTGTAGTTACCACTTTGCACACAGGTGGCTTAAGTCATAGATTCATCTTCTCATTGGACTGAAGCAGTACTGGAATTCAGTAGTCCTCTGGGTGTTTGAGTCAGCCTTTTTAAGGACAGCACTGCTCACTTCTTGGAGTGAGGAAGGGGCTAGAAAAAAGTACCCTAAAAATTATATTCTTCACTTAACCCAGCCCTGACCTGATTACTAATTACTGTAGCAGCTGGGCTTCCTACCCTGTGGTAACACACACACACACACACACACACACACACACACACACAAATGTACAAAAACTTTTGTGAAGATGATTCACTAACCATTACGTTCATAGACAACATGAAATTCAGCAGACCTGAAACAATAGCTCTTTTTGTGAGAGAACTTAGTAAGCATTACATTCAAATATCAGTCCTGAGTGAAACAAGACTGACATATGAAGGCCTACTTACTGAAGTCAGAGCTAGACACACATATTTTTCTTGAGTGGCTATAATATGGGGAGTGGAAGTTGGCATAGGTTTCAAAATCAAAAGTATTCTTGTCAACAAGCTTATATCCACTCAAAAAGAGTGGATAACAGGCTCATGACAATGTGGTTGCCACTTACAAGAAGGCATAATTTTACCATCATCTGCGTGCAAGCTGCCACCATGATGATGCTTGATGATGTCAAAGAAAAAAATTATGAAGACTTAGAGATCCTCATTATCAATGTGCTGAAAGAGGATAAGGTTGTAATTCTGGCTTACTTTACTGCCAGAGTATATGCAGACTATCAGACATGAAAGGGAGTTCTTGGGAGGAATCGAGTTGGAAATAGCAACAGCAATGGTCACTTAACTGCTGAAGATTTGTGTGACTCATGACCTCATCATCAACACCATCTTCTGTTTATACAATAAAACATCATGAATGCACCATCACAGCAAACATTGGCATTTAATAGAGTATATAAGGAGAAGAGATAAACAGAATGTAAGAGTGATAAAAGTGATGAAGCTCAGAGATCTTGGCCAATCATAGAATTATCCTCTCCAACTAAATATTCACATTCAATAAAATGTGGTGTTCCCAAGACAAGATGATTGTCAGAAGATTTAATGTCAGCATATTAGAATGCTTCTCCACATGTAAACAGTTTATTGCTGCTTTGAAGGGAAAGCTGAGCCAACACACAGTTGGCAACTGTGGAGCAGAAAAGGAGTGTATAGCTTTCAAAGCTTTGCTGTATAGTATCATATTTATTCATTTGGACCAGAAGAACGCTTGCAAACATCAAAATTGGTTTGAAAAAAAAGATGGGGAAATTCAGAAGCTGCTGAGCAAAAACCAAGAACTCCATAATATACACCAAGAAGATAACTTCATACATCTCTAAGAAGACAGTGTTTAACTCCATTAAAGATTAAAGTGAAAGAAAAACTTAACAAGATGGAAGACAAAATTCATTCTCATGCCAATAGTAACAATCCAAAGTGGTTTTTATGATTTCTTGAATGCTATTTATGGTCCAAAAACCTATGGTGTATCTCAACTGCTCAGTACTGATGTAGCCGCATTTATTAGTGATAAGGACATGATCCTGGAGAGGTGGGCTGAATACTTCTATAGAATTCTCAACAAACCATCACCAATCAATGCTGAAGCCATGGCCTATATACCTCAATTTGAATTGGCTGAACTTCCAACAGAAGAAGAGGTTTTGGATGCCATTAGACTTTTCTCATGCAGTAAAGCACCTGGTGCTAATTCTATTACAGGTGAAACTTACAAGGCAGGGAGTACACTGTTTATACAAAAGTTGACCGAAATTTTCCAGGTTATATAACAAGAAGATATTATGTTCTGGGAGTTCAAGAATGCTTCCATTGTCCATCTCTATAAAAAGAAAGGGAAATAAGTAGTCTTGTGACAATGATAGGGTTGGGCGGGGCTCCCTCTCAGTCATTGCTGGTAAGATACTTTTTTCTTTTTGCCTTTATTTTTGGAGGGGGGAAAGTAAGGCAATTGGGGTTAAGTGATTTGCCCAAGGTCACATTCCTAGTAAGTGTCGTGTCTGAGGCCAGATTTGGACTCATGTCTTCCTGACTCCAGGGCTAGTGCTCTATTCACTGTGCCACCTAGCCACCCCTGCTGGCAACATTCTTGCCAGAGTCTTCTTTAATTGTCTGATCCTTCATGTGAAGATGGTCATCTACCTGAGGGCCAGTGTGATTTCAGAAAAAAAAAAGTCAATATTTTTTTGCTGCCTGACAACTTCAGGATAAATGGCAGAAGCAGAACAGAGGTCTCTGTATACAACATTCATCCATCTGACCAAGGCCTTTGATACTATCAGTCATAAGGGTTTATGGAAGAACATTGCAAAATTTGGTTGTCTGGAGAAGTTCATTTGTATTGTAGACCAGTTCCACAATAGCATACTTGTATGGGTTCTGGATAATGGGTGGTGTTCTTGCACTTTCCAAGTCATCAATGGAGAGAAGCAGGGCTTTGTGGTTGTTCTCACGCTTCTTAGCATGATGTTTTTAGGAGTATTGTCAGATGCCCTCAGCAAGGACAAAAACATTAAGGTCAGCTATTGCAGTGATGGTAAATTTTTTAACTTGGAAAGATTATAAACCAAGACTAAAGTGGAAGGAGACTTGGTACATGACCATTTGTTCGCAGAGGATTGTGCATTATATGCAAACTCTGAGACTGAGATACAACAGAGCATGAATCAATTCTCTGACATTTATGATCATTTTGACCTGACAATTAACACCAAGAAAACAGAGCTTTTCCACCACCTAGTACTGTATCATCCATACTTGGAACCATTGGTTACAGCAAATGGAGACATTCTGAATACTGTGGATAAGTTCACTTACCTTTGCAGTATGTTTTCTAGGGACATACACATAGATGTTGAGGTTGATACACATATTGCCAATTATCACAGTGTTTGGGAGACTCTGAAGGAAAGTGTGGGAGAGAAGAGGATTAGATAGCCTAGCAAATTGAAGGTCTACCAAGCTATTGTCCTTATTGTTGTATGACTGTCAAACCTGTACAGTATCCTAGTGCTATTCCAGGAAACTGAATGACTTTTTTTTAATTGTCTTAGGAAGATTCTGCAAATCACCTGGGAAAATAAGATACCAGACACTGAGATATTTTCTTAAGTTGAACTGCCAAGTATTTAAACTACTGCAAAGAGGGCAACTAACGTGGGCTGGTCATGTTATTCAAATGTTAGACATATGTTTGCCTAAAACACTATTATATAGAAAACTCATACAAGGCAACTGCTCTTGTGGAGGTAGGAAGAAGTGATACAAAGTCACTCTCAAGATCTCTCTGAAGAACATTGGAATCAATTGTGCGACATGGAAGATACTGGCACAGGACTGTGCAGCATGCTGTACCCACATCAAAGAAGTCACTGTGCTCTATGAGCAAAGTAGAAGTGCAGTAGTTCAAAAGAAATGTGAGGTGAACAAATTCAGAGACATCACTTGAAATGTTCATATATTTGTGTCTGACCTATGGTAGAGCTTTCTGAGCTTGTATTATGTGACCAGCTACAGTCAGATACATTGTACTTTGACCTGAAGATAGTGATGCCATTTTGTTCTGTTTCAACCACGAAGGACAATCACTAATCTACTTTGGAACAGTCACTTGACTTCTGTGACTTTTATTTTCCTCATGTGGAAAACAGTGGGGACAATATATGGGAATCGTATAAATTCCTTCCAGCTCTACAGTGATATTTTGTTTTAGCACTTTAATTGATGGTTCACTTTCTATCTTGTAAGACCATCCATTGCACATTTTTATAGCTTACCTCTCTGTATGATAATTTCAATCTATCACCTTTTGACCTGGGTTTGAATTCTAGCTCTTTGATTTCCTAATTTTCAAAAGTTATTTGCCTTTCAATGCCTCACTTTTGTCATATGGTGAGTGAGTTGTAATGCATAGTCCAGTACAGTTCTGCAAAGGTATGATGCTATGATCTGAAATATACTTTCCCTTTTGTGTGATTGTGTGTCAAAAATTTAATTTCCACTAAAATATCTGCAATCAAGGTAGTAACAAAATACTCCTGTTGCTGTCCATGTATTATTTATGAAAAATAGTAATACCTCTGGTAATCCATAAAGTGCTCATATTCAAATTGGGTTAATACTATTAAAAATTAAAAACAAATGAATAAGGAAAACAAAACCTCACAGTTGGTTATATTATCATCAGTGCTAAGTTAGCATCATTTGGCTTCTGCGGCAAAATATTAGTCAAATTACTCTAATATTCTAATAGCAGTTTGTTGCCAATCTTATATCTGAGGTATCAGAAAAATCAACAAGAACAACTATTTACTAACTCTAAAAAGAAAAGTTCTATTTAATTTGGGTTCTCTAAAAAGTCGATAAACAGAAACAACATTCAAGACAGTATATTTACTCGGTGTTTAGTTGAGTGATGGATAGATTTGAACTCAGGGGGACTCATTCAAGTCTTGCTTTTTGCCATATACTAGCTGTGTGACCAAAGGCAATTCTTATAACCTTTTAGTATAATAGGAAACTATCTGAATTGTTATTTACAGACAGTTACCTATCTCCACTATTGGAAAGAATTTTCATAGTGGTAGTTTCCAGCTCCAGTGATAGCAAATGAAGGCCACCTCACCCTTTGTGAAAAAAGAAACACCTTAAAAATTCCAAGGTTAAGGATAGAACAAATAAATTTCCAAGAAGAGCAAGTCAGGAAAACCAAATTTATTTATTTTAGTACTAGCTGATTTGAGGATGGCATAGATGTTAGGGAAAAGGTTTTGAATAGTTGAGTGCTTGGATTTTAAATACTATGGAGCATATAGAACAAGAATGTAGCCTAGACTAAGTTGTGTTCATTTGGGACACATGAAAAAGGAAGGGGAAGGAAGGAGTGAGTGTGTATCAAAGACATAAAATGTATATGATCCCGTTTGATCTGTTTGTACTACTCCCATAGATCTCTACCAATTGCTTTGACTTACAGTCCCAGGAGAGGGTTGGACTTGTGTGTCCAAATAGATCTTTGCTTGATATTAATCTAATGCAATTAATGCATTTCTGTGATGTACATTATTACAATGTTTAAAGTCTTGGGAAAGAATTCAATTGTGAACTTTATACTGGAAGCCTATCAAATTCAATCACTATTTAAGGTGATGGTGGATATGCCCCCACAGAAATCTCCATAATGACCAGTTTTAGTGAAAGAAAAACCTGTACCATCTCGCTCTTCATAATCAACTGTAAAGGTAATGATGCTTTCAATCACTCTGATGCTGCTGATGACAGTGATTAAATTGGCTACTTAAGGAGTTTCCTTGATTAAAGTGTTATTAAATCCATTAGAATTTCACCCCCGCCCTTATGCAGGTTTCAATCATTTCTCCTGTTTAGAAAGCTATCTTTCCGTAAATACTAAAAGAAGATTCATATTGACTTCATTGGATTCTACAGTTACAAGGCAGGTAAAAGGTTTTTTTTAATGCTTGATGGTTGGCAGCTCATTTCTCTTAGAACACATCACTTCAAAATTGAGATATGTTCTTTCATCAGATGAAGGTCAGACCTTTGGAGAATAGAGGAAGATACAAAATTCCTTCTGGCTCCAAACCATTTTTACTTTGAGTTATCAGAATCATTTTTTTTTTTCAGTTCTCACCTTCATTTTTACTGGTAAGCAAGGGATATTTGCTAGTTGTCTTAAGGATTTTTTCTTTTTTTAGAAATAGAACTCAAGAATGTTAGATCTATAAAAGGACAATAGATATAATTCAAATCACCTCTCATTTTTGATATGTGGGCATTGATATCTGGAATATACTACAAAATTTGTCTAAGAAAACCCAGCTTATTTATGACAGAGCTTGGATAAGAACTTGTAAATTCAATCCTATCTGTTTTCCAATATTCTACTATGTTGCTCCCCTTGAAACAGAAATTCTCTAAAGGGTTCACTATATACTAATCATATTTCAAAGACTCTGGTGTCCATATTGAACCAATTCAGAGTGGATATTGGCATGTGCAGTTCAATGCACCCAATGATTCTCAACATTCCTAACACCTTGACCCTTTAATACTGTGGGCATATCTGCATGTGGGCAGACCCACCTGGAGATGGACAGAGGAACAGTGTCTCAGTTCCTAAGACCATTGGAAATATGTGTTTTCCAATGGTCTTAGGCGACCCGCAAAGGGGTTGTGACCCACAGGTTGAGAACCACTGCAACATTTAAGTTGCTACTGTGTACAGAGCACTGTGTAGGTACAGGGGAGAAGTAAATTTTAAATGGAAACCTCATGGACCTGGCCTGCCTTCCTAGAGCTTGCAAGATGAGAAACTTTAGACACGAAGGTCAGTCATGAGCATTAGCCCTTGTCTTTGTTATCACAAGCATTTTCTTTACCTTTCAGACACAGACAAGATAGAGGAATTTGCCTTATGGAGTTATAATGGAGATGATCTCTATTTCTATTGTACGTGTCACTTTTCTTCCACCAAACCCAATTTTGAAAACTTGTCTTCAGCTAGAACACTTTCTTTCCACTGGCCTCCACTTGAGTTATCATATCCTGCTAATTCTGTCTTCACTATATCCCTGGAGGTCAGTCTACTCTCATCACTCATATTGCAAGTATCCCAGTATAGGCCCTACTCATCTCTTGCCTTGAATTTTAGAGGGATATAAAGAGATATTGGACCTGTGATTTGCATGATAAAGTTCCTGAACCAGTGTAGCTTGGCACATTCTCAGCAACACATGTAGAGAGTAGCCGAAAACAATGGGAAGTGAAGTGATTTGTTGCCAATGCAGTGTATGTCAAAAACAGGACTTCCCAGTCTTCCTGGCTTTGAGGCTTTTTATTCACTATGCCATGATGCTTAACATAGACTGTTGTCACAGGCTCCTAACTTCTCTTCCTTCTATCATCTCTGTCCTCTATCCTTTATGATATCTCTAAATCATGTCACTACAATTAAAAATGAGGAAGAGAGAGAGAGAGAGAGAGACAAAAGAGAGAGAGAGCCTTTCTATTGCTTCTATGACAATACTCAAATTTTATGGTCTATCAATCAATAATATCCTCTAAAATAATGAACTTACTGTTCCTTAAAGTCAACAAGCTTTAATGTCTGTCTCTGTATTTGCACAGACCATCTCTCATAACTATAATGTACCTCATATTCATCTTTTTCAAGGATCAGATTGGATGCCACCTTCTTCTTGCCACCTTTTCCAATCCCCACACCAAAATTTTTCT
Organism: Pseudochirops corinnae; assembly: GCA_028646515.1. NCBI lineage: Eukaryota > Metazoa > Chordata > Mammalia > Diprotodontia > Pseudocheiridae > Pseudochirops > Pseudochirops corinnae. Next base: position 155,293,582 of record CM053589.1, read on the forward strand.
CTTTTCCTCCAGTTTTCCTATAACAATTATCTAGACTTTCCCTTTACTTTCTTTATCAATTGTCTTATATTGTACTGATCTTTAAGTATTATATTTTCCTAGAAGATAAGTTTCCTGTGACTGTCATTTTTTCTTCTTGCATATAGTACAAAATGTTTGGGGACGTTGGCTAGATCCTTTTTTTTTTTTTTTCATTTTTGTTTCTCCCTTCCCTAAATGCTACATTTTGTAATTATTGGAAAATATCACCACCATAGATTTAGGGTTATAAGGGACCTCAAAGGACAATCAGTCCAAAAAAATTAGCCTAGAGATGAGGAAACTGAGGCTCAAAGATATTAAGCTTGTAGCTTTGAGTACTGTAAGGTACTTTTGTTTATATTCTCTATAATACTCAATTTCCTTTCAGATCTATTACAACCCCTAAATTATAATTCAGTGGGGAAAAAAAGAGTAAATAGAATAATACATAATTTTTGAAGAGGGTAGATCAGACTATTTTACAAACACATTTTTTCTCTTCAAAATCTCTCTCTCTCTCTTTCTTCCTCTTTCTCTCTCTCTCTCTCTCTCTCTCTCTCTCACACACACACACACACACACACACACACACACACACACACACACAGTGGTTTAGTTATGAAATCAGCCTTGATGCATATAGCCTTTGCTCACGAACCAAAAGACAGTGTATGGACTTTCTATATTGATCTTCTCTCTCTCTCCAAAAATATATATATCATGACCTAATGGTCAAATTTCTTTTGAGGAACTTATCAGTGTTAGTCAGACTGATCCTCAGAGAAAAGCTAGATGTTGGGCACAAGACTAAAACATTTCCAGTGGAAAAAGACTTGCCAGAAATTCATTCCTCTGTCAGTGATGTTTTTCAGGCATCCAGGGTCCTTTTCATGTGTGTGAGCAAGTATGTCTATAGAAATTCAGTGAAAATTAATTTATAATTGGATACTTGGAGTATGGATGTTTTCTCTCATGTAGGAACATATATAAAAAAAAACAACAAAGCAAAACAATGTTGATCATAAGCACTCTCTGACTTCATGACTTATTATAGCTGAACAAAATTTCCCATTAACCAGATTTCTGTTAATGAACCTTTCCGAGCTTATCTTGGCTTATATTTAGGCAATATATATGTTCAGTGAGTCATTGAGACACTTTATAAAATGTGATCCAGTTTGTGCTCCATTGACAGAGCCTTTGAAAACCTGGCCACTTTTGTGTCATCATGAGGCATTCAAGACAATTTAATGTAATTCTGAACATAATTGTGAAGTTAAGAAAATTTATTAAAGCTATTTAATGCTATGGCTTATTTTTGTTTTAGAGGTTGAATGATTATCTATACAGCTAGGTCTCAATTGGGGTAAAAAACAAATTCTCAAAAAATGGTTATGTGTATTTGAATTCACACTATTCAAAGTTATAATTGTATAAAATATAAGAACTGGTTCTAGTCCAAAGGATTTATTCAGTTTAAATTCAAATAATGGATTAGTTGGGGATTCATGATACACATTAATCAGGATCAGGATATAATATTTGAACATCTTAAAAATATATGTATTGACCAGACCAAAAGTTAAACTTTGTGATTATTAATAGATTGTCATTGTTTATGCCTTAGTTGGCTTTTCATTGACTTATTGAAATGTTTTTCAAAAATACTAATAGAATAATTCAAGAATAAGTATAGCATAAGAATAAGTTCAATTGCATTGTGAGGATGTATCCTTCCTGCCCTATAACTTAGTACACAGAGATGAGTTATTCAGTTAGGTTTTGGCTAATAGAACAATTAAATGTTTAGGAAAGATTTGAGACTCTAATTTTTCAATAAGCATGTTAGTTTTAGAAAATATAGATTTCATCAAAATGAAATTGTTTGGAACATTCTGAAAAAACAAACAATTTGCATTTTGAAGTTTTATGTATGATTATATCACTAAAATTGTGTTTTGTATTTCTTGAATTTTTAAATTATTTATTGGAGTTTATTTTTGTTGATGATTATACAAACTATTCAAAATAATTTTGAAGCAATAAAAATGATAGAATTTGGAAATGTACTTTGACTATACTTTGGTTTGTTCTTATAATAGGAAAGTATCTTTCCTTTATTTGTCCTGAGATAGCATTTGGATCCTACATCTTTTATGCATTTCTGTTCTAGTTCTTTTAAGAATTATCTGGTTGTATGTGTGTGTGAGTGCATGTGTGTGCATGCATGTATGTGTTAATATGTATATGTATATATGTGAATGTGTATATGTATATATGTGTATGTACATATATGTATATGTATGTGTGAATACACACACACACACACACACACATATATATATATATATATATGGATGTTTGGGTGTGAGTGTGTGTGTGTGTGTGTGTGTGTGTGTGTGTGCGCGCGTGCACTCCTAGACAATAAGCTCCTTAAGGACAGGGACCATACCCTCTCTTATTTATCTGTATAATGGCCTTTCAGTATTTAGCATTTCAAATTTTCTTCCTTCTCTATGAATTTTAAATCATCTGACTTTGAAGAATAAGACATTCAAAGAATTGAGGTGTGACTCAAAGGGAACTAAGCATCACAATCAAAAGTAAATAAACAGTAGGAAAAAAAATAAGGGTCTGTCTTTGGAGGCTTCCTTTGGAATTAATGGGTATAAACTTAGATATTCTACTCAGACTCTTGCAAATATTTTGAAATCTACAAAATGGATACAGTACCTTGGTAAGCAAATCATAACTACTAGGAAACAATCTGTAGAAAATATTTTTGAAAAAAGATCTTTCTTTTACTTTTACTTTAAAGAAAACAATTATTAAACACAACTTTGACACTGAGCTCAGAGAACATTTCGTTTGACCCATTTATTTTACAGAGGAGAAACTGAGATACAGAAAAGTGAATCAGGACTAAAACCAATCATGTAGAGATGTGGAAACTAAGGCTTAACAATATTAAGTCCTCAACTTCAAGCACTGTAGGTGCTTTTGTTAATATTCTCCTTAATACTGGATTTCCTCTGAAATCTATTAGAACCCCTAAATTACCATTTGGTAGGGAAAAAGTTGGGCAACATCTAGATAAAAAAGTCAACAATTTTTCAAGAGGATAAATCAGGCTATTTTGTACTTTTTATTTCTTTCTTTTGGAAACAGCCTTCGTGTGTATGGCCTTTATAATGTATGCCTATCATCCCTAGTCCAGTATTAGACAATGATACTTCTTTCATTCATATTTTCCCAAACACTCAAGGTAGGTTCTCAATTTTTTTTATCTATAAAGAGGGATGCTCAAACTACTTCATGACCTGTGGAATGCATCTGAATTCATTTCTCCTCATTTCCTTAGACATTTGTCCAGTTCCCACCTGATAACACTCATTTCAGACTTCTTTGACCTCTCCTGTTGTGTTCACTTTCACTAATTTACTCCTCCCCTTTTTCAGCTTGTTTTTGTCTGTTGTTTCCTTCCCCAGAGAAGTTCTTCAAGGGCAGTGACTGTCTTTTTCATATTTGTACTCCCTGCTCTTAGCATAGTACCATCTCATTTTACAGATGAGGAAACTGAGGCAAACAGGGTTAAGTGATTTGCCTGGGGTCACACAACTAGCAAGATTTGAAATCAGGAAGATAAGTCTCTGTGACTTCAGGCCTGGTACTCTATCCACTGTGCCATCTAGCTGCACTGCCTTGTACATAGTAGGAGCTCAATAAATGTTTGTTGACTGTTCAGCACCAAATTAATAAACCAAAACTCTTAGCATACTATGAGAATGTGTATCATATAGTCAGACTTGAAAATCATTAGAAAACATGCACGTGTACTCCAGTTGACTTCAGCAAGAAGAAATAATTAGTCTCACTTTGACTATAGCATGTAGAATTCCATGAGCCTGCTAAATTCTAACCTAGTGTCAAAAAAGATTTTTCATAATTGTATGAAGAATGAACCTCTCCTGTGCCATTCTTAGGTGTTAGAACTGAAAAAGCCCTGTGAAAGTTAATTCATCTCCTCAGCATGGAGAGGCCAGCAGTTTTCATGGGTGGTTTGATTTGCAGAACTGTCTGCCAATATTAAATCACAGACAAAACATGCATCAATTTCCCAAGTTGGCAAATGACAGAAAAGAAGGCTGCCGTTTGCCCTCAGGTGCCAAGGAAATGAGAGGGAAATTGATCCAGCAACTTGGTCCTGTTGACCAAATATGTCTAAAGTCTGGAAAATGGAAAGCCTCAGGGGGAGAGTCTAATAATATTGTTCTGTCTCCAATTCCTCCTCCATAACACAAACACCACTATGCAGAGGAGTGGAACAACAACGACTGTGAATCAAACCAAAAAAGACATGCCACCGACTCAGAGGAGGAGGGAACGCTGTCCCATGCAAAGCACCACAAAGCTGTTTCCTAATTACTAATAAAGACACACGAATTCAGCCATTTGTTCTGAAGGAAAACTTAAATAGGCTTCTGAAACCTGCAGCTTCAGTATTAGCCAAAATCGGTTACTTTGTTTCATTAAATTACAACATAAAGCAGCCTTCCAGAAGGAATGCAACATATAACAAAGGAGAGCTTTATCTCCTGTGAGAATCTCTTATGTGGACAGAAATATAGAGGAGAGAGACCCATGGAGAGAGACAGAAAGAAAGAGACAGAAATGGAGACAGAAGGGTATAGATGATATAGGTATAAATATAGGTGTAATTATATATGATATGTGTGGATATAGTGTGTGAATATGTATACTAGTGACTCCTTGTATATATGTATATAAATACACACATAAGTCTTGGTTTCAGGAACTTCCTGTAATCCAGACTGTCTATGTGACTGTGTATATGCTATTACACCTCTCTCAACAGACCTCAAAACCAGGAGATCCTGGGTTCAGGTCCCACCTCTGACAAACATTAGATATGTGGTCCAAAGCAAGTCACTTATCCACTAAGTACTTTAGGCTTAGTCTTAGATGAGAAATTGGAGAGAAGGTCCCTAGATTGCTAAAGGAATTCCTAGGATATGTGTATATAATTTTTATATGTACAAATGAGAGAGAGTTGCCCGTTAAAGGACCATTTTCCTCAAAATGTTACATTGAATAACTTCTTAGTAAATGGGGGTTTATGCAACTTTTTCACATTTTTAAAGTTTCAAATTATTTTCACATCTATATTAAATGATGGTATTGATGAAACCATTGATCTCTGAAGCATTCACTGGGTCCCAAATTCTCCCAATTTTGTTTTGTTTTGAAACTAAGTCTCCCTATCTCACACAGACTGGAAGTATGCTTGGCAATCATGGGCTTCCTATAAACTTAAAATACTAATAATCTTTTTTTTTTTTAATGAAATTTGATAGAAACATCAGATGGTTGTATTTGAACCTTTTAATTTTAGTTTGGGATATTTGTCTCATTTGATTGTTCTTTTACTTTCTGATGTCAATTGTGCAAACTAGTTTTTAACCATAAATTAAAATATACATAAATATTCAAAGAAAATTGAAAGCAAGAGATAAATGGAAAAATTTTGGTACATATAAGCCTTCGAGATTTAATATACTACATAATGGAGATGAGTTGCCTTTTTATTTCGTTTGGCAGCTCATTTCTTATGTACAGCCTTATGTGTTCTATTGTTAGCTTCCTGATGTGAAGAGAGCATAAGGAAGTCCCCTTGCTATTTGAATGAAACTGCTGTGACAAATTTTATGGGTGGGATTGAACAAGGGTCTGTCTGGATGGACTGATTTGAGTGAGTTCCCATCTCTTTCTTTGGAGGGATTAGCCACATCTATTCGGCTGATGATCTAACTGCAATATTGTAGCACTAGAGCAACAAACATAGCATAATTGAAATTCTGAGAAAAGATACTAATCCAGGAAGAGAAGTTGATTTGATAGAAAAAGGCAGACAAGTATTTTCAATGATGTAAGGAAAAGAATCACATTATGGAAACTCTTGAACGGATACATTATACTAAGTGTTGTTTTCTGGAGGGGAAAGTCCTTTCAGTGTTCTTCTGAATCATGTTTTATATTATTATAATGGGTGAACATTTTACATTAAGCCCACTTTGTTTTGCTGTGCTCTTTGGTACAATGCTTTGACTTATTATTGTTTTTTTAATATAAATGTATAATTGTATCCATCTCTTTATCTTTCAAAATGAGACTAGTATGGATAGTGCCATAATAAGGCTGAAAGATCTGTGGACCCAATATTCTCAGTGAAATTGAAGGGTTCTAGTGTTTTTCTGTGTATGAAGAAATGGCAGCTGGTCATGAACCTCTTTATCTCTTATATTCTAAATAATCCCAGTTTATCCCTTTACTAATGAAGCTGGAATGAAGAAAGCTTTTGTTTTCCATAAGATTACGTTTGCCTCTCACATTGTAGTCTGATTAGGTGCTGACAATCCCTGTTTAATAAAGAGAAATGAGATGAGAGATATACTCAGTGTGAACACAACTTTAGCAGGAGGTTTGGGGTGGTCAGATTTCTTGAATAATACCAAGGGGACAAAAAAGGGGAAATTAGCATTGTTGTTTTAAGGTATTTTTAAAGAAAAGATTCACTCTATTTTAAAATTCCAACAAAAGAGTCAAACTGCAGATTGAGTATTAAAATCAGTTCTTATTTCTTTCCTTTAAAATCATGAACAGGAATGTACATCTCCCCCCAAAATGGAGTCCAAACATAATGGAACGCAACATTTGCTCAGATGTGGAGTGACATATTTCTCAAGGTTGTTTCCAATAACCATTGCCAACAGAAGAGTGGATTTCATTTTCAAATCATTTCTTGAAAGAGGAGAAAAGTGAAACACATTGAAGTCTCCTTGAAACATAATCTTCATCTTAGGCACTAGGAATGTTTCTTTACAGAACAGAAACAAAAGTGAAATAAAGATGAATAATGACAGCTATTATTAGCTCACAAGTATGGTGCCTTTGAACTTACAAAGCACTTTCCTCACAACAACCCTGTGAGGTAGGTAGTATCAGCATTATCATCCCCATTTATAAATGAGGAAACCAAGGCTCAGAATGGTCACAAAACTAGTTAAGTAATTACTACAGCTAAGAACTGAATCCTGGTCTGCTGACTCCAAAGCCAGTCCTCTTCCCCATATTCCACATTATGCACCAGTTGGAAATACACAGATAGTCTACCTACTTTCTAATCTATTGCACTGGGTGTGATTTAGATTCATCATTAAGAAATGATCAATCAGATGCTTAAATGTTTAGGTGGAGTGTTGTGATTGAGTATGATTGGTCTTAATGCTGTCAATCCTCTAGTCAAACTTGTAGGGAAGGTCCAAATTTTTTTTCTAAACTATAATTCACACATGTCAATTTCATGGCATTAACTTATCTAAATTTAGTCAACTTTCAGAGTTGTCTGTATTATCCAATCAGTTACAGTTGAAATAAGTGTGTGTGTGTGTGTGTGTGTGTGTGTGTGTGTGTGTGTGTGTGTGTACTTGATAAGTTTTTACTATTTAGGAGAATTTGCTGAAACATCCTGGGCATAATACTCAAATGTTGAGTCCTATTTTTTTCCTTAATCTTCTTTGATGTATTTGCTGGGCAACTTATCTTAGCACTTAGCCCTCAATGTCTCAGCAGACATAAAACATATTCAGTGATAAGTATGGGAATAAGTCTAAATATGCAAAAGAAATTTAGAACATTGGATTTTAACATACGAGTGTAATATATATTTGGTAGTAGGGCTTCATTGAGAAAGACGATGCTCTAAACTACATAAGCAAGACTTAGAGAATTGTTGTCAGGTGAAGGAGTCAAGTGGTATCAAGATAGCAATGGTCCCTTTGGTTAAATAGCAAGTTCTATTAAATCAAAAGGAATGTCAAAGATCAGTGTTTTTCCTGACTTGATTTCCTCCTAGTGACTTTATCCCTTTTTTAAAAAATTGCAAACATACTCTATTTTCATCAGATGATTTGTAAACTTCAGTTTTCATGTTCATTTACTTTAACATACTTAAATATTCTTCCGTGTTTCAAGGGATAATGGAGAATATAGGAATTATCAACCTTCCAAAGGTCATAGATATTGTAAATGGGTAATACTGACACATTGTGATCCTTAAGAAGATGAGTCTGATGTCATAAACGTGTTTTTAATTCTTGCTTCTAGAATCAACATAGTTTACAAACTGCCAAAAAAATAAACAAAGCTTTATGACCCTTGAACCAGGCCATGGTCAGAGGGGGGAAATATATTTGCTCATTCATACAAGTCTTACATTTGCAATTCATATTTAATGCAAACATACGTATGTGTACAATGTATACAGGAAAAAAAACCATATTCATACGTTGATCCATTTAAAAGAGATTACATTTAAATTCACATTTTATTGACTGGAATATCGTTGAACTCTTGTCCTAGAATACATTCTTATTTGCCACCCCTACCCCCTAAAAAGGGATCCTTACTAGCAACATATTATTAACAAAATTAAAATATTCATTGTCCAATAAAGGGTACATTATGATGGTGTGATCCTGTAATGTCAAGATGTCTAGAGGAAGTGTTCTGTGGAAGATTTATGGGAAGACAAGGGCACAAATTATACAGGAAGGGCAGGTATGGAAGATTTGCAATCTGCATCAGCGGAGGGAGTGCCTAATTAATGAGATCACAGGTCTATTAAGTAGGAAGTATTTTCATCCAGAGATAGATTGGGTTTTCTTATTATATTATTCCCAAATGTTTTTAAGTATTTGAGACATTATTTCAGAGTTCACTTTTGATTAGATAGATGAATATGGTAGACTATAAGATGCAAAAAATAAAAGGAAAAAAGAAAAATAAATCTGAATGCCTACTTTACTCTTTGTGTTTAGTTTGTTTCTGCTAATGGTCTTTGAGAGAGAATAAAGTCTCTTTAAGGATACTTGCCTTCTGGTGGCGAATGTATAGCCTTATTAGTATACTCAACATATTGAGAAATACTGTCCTTGATATGGGCATAATATGATATTTTGATGCTCCATACAATTTACTTTGCATAGGTAGCTATGCATTTGGGCTTTCAAATGGAAAAGAGGTGATTTAAATTTGGGATTGAGTGCCTACTAAGAATCTAGCAGAGGCTCTCTTTTGTTTCATCCATAATACCTGTCTTAATTTTATAGGGAAAAAATATGCTAATCACTCTATGGAAAACAAGCAGAAAAAATTATATCAGATGCTGTCACAAACACGTTTCTAGTGTCAAACTTGAAGACCTTGAAATGAGACCCATGAACTTTTCAAAGAAGATTTGATTTTAAATGATGCCCTCTCTCCTGTGAGCCACTAATCTATGTGACCTTTCCCTCATTTTTTCTCTGTCTGAGTCCTATAAAAGAATCAAAGTGATGATGTGTTGGAAATTTAGGGGGTGTGGAATCAAAGGGAAAAGAGTGAGGTTTAATACAGGTCTGAAATAGAACCAGATCATTTTAGAGCTGGAAAAGAAATCAGAGGTCATTTAGATTAGGCCCCCTCATTTAACAGCTAAGGACTTGGTCTCTGAAAATAAGTGGGACACTATTTTGTTGGTAATGAGTTTCATTATGATAGTTTTCTAATACTTTCCAAACAAATAATAACACTGATTGCTTGCTATCACACAATTAATTCTTTCATAGGCAACAATACACATGCAATCAATACAGTAATTTATGACAAGTTACCAAATGGACTAGAAGCAGGACCTCCATTTTGCCAAGGATGTGTCTGGTCAGATCTCCAAGTATCTCCGTAGGTATTAGCCAACATTGGCACTAACTCAGAATTTTCCCCATTTTGTCCCCATTCTACCAGCTAGCCAGTTCAACAGGCTGGGGAACAGAATTCAAAGGTGACTTTTTAGACACCTTTTAAATACATTGTGGTTAAGAGTGTAAAAATATATATATTTGAGACCATTATACACTTTAGGGACAGCAATCATACACACAAAATTTTACATCTTAGTTCCTAAGAGGAAATCTAACAGGGATTTTACCCCAGGGTTATCCCAAGCTTTCTCACAACTGTTAGCTCTGCTTGTCCAAGAAAGAAGAGGATCAAAAATGTGGGAATAATTTCAACCATTTCCAAGTGGCCACATCTCTCATTTAATGTGAGATCATTGGTATTCCATGTCACATTGTCACTGTTTGTCTAGTTGGTTAGCAGGGGAAAAGACCTGAAAAAGTGAAGCTCGTTTCAACAAACAAAAAATACCAGACAAACACCCAAACACTTGGAAACCAGATTTATCAGTATTGTTTGGGAAAGAAATGGAAGCAGAAGGAACAAAAAATAAACCCCCATAGTTGAGAATACAATATTTGAAATGTTGGAAACCCTTGAACGATCAGGACAAATTGGGTTAGGAATATACTAACAATTAGAAGACTCCAGAAAGTCAGATAAAAAGAGTGCTTAATTTGGGATCGTAAATCTAGAGTCCTCTCTACCCTCACTGTTTCTTTAAAAGGGAAAGTAAGAAGTAAAGAGGAAGAGATAAAGCTTATTCAAAGGCCTGTGACCTCCTGTATGTTGGTATGCATTAAATGATGGGGACAGAACAGATGTCTGTGGCTCTCTACCAAATGAACATTGTATTTCTTATGACTACAGTACAAACACAGTTGACATGCCATAGTTGTATACCATATACTGAATTTACACAATTGAATAGTAATAAAAAAGTGTTCATTATATATAAAATATAGGTTTCCCATATCCAAAAGAACAAACAAAAACCCTACCCCTCTTCTTCTATGTAGGATAGATTTAGTTGGAAAATTTGTTTCACAACAGTTGTTCTGGGGCAATATTTCCTTGTCCTTAGGGCTTGGCTAGAAGGGAAACACCATTGCTGACAACAGGGAAAGACACATGATACTAACAGTTCTGCCATCTTGATCACTAGCAGTGGGGATCCAAAAACTAGAGTTGACTAGTAATTGAAACTGAAATAAATGATGTTTGCAACATTCGAAGAACAAGAAAGGAAGGAAGGTTTTACTTTTCTTTCTCCTTCCCTCTTTTCTAATTCAATATGCTCTTTATATCTGACATGTTCATTTCATGCAGATTTCCCAAGGTTGGTACAGATTCAGGGAGCTCAATCTGAATCATGTGAATCCTTACATGATCATCGCTCCCCATTGCGGATTTTCACTAATTGAGTTGGACCTTTAAAATTTTTCTTGTTTTACAGATTAATTTTTATAATTGTTAAGCACAGAATCCATGAAGCCTTGAAAAAACTCATTCAGTTCACATCTTTCTTTTGCCACTTAAAATAATGAAAGCATACCAGATATGTGATTAATTTGCAAAAGACAAGTCCTTAACTCAAAATAAGGTGAGATGACCACCTATAGAGACATAATGTAACTCACCATACCTCCCTTACCCAAGAAAATGAGGGACAATTTCTGGATGTTAATCTTCCATTCCCAGTCCTTCTTCCAGAAGACCCTTCATCTCCCACTCATCAATGACATTAACATTTTTTCAGCCATCCCTAACAAATAATAACTTTGGTTTTAGTGAAGGGACAGAAAGAATATATATATATATATATATATATATATATATATAATATAACACAATAAGCAAATTTCATTCTGAAATGGAGAATGAATAATAAATTCAATTAAACTAAGGCCTCCTGCTCACATAATAAAGAAGGGGGGGGAAGACATTTTTTTAAAAAGATGTCTTATTAAACCACAAAGATTTGCTTAAAGGTAAATGAGATTTAAGGACAAGGTACTGACAAGCTCCAGGTGTTTGCTGTTTGAGATGACGTTTCAAGTGTTTCTATGCAGATCTTTGAAATTCACACATATTTTCTGCTTGTACATTTTTGAAATGGGACATTTCCCAAAACGGGCGGAGTAAGTCTTTAAAACTCTTAAACAGGGAAATTGCTAGAGAATTTTTGCTTAAAAATTAATTGCTAATTACTCAGGTGACCCAGGTGAATAACTCCTTTATGTCAACTTCCTTAATGTTAGGATTTTTTTGGGAGTATATTGTGTGATTAATAGCACATGCACTATTTGAGGCATAGAATCCCATGGGATTTCGTTTCATAGTTTAAATAGCATGGGATTGCTTTAATTTAATGGAGACATTTGAGAAAGTGTAACCAACCTTGCTTGGATTGGCTAGCTTCAGTTTTTGCAGGAAAACTAAGATATTGAATGAATTTATTATGCATCACACACTGTATAATTTCTCCCAGCACAGACACAGCTGAGGAACAGGTCTCAATTTAGTGAATACATCTATGAATAATGTGTTCTCATATACTTACCTGTACTGTGTACCCATTAAATGAGGACACATTGTCAAAATCATAATTTTCATCCAACAGGAAGTTACACATGTGGGGAAGGGAAGAAGTTTACCTTTCTAAATCTTTTTTTTCCCCCATTTTTCCCATCAAGCAAAGACCTTAGATAAGTATGGCATTAAAAAATGTATACACCTTTGTTAAATTATTATCATTAATGCCTCTCTGTTCAATCATTCTAACAACTTATAAGAGCAGTTCATATATGAGTCACACATCCACTGAGTACAAAGTAGTAACTCAACCTAGTTCAGATTCTTTTTTACATTCAATTCAAAAATTAGGAATTTGCTGCCCTACTACTTTACTTGGATTAAGCTAAATTTATTTTTGAAACACATTGCTAATTCTTATGTTTCTTCTTCAAAAGCAATCCCACACTACTTTTTCAATAGGAAATTAATTCACAAAAAAAATGTATCCTATCCATGTTTGTTTCCCTAAGGGGTTATAACCCAAAGTTCTTCTATGAAATGATAATCTGTAATGTAAAATTCTAAGCAAATTTTCTCCAACCTGCTTCAGAATTCTAGTATCCTTTCAAATTCTTTGCCATTTTTAAAGTGAAAACAGAGTAAGGATTGTAGCCACAGAATGGTAGATTAATGATAACTAGAGCAAGAAAAAAAAAAAATATATATATATATATATATATATATATATATATACTGATTATGAAAAAGCTACGGTTTTTTTTAATATGAAAGGGAGATAAACCTTTAGAAAATGTTGATTTGACAGTGGTCAAAATATTGCTTTATTTCATATGAACTTTATTCCAAAATCATTGTTTACTGAGTCAGCAAGAGGTTCCCTGTGAACTAAGGAATTTGGCCTATGTCATTCTAGTAATGCCCCTCCCTTCTAAAAAGAGAAGTCAAATGCCTTAGTTTACGTGGAATAGACTAGATTAAAAAAAAATTAGTCATTTTATCAGTGAATATGAGATGGCTTTCTGCTTATTTATATGAATAGGCAAAATTCAAAATTTCAAAAAAAAAAACCTTTAGTT
>CM053589.1:155307511-155334988 GCA_028646515.1 Pseudochirops corinnae
TTAATAACTATATCAGCATATTTATAGTTACTGTAGGCATTGTGAATACTGCATTGCTGATACACAGGTACACCCCAGGATTATTGTGAGGATCAAATAAGGTAATATTTGTACAAAGATTTGCAAACATTAAGGCACTATATGAATGTTAGATATTATTCAAGGACGCCAAGATCTATAGGGCTAGAATAAGTTCAACTGCTCTAGTATCTACAGTATCTACACATTCAAGAGAATCAGTATCTCCTTAAATTTTAGAGATCCTCTGACCACTCCTTAGACAACATCTGTCTCTGCCTATCCTCAACTTAAAGGTGTTCCTCTTGAAGAGCTTCATGACTCACTATTTCCATAGTAATAGATTCCCTACTACTGGATGGTTTTCTCATGCCAAATATATTTGTCTCAAGTTGGAGAGGGAGAAAATAGAAATTGCATCATGAGAAAGGCCTTTGAGAAGGCACATAACATCTTAACATTTGACCTAACTAGACTAACACTCTCTTGAAAATCTTTGAAACATGGCTAAAGAAAAAAGTTTCAAGTTTCAGAAACACTCAACTTTTTCAAAGTATTGGAATATCAGACTAAAAAAAAAAAAAAACATTCCCTCACATTTCTTTCATCTCACATTTGCATATTTGTATTAGAATTTTCAAAACTTGTAAACACTCAGGCCAAGGCTTAAAGATTCATTTAGCTCCACTGCACATTTCTTTTGTTAATTAATTCAGATACATTGAACATAACTTATTAGTGAGACAAAATATGGGAAATCATGTGAAGCAAGAAGCTGGGGAAAATATTTAATTCATAATAAGGACAGTACACATTTAAGAGAATCAGTATCTCCTTAATTTTAACTGATGTTTCCAGTCTAGTGGACAAGAAAAATCTATAAATTAAGACTAAGGTAAAGGCAAAAGACTAAAAATAATATGGTAATTTCCCAACTCGAATGATGATGAAGACCTCATTCTACTTTTATAAGGTACTCTAAATCTTTCCAAATGTTTTATCAGGATTTCTTTTGGTCATCATTATGAGGTTCCCATTTCTGGATGTTGTTTCTTTGAATAATATGGCAAGCATAGGTTATTTTAGGCATGAATATTTAAGAACAATGGATCTGTTCAGGACAATATCATACTAATGTTTTTATATGGGTGTGCAAATAATGTAGAACTCTACTCAATGTGTATGCTGATATTTTAACACAGAGATTAATGGAGTTTAAGCTTAGAAAGATGTGATTAAATTAAAGAGGTATAGACACGTAGCATATAGAGCATTCACCTTAGAATAAGGAAGACCTGAATTCAAATCTTGCCTCAGACACTAAGTCGCATGAGTCTGAAAAATTCATATAACCTCTCTGTGCCACTGGTCCCTCACCTGAAAACATTTGGATGGGACATACTCTGAGTCAATCACTGTGCTAAGTGCTTTACAAATATTATTTAAAATGACATTTGACTCAATGACTTCTAATTTCTCTTCCAGATACAAATAAATAATCAAAGTGGAGAAATTTTTAGCATCAACCTAATAGTTCTTGCTTAAAAGTTTCATCTCCAGGATAGCTATATAGCAACTGTGAATGACCATCTACTAAATAAAAGAGTGATCACAATATATGTCAGAGGAGGAATTAACCTCAGAAACAACATTCACAATGATGAAATACTGAATTAAGTGTACAATGAGCATAACAATTAGCATTTATATAATGTTTTAAGTTTTCAATGTATTTTGAATATATTGCTTCATTTAATCCTCAATAGCCACCTTGTCATAAAACTGTCACTATCATTACCATTTTGTAAGGTCTGTAAAGTTCTTTATATACGTGAAATACACACATATACACACATAAATATGTGTCTGATGCAGGCTCTGAACCAAGGTCTTTATCCGACTCCAAACTCTGAGCTCTAACCAGTATGCAACATTTCCTTTTTACCTCCATCATGTAACAGTTTTATCCCTTCCTTGATCATTCTTTTCTTTCTTCAATATGAGTTTAAAAAAAAACAAACTTGCCTTAGCTTTCTTTGCTAGCTTCAGCATATTCAGTGCTTTAGTATCTCTGACATTATACTTAAAGGATCATACCAAGCTTTATATTTATTTTCTTTACTCTGTTTCCATTTCTACATATGTTTATTTAAAATTCAGAAGGGTTGAGGGATTCCTTGTCCAACAAAGTTAGTCTCTTTGAACAATCAATCCCTTTCCTCCTCATAAGAATTATTTCTCTTTGTTTTAATAGAATTTTATTCTTCAGAGCCTCCCATAGCCCTTGGGCTGATTTCTCTAGTAGAACTTTTGTTCCTGGTAACTGATCTATTTTTCTCTAAAGCCATTCCAATCAAATCTCCCCAAATCTAAAGTGTATATGAGTCTATACTCTATTTTTCTTCTCCTCTGTTATAAATTAGATGGTGGTATTGTTGTCACATTTTCCTTCCTAGTAACTAGTATGTCCTTAGGTGAGAAACAGATCTAGAAGTGTTTTCTCTATTTGATCCTTCCCATCTTTTGAAGAAGGTTACTTGTATCTATAGTGTATACCTTTTTTTTTGTTCTATAGTGTCCAATACCTTATAGCCTTGATAATGATCATGTTTTATTTCAGCATTGTTTCTTTCATAGTGATTATCAATACAACAAATGTTAAGTAAGTCCATATAGCACAATGTTTTTATGCAGAGACATATAAAAATCTCAATGATTTTATGAACTAATAGTATAGTACTTAGTAAATATTTTTGAATTGGGGGTAACTAAGTGGAACAGTGGATAGAGTGCTGGATCTAGAGTCAGGAAGGCTTATCTTCCTGAGTTCAAATCAGCTATCAGAAACCTACTAACTGTATGACCCTGGGCAAGTCACATAACCCTGTTTGCTTTTGTTTCCTCATCTGTAAAAAGAGCTGGAGAAGGAAATAGCATACCACTCCAGCCTCTTCACCACAAAAACCCCAAATGTACACAACTGAAAAAATGACTGAATGAACAAAAATATTGTCAAATTAAATAATGTGTCTTATCTCTCCTATTAAATTGCAAACTCTTTGAGAGAGCAGTGGCTATAATTGATTTGTCTTTTATCTTACTCAATGCTTAATATAATATTCTGCTCATAGTAATTCTCCTGCCTGCCTGCTATTTTGCCATCTGAAAAAGTGGGGACAAAAACAATTGGACTGCATCCCATTCTACACATTTTACCTCTCCACATTATTAGGAAAGGGTAAGCATTTTTAGGACTAGAGGGGGATCCAAGAAGTATAAGATCCCCAGACTTGATGCAGAGGGAGGATGGATTGTGATGGTGAAGTAGGTCACATCCTGACAAAGGATATTCAAAGAGCATATGCTGAAAGTCTTAGCAATGTCTGCTTATTAAACAATGCTAAGGATCACACAATTCATTTGTATATATAGGAAAAGTACCAATCGGGAAGGGAGTCTATTTTAAGACTGTGTCGAAGTAACAGCATAAGGAAGTAAAAGGCAACACAGTTAAGCAGTTATCACACATCTACTGCACATCCTTTGTTGTTTTGTATGTGCAGTGCTTGGTGGTGTTTGGCTTTTTGTTTTCAGAATCATAGGAACGTGCAGAACCTGTATCTGTCCGTTAATGAATAAGTCAATAAACATTTATGAAACTCCTACTTTGTGGCCGACATTGCCAAATTCTAAGGATACTAAACAAGGGTAAAGACAGTTTTGGCCCTCAAAGTCCTCACAATTTAATGGGGGAGATAACAGGCAGACACACTTTATAGAGTATAATTAGGAGACAATTAAGAAAGAAAAGGCATTAAAATTAAGAGAGGTTGAAAAAGGTTTCCTGTAGAAGGTCAGATTTTAGTTGGGACTTGAAGGAACCTAGGAAAGGCAAGAACCAGAGATGAGGAAAGAGGACATTCTAGACATGGGGGATCATGTCTACAGAGAAAATACGCAGAGTCAAGAAAAGGAGTATCTTGGTCAGAGAACAGCAAGGAGGCCACTATCACTGGATCTGATTGGATATTGAGCAGGGAGGGCATGGTAAAAGACATACAAGTGTGATAATGCTTGAGGGAGAGGCTATTTAAGTGTTAGGACCCTCAACTAAGACAAGATTCCCCGTCACAGGCAAATATGCTTGTCTTCACTTATGCATTAGCTGAAATTCATGAGACCTCTGAGAATAGGCCATGGACAAAACAAAGAAGGGAAGGTGTCTATGCACATTTCTTGGAGAAAACTAGATCCACATAGTATTTCTGTGTGCCTGCCAAGCTGCGATGGATTTTGGAGTGCTTATTGAAAATCTTGCTCAATGACCCATATAACAAATGCTCAAAAAGCTCAAGCAGACAGAAGAAAGCATTCACTTTGCTGGATGAGTCCCTTGGATGAAGATGTAGGAACAAGGGTTAGAAATCCTTATCTATATTATTATTTGTAACTAGTAGTTCCAGGTTATTTTTTTTTTTTCTGGACTTGTGAGGACCTAGTTTTATATCTCAGAGACTTCTTTTTTTTTTTTATTTTAATTTTTTTTTTTAATTTTTTGCTTTCTGGAGGGGGAAGTTGGGGCAACTAGAGTTAAGTGACTTGCCCAAAGTCACACGACTAATTTTGTGTTGTGTCTGAGGCCACATTTGAACTCAGGTGCTCCTGACTCCTGGGCCAGTGCTCTATTCACTCTGCCACCTACCTGCCCAAGGGAAATTTCAATAATTAATACTCTCTGTGGCTTGTGTTTGTTCCCATCTAGAGGGTCTCTTTGGGATTAATATCATATCACTTATTTCAATATTATATCTAGGTTTCCTCAAATCCTTTTAAAATTTACAAAGCCTGGGCCATGGAACAAATTTATTACATACAATGAAGAATAACAACAGCAACAAATCCTGTGTATTGTCCTTCTCAGATAAAAATGTAAAAATAAAACCAAACATCTCAAAGCTTGTATTATAGCTCTACCATAGTACCCTGCAATTAATTTAAAGTTCTTGAATGAATGAAATGGTCACAGTGAATTATTTACATTAAGCTCACCAATTATATCTAGTGATAACGTTTTGCCAGAAAAAGGAACAAAATATAAAATATCACCCATTTGACATGTGTGGTGCGATGTGCTACCTTTTTACCAATGGACATGTTTCACATTTCTTAGAAAATTTTAATCTTCTTCAATAGGCTACATGGGTACATTTACATTCTACGTTCTAGTCAGGGCTATATATTTTTCACAGCTCCGAGGCTATTGGTGACATCATGTCATGGGTGAAAATGAGTTGTCCCTATCTACAATGTTCCAGTAGAAGTTAACAAACATAAAGTGACCTTCCAACATAAGAGTTGAATGTTTGCTTTTTTTTCAATGGGCAAACATGAAATATAAACACATAAATAAACAATTAAGTGGAATTAAATTCAATTAAATTAATACATTTAAAATTCAATTTAAAAGCAAATAAATAGGTACAAACACATATATACACACACACACACACACATTATACACACACACACACAAAATCAAATGAATGAATGAATGAATGGTTTTATATGTCTTTATCAATCCTTTCCTTTACATTAGAACTAATTCAGTATAAAAAAAAACAACTTTGTAATAAAGTTTTCTCATTTCTTCGCAATTCTATCAATCCTACCAATGATTTAAGACATGTGGTCTTCATGTACAATTCTGATCATGTTATTTACTTAACCCCTGAGAAGCCCATCTACAATAGGTGCCTTAATTTCTTGTTCCCTCACTCTCTTAACTGTATAATTTGGCATCTGACCTCATCATCCAACAAAACTGTGCTTTTCATAAAAACCAGCGATTTCTTAATTGCCAAATTCAATGACCTGTTCTCAATCCTTTTCCTTCTTGACCTTTCTGTAGCTTTTGGCACTTTTGATTATTCTTTTCCTCTTGATATTCTCTTTTAGCTAGGCTTGCTGAACACTATTCTTTCCCAGTTCCACTACTGTCTATTTGACTGTTTCTTCTCATTCTTCTTCCTGGTTCTTCATCTAGGCCATGCCTATTAACAGTGGGTATCCCACAGGGCTAGGTCCTGGGCCCTTTTCTCTCCATCCTCTATACTACTTCACTTGATGATTTCATCAGCTCCCATGGATTCAATTACAGTGTCTATACTGATGACTCTTAAATCTATCTAGCCTACCCTAACCTCCCTACTAACTTTTAATCTCAATTCTCCAAATCACTTTCAGACATCTCAAAATGGATATCCCACAGACATCTTGAATTCATCATGTCCAAAACTGACCTAATTTTATTTCCCACTTATCCCCCTACCTCCACCTCCCACCCTTTTCTTTTAATGTTGTTCAGTCATTTTAGTCACGTCCAATTCTTCATGACCCCATTTGGAATTTTCTTGACAGAGATACTGGAGAGGTTTGTCATTTCCTTTCTCTAGTTCACTTTGCAGGTGAAGAAACTTGGGCAAACAGGTTTAAGTGATTTGCCCAGGGTCATAAAGCTAGTAAGTATTTGAAGCCAGATATGAACTCAGGTCTTTTGGACTCTAGGCTGAATGCTCTATTTACTGTACCACCTAGCTTCCCCAGAAGGTCACCACCATATTCCCAGTGCTCCCCCCACCCCCTGCCCCACTTCACATTCATTCTGTTGTTAAGGCCTATCCTCTGCAACATCCTTGAAAATGCCCCTTTATTTCTTCTGATACTGTCACCATCTTGGTGTAGGTCTTCATCTCCTCAAACCTGCACTACTACAATACCTTGCTTATTGGTCTGCCTGTCACAAGGGTTTCCCCAGTCCAGTTCAAACTCTATTCAGCAAATGAAGTCATTTTCCTAAAGCCCAGGTCCGGTAATATTACCTCTCTAGTGAAAGTTATACCGATTCAGTGATGCCATTGTTGTCAACCCCATGTTTAAATGTGTTCGGGGAAGCTGTGTTGAGGGAGACTCTCCTGAGGGAAGGCTCACCCAGTCTGCAGCTTTTGCATTACTTGCTATGTCAAACACCTGTCTGTCAAACACCACATACAGACAACTGAGGAGGAGCTGAGTGATGCAATGGACTGTCCCTCTTTTGCTGATGTGGACTAGCCTGAATTGTTATGATCCCTTTAGGGAAGTTATCAATGAAAGCTGGCTCCATCTGGAATCTCTTGCAGATCGCTAGTGATCAACCCATCAATGTGTTGCTTTGTTGACATACTTTTAATAAGCTGCATTTAATTCTCTTTTTCCTGAGTTTTGCCTCATTAACTGGGGTAGAAGCCTGAATAAAAATGTTCCTACTCAAAAAAAAAACAAACCACTGATTCTCTATCATCTCTGTGATCAAATCCAAGATCCTCTGTTTATTTTTAAAGGCCCTTCATAACCTGCCCCCTTACCATTCCAGTTATCTAACACCTTACATATACTCCTCTTACACCTATGTTCTCTTTAGTCTAGTGACAGTAGCCTCCTTGCTGATCCTGGAACAAAACACACCATCTATTGACTCTGGGCATTTTCTCCTGCTATTCCTCCATGACTAGATAGAATTCTCTCTTTCCTCATCTCTAGGCTTCATTGACTTCCTTCAAGTCCCAGCTAAACCCTGCCTTCTACAGGAAGTTTTTCTTAATTCCTCTTGATTCTAGTGCCTTCCCTTTGTTGATTATTACTTATTTATCCTTGATACATCATCTGGTTTGTATGTATTTATTTGCATGTTATCTCCCCCATTAGATTATAAACTCCTTGAGGGCAAAGACTGTCTTTTGTCCCTTTTTGTTTCACCAACACTTAGCACATAGCTTGGCACATCGAAGGCCTAGAATGAAGATTTACTAATTGATTTATTATTTAGCTTGTTTGTATGTATTTTTTGCATGTTTTCTCTTACATTTGACACTGTGTTCCTCAAGGGGATGGACAATGTTTTTGCCTTCCTTTCTAAACTCAGTGTTTAGCACATTGCCAGCACATAGTAGGGCTTAAGAAATGCTTTTGCCTTACTGGCTCAGATAATCAAAAACCACCCCAGTGTCTATCAAATAAAGTCAAAATTGCTTATCTATAAGCATAAATTAACCTTATCCCTCAAAGTTTCTCTCTTTTACAATTGTTAGAACCATTTCAACACAGGGACCTCATATAATCCTGAATTCTAGAAGAAACTAAAAGAAAAAGGATATAGTAGCAATCTTAAAAAGTCTTCAAACATCAGAGAGCAGAAATAAGCATTCCAAATGACCGTAGATATTTTAGCTCTCCTTCTAAACTCAAAGTCTCTACCTTTCATTGCAGAGTATCCTTCACTTCAGATCCTATCACCAATTTCCATTTGGAAATCATAGAGCTCTCAGATCTCAGTGGTAATGAAAGAGTGTGGCAGTTAGAACCGGTTCACCATTTTGTTATTGTTATTTTAGTAGAAATAACTAGCCTATTTTTAAAAATGTCTTTTCACTTCATTTGGCCCGTCCTTTCTGTCTTTGAGGTCCTAGTGCAAAGAGCTTGTTATAGATTAGAACCTTTCATTCAGACACCTGAGAATGAAAGTATTGAATATTTGCATTTTAAGACAGGAGCCCCATGGGGATGATATCTGACACAAAAGAATTAAATTCTACTGCTGGAATTTTGGCATCAGCAAGGAACCATTGAGGGAGATATATTCAAAGTACAGATTTGTCATCGTTCAGTTGTTTCAGTAGAGTTCAGTTCTTTGTGACCCCCTTTGGTGTTTTCTTGGCAATGTTACTGGATTGGTTAGTCATTTCCTTCTCCAGCTCATTTTACAGATGAGGAAACTAAGGCAGATAGGGCTAAGAGACTTGCTCAGGGTCATATAAATAGTAAATGTCTGAGGTTGGATTTGAACTCATGTCTTCCTGATTCCAAGACTGGAGTCAGTTCGTTGTATTGCTTAACTGCCAACATCACTGATATTTTTAGCTAAATAAAAACTCAAGCTACCATGAGAATTTTAACATAGTCTAATTTCTATATCTGAAAATCTTTTGCAAATGGTAGTGAATTATTCACTTTCTGGGCCTTCATAGATGTTTGCATTTAAGAAATGCATAGGTTTAGAGTCACTTCATTTATTCTCTTACATGTTTCTTCATTGATTTTCCAAGTTTTCTATCAGCCTTTGAGGGGAAATCTCATATGTTATGCCTGACCATTTGATTCCAATGCTTCTGTTCTAAAATCACCGGTGCCATCATCCCAAGGTGATTTTTTCATCTATTTTATGAGTGTAAATATCTATTATTTGTTCATCAAATCACTATATACTCATCATCTCATTTTAACCTTTGTTTTAATTAGACATTTTAAAGTCAATGTTGTCTATATCATTATCTATTTTTAGGAAGTTACTGCCTTCCAGTGTGAATACCTTGATTGACATTTTATCACATTTCAGAAAGCAATTTACAAAACATAACAACACATGTGAAGAATAACATTGTACCTAAAAACTTTAAAAAAAAAAAATTAATCTGCCATGTAGACTTTCTTCTCTGGAGAGTTTTTTAATGTAGTTTACATACTTACAAGGAGGAGACAAGAATATTCATTAGGTAGTTCAGTTTACCCCAAACACAATCCCATCTACAGTAGAAAGTAAATTCTTTGAAATCAGGCACTATTACCTTTTTTTTTTTTTTTATCCATAGGAACTAGTCCAGTTCAGTCACACAGTGAACAATTACTAAAAACTTGTTAAGTAAGAGCCTGTAGACTAAAAACCCATCAATAAGCATGGAATTTTTACAAGGTACTAGTAATTCCATATACATAAAGGGAAATATTATTTATTTTTTTCTATCCATAGATACCAACTGTGCAACTATATGGTATTGAGATCTGTGGCATTTTTGCTATGAAAGGACTCATACTGGAAACAGTAATCCCTGATCTAGGTAGGCTTTTCATGTGTTTTCCATTTATGGAATATAATCTCCTTGAGGGCAGAGATGATTTCTGTTTGTTTTTACATCTCTAGAGTCCAGAAGAGTGATTAGATCATAATAGGTGTTGAAAGTACTTGTTGATTGATTTCTTGATAATGGCATTTGTGGAATTAAGATCCTGTTCATCTCCACCTTCAAGAATCCCTGGCTTCCTTTATGACAGTGCAAGAACCACCTATGCTTTGAAGTCCCTTTTAGTCTACTTCTTCCCTGCTGTGAAAATCTCTCCATTCTGAAAGTATTTTGCTCCCACTTCTCTGTTACATCCCCTTTGTAATATTTAAATCCTTGGGTAGAGACTGTCTTTTTTTTTTACTTTCCATAACCTTATATCATACACTGCATATAATAGAAATTTAATAAATGTGTACTGAATTGAGTTGAATTGAATTGTCTGATTTTTTTTAAATGAGGAATTTGTATTAGTTAACTAATAAGGTACTTTTCCAACATTAAATCTATAATCTCATCTTTTACTAGAAGACTTCTTCAACCCCCAGAATTCTAGGGCCTCCCTCTGGTTAATTATTTCCTATTTATTGTGCATATAACTTGTTTTGCATATATTTGTTAGCATGTTATCTCTTTTCCCTTAGATTGTAAACTTCTTGAGAACAAGGACTGTCTTTTGCCTTTTTCTAGTGCTAATTACAGTACCTGGCATATAGTAGGTGCTTAAGTAATGTTTATTGATTGATATTTCTAAGGCAGGTTTTTATCTGGTATGGATTTATAGATAGTCAGAGGGAATCTATTTGACTGAATTTCTGTGATTTTTGTGATTCTGTGTAGTCATTCATTTGAAGATAAAACTCACTGTCGGCATAGAAGCCTGACCTATCACTGCCTTATTTATCTCTTATGAGCTCCAACGTATCTCATATTTTCAAGTCAGTGGCATTATCGATCCCTTCCTCTGACAATAGAATCTGCACCCCTTCTGTCTGACGACCCAGAGTACTGCAGGATTCTGAGAGCAGTCAAAAAGTGGTACTGTACCTTTATCTGAGGTATACCAAGTATCATGTAGGCTATTGTTTCTCATTTTTATATTCCTTAGAGTCAGTGGTAAAGGGCATAATTTTAAATATTTAGAAAAGTAAAAGAGATAATTACCTCATAATAAAATGCTGACGCTTAGAGTGATATTTGATGATATTTCCTTGCAAAGTGCTTTTAGAGGTACGTTATCCATAAAATTTGATATTTGAGAAAAATAACAATTTAAATTCATAAACACATTTATTCTCAGCCTGTAATATCCTCTTTCCTTCCTCCCCTGCTGTATTCCCCCACCCCAATTCAAACCTTCCTCTATAATAATCCCTTATCTCCTTCTCTCCCAATCCAAACAGTGCAGCTCTGGCTGACTACAGATAAGTGACTGTCATAAAACAAAATTTGGGGAGGAAAAGTATTAAAAGCCCTAGCTCTTCTCATCGGTATGTCTGCCATGTACTGGCTTCCCAAGTACCTTTTTTCCCTGCTAATAAATTATAAGCAAAAAGCAAACTACATTAAAATAAATCTAAGGGTTAGTTTTCAACTCCTAAACTTTCAAGCTTCCTGACTTAGCATTAACTGCATTGAGTTTTATTATATTTCCTGTGCCTCTAAAATTTCTGTATCCTGCAAACCATCTTAGACAACTACCCCACCTCATGCATAATCGCTCAAGACCCACTCTCACGTGATCATTTAAGATAGTCTGAGCTCTGCTATATTCAAGGGTTAAAGCATAATCTGGGTTTTTTTTTTGGATATTCAGAGACATATAGTCTGTTTTACTTTCATGGCACTGGAAAGAGTTTGGCTTGTTGATTTTAATAATTCCTACAGGTTTTAATATGCCTCCATAGAAGAGAAATAACCCACAGATATGATCACAACCCTGACTTCTATAAACATGATTTGCCCCAGAGAAGAGTTCTAGACAAAGTTAGCTAAAGCAATTTGAAACTTAGAATATGATGCTGATTCCCATCTTGGTATATAGCTTGGCAGAACTAGGGCTTCTTGGTGGAAGTAAGAGGGAAGGAGATTTTTGCTCATTATTTGGAAGAATTCTATTACTATTACATATATTTTTAAAAAAGGGAATAGCTTGTCCCCAGAAGTTGGCTGAAGGACCATTTATCTACAATTCTCCATTGTTAAGAGGATTATCTCTCAGGGAAGGGAATGGACTAGATGGCCATAGTCCCTTCTGAGTCTGAGATTCCATGAATCTATGGATTCTGTGTGTATGTGTGTGTGTGTGTGTATGTGTGTGTATGTGTGTTAAATCCTGGAAAGAAAATAAATGTCCATTGATCAAGAAATGTCTATTACAGAAGTACAATGGGATATTATGATGCCACAAGAACACAACACAAATGAGGAATTCAGAAGGATAAATAAAACAAAACAATGGGAAGACTTGTATGAATTGAAGCAAAATAAAGGAATCAAAATCTAAAGAGAAATACAACACAAAACTACAAAGATTCAAATGAAATTAACATTGAAAGATAGTTTATATCCGATTAAAGGAAATGATCAATATTTGACTGAAAGTACAGATAATGAAACATACTTCTTTCCTCTTCCTTAGTTAAGATGTTGGTTTAACACTTTTTCTTTGGGGTGGGGAGGAACAGTTGTAAGGTTTGGAGGACTGGCATTGCGGGTAATAGAAAAGGTATTAACAAATATTTATGATGTAAAAATTTTCAATGCAACTTTAAAATTTATTCTAAAACTGAAAAGAAAGTTAATCTCTCTTTTAATCAGAATTTGCTGAGTAAATGATAACACATAGGAATTTTAAGGTTTACAAAATGATTTTGAAATGTTTACAAATTAAGTATAAATATACATTCAAAGGTGATACATAAATTACTTGTCAATGAATTATATCCAAGAACTCTAAACATATCATTTTTATAGCCCACCCTCCAAAAAATGTGTTAATTTATAAATTGTCATAGCAATTATCTGAAGAGAGAATACAAGGAAATTCTCTTCTTCTAATTGTTCAATTTATTTGAAAGTAATGACATTGAATTTCTTTTTAAAAATCTCTAGTCACCAAAATATTTCCTCTTTCAGACTAGTCTTCCCTCATTAAATCTGTGTTTGTGATAGCTGACTGTCTGGGCTATTTGGGATGACTAAGTCAGGACATGAAAAGATTGCTAATATAACCATCCCTGTTTCTCTGGCCCTGAGGCAAGGTGTCTTTGCAAAGATGAACTACTCTGTGAGAATAAAGCCTCATATCACAGCCTCCTCCAGCTGTTACTTTGCTCTCCATATCTATACCTTTCTTACACACACACACACACACACACACACACACACGCACGCATACACTCTCAGAATTTTACGATGAAATGCTGTTAGACTTTGGCTCCCCATCCTACTTTCTCTACTCATAGTGCTAATTGATACAGATTCTAGACAACTCCCGTTCCCCATCCTCCAAGCAATTGTGCTGAGTACTTCTTAAATAGTGGTAACACAAAATTAAGAAATGTCTGAAAACACAGAAAAATAAAGACATTTGTCATTGAGTCATTAGAGTATTTTGCTTTACCTCTTTTTAATATCACCATTGTTATTCTGTTGCTAAATTGCTTTGAAATTTGGTTCCCTTCAAATTAATCATGTCCTTTGGCTTCAGGGCAAGTTTGGAATTCATGTCAGCCATAATCAGCATTTGCATTTAACCAGTATTAAAAACCTTAATTAGGTACTTTCAGTATAATAAATTAATTAAATCCTGAACCTGAAAGGGTTCAATAGTCAACTAAATGGATGGAAAAAAAATGTTTATTCCTTTACAGAGTGCTGGTTATAATTACAAATGAGAATTTCAGCTATTGACATCCCATCGTAAGATAAGAGATGTAATTCTATTATTAACCTTATCCCTTCTTTTGCTATCTTATCTAAGTCAGATCTTATTCATTCGTCAGAGTCATTTTTCAATTCTATCTCCACAACCATTTCCTTCCTACCCATTCCGAACTCCTTATAAGGTGAAACATGTTATCTGTTGTGAATATCTATATAGGAGGAAGTAGGAGTGTGTCTCATCTGAGGAAATAAAAGAGAATGTTGAGATAAGGCAACACTAATATTTCCATAACAGCTCAGAAGCTTCACTATGATTTTAGACTATTTGATTCTCCCTCCCCAACTAACTAATAGAAAACCAGGGATCTCCCACCCTAAATATTACTAAAAGGGACATCTGTTGGGCACTAGAGAGAAGCTCAGCACTATTGAGAAACAACAAAGACTTATGTGAGTAATAGATATATCCAAGAATCTGGAAATTGATATACTAGTTCTGACTCAGCCTTTGACGAGCTGAAGGTGTCATTTAACTGTTATTGCCTCACTGTCTGCATCTGTTAAATGGGGATAACATCATTTGTGCTGTCATTCTCTTGGAGATGTTGTGAGACAGACTATTCTTAGTTAATATAAAGCAAAGGGAAAAAGGTTAGGAAGATATTAGAAAATTTAAAGCACCACTCAAAATTATAAACTGTCATTTACTTTTTCTTTAGGGTTCATAACTCCCATAGGAAAGGCAGAGATTAAAGGCAAGATAGAAATCATAAATTAGTTGCCCAATGTTACATAGAAATCAGGTTAAGGAAAAAGAAGGAATGTTAAGAGTGAGAGAAGTGTTTTTAACTTTACATATTTTAATTTTATTTTTAATCAATTTTTCTTCTCAGCATTGACCCAGACCAAGTGACAAAAAAGAGAAGAATAAGAAAAATAAAACCCATTTAACAAATATGTGAAATCAAATAAAACAAAAGTATGCATTGGCTATGACCAACAAATAAGAATCTCCTTCTTCACCCTGAATCAACCACCTCTCTGTCAGGTGATGGGAAACATGTCTTATCATTGATCCTATGAAATCGTGGTTGATCACTCCATTGCCCAGTCATTGTTTTTCAAAGCTGTTTGTCTTTATAATTCTTTCGTAATATGTTTTTTCTTATTTTTATTTTGCTCATTTCACTTGATATCAGTCCATATATATCATCACAAATTTCTCTGAATCTATCTATTGCATAATTTCTTATGGTATAATCTTACGCCATCACATTCACATAATTTGTTCAGACATTCCCAGTATATGGACTCCTTAGTTCCCAACTCTTTGCCACTCCAAAGTGAGCTGGCATAAATGTGTATATATATATATATATATATATATATATATATATATATAGATAGATAGATAGATAGATAGATAGATAGATAGATAGATATAGATATAGATATATAGATATATACACACACACATATTGTATTGGTCCTTTGATTGGCATTTGATTGGAATTAAGATTCCAGTTCTTAGGAGTTCCGTTAGACAAACATCACATTTTAATTTCATCACCAATATTTATTATATGCAAAGTTGTCCAAAGGACTCTCCATGACCCTTGGTAACCTACTCTGATTAACTTCTGAACACCTAAATCAAGGCTATAGTTTCATTTAAAATTAGGACTTAAACATGGTAACCTACATTTGACCATCAAGAGTAATAACAAGTGCTATCATAACCTCATGTTACCTGCAGATCTGAATTTCATCTAAAATGCCATAAACCAAGTTTCCTGCATGTTTCACAAATATGTCATTTTAGAGGGGCTTTCAGAGAAACCCCAGAACATAAATTCCCTAAGGCAATATTATTTACTGCCACTCTTGACTAAGTCAGCTAACCTCTCTCAACCTTAAGCATTTCATCTCTAAAATTGGGCATGAGGATAGTCTTCTGGAGTCAATTATTCCTTCAAAAGTATTTAAGTAGCTACTACGTGTAAAGAATCATGCTAGGCAATGAGGAAGATAATGATAATTAAAATATGAATCTTTCTACCACTCAATTCCAATCATTCAGCCTCAGAAGGAAACTCTTTTCTGTATCCACATTAACTGCAACTGCTAATCCTTCCCTTGCTTCCTCTAGAATTCTTACTCTAGTGGTAGATGTGATCTCAGAGGCTAGCCTTCATATTAGAGGTGAGGAAGTGGAGGCTCATGTAGGTTAAACGAGTTGCCCAATGTCACAAGGAATGTTTAGAGGTAAAATTTTAACCAAGATCTCAGATTCCATAACTAGTGCTCTTTCGGCTTAACTACGGACTGCTTGAGCTATTATGCACCTCATTCAGACCACAGAAATTCCCTGACTAGTGTTTCTTCCATTCTAAGTACTCAGTATATTGCTCATGTTTCTATATTTTAGAATACTTTTCAAAATTTACCCTTCCATTCATTACCTAGCAAACTATGCCTTATAGCAGAGCAGGGAGGGACAGAAGGAGGGAAGAAGGGAGGGAGGGAAAAAAGGAGGGAGAGGGAGAGAGAGAGAGAGAGAGAGAGAGAGAGAGAGAGAGGAGAGAGAAACATTTCAATAAAATTAACCAATGTATAAACGAAGTCTGACAGTGTATGGCTTTCACCTTTGACTCCACAGAATGTGTGTCTTTCAAGGAAGTCCTCCCTTCTTGATCTTGAGTGGGACCCTAGGATTCTCTTTCTTCTACTTCCCTCCTTAACCCCCATTAACTCTAAAATTTTCCTATGTTTCACAACTCTGCTTCTTGGCATTACCAATCTAGCCAGGTGGCCAGGATCACTTAACCTCTCATCAAGTACTTTCATAGATCTTTTTTTTCCTTAAGAAAGTGCTAAGCCTTCATGTGTAGTACCAAATTTTGTACATTTCAACTTAATTTGATAAATATTCGTTAAGTGCCTACTAAGTGCCAGGCAACACACTAAGTGCTGGACACTAACATGGAGGAACAAAGGCATTTATAGTTCATTTGCATTTTAATTCCTTGGTATATATATTTCCAGAATGGATATATACTTAAAAGTAAGATAAATATTTATAAGTTTCCTCCCCCCCCAAGCTACTTAATAGACATCTTTCCCCCTTTAAAGTTAAAGTCCATCCAGGGAAACTGAGGCTATTTATAAAAGCTATAGAATTTGGATGATTGGTACCCTATGGAAGATGTGACTCATTGATCCCTTTTTGCTCTACCATTTTTTTCCTTATGAATTTAATGTTCATCTATTATTTTTATCCTCTGAGGTACTTCCACATTCCTTGCCAATTTGGATACTCTATTTCATGAATTGCTATCCATGTCATAGTTTAGGAAAGAAGAAAGGAGTTGAGTTTCATGAGTAGGGACTGGAGGCCTCCCAGGGCAGGATGCTTGGTTTAATTCACTGGCCATAGCAATCTTAGGCATCAGCCACCTCCTCTAAATTATGAGCTACTGATTTAATCATTTAAACTTTATTGGCTTATAATGAGTTCTCGAGCTGTGACTAAAGCTCAGGCTTATAAATTTAAGATTTAATTCCAGTAGCCATTTTAGGTGTCGGGTATTTTTATCATCCTAATTTTCTCAATATTTTTTAACACAGGCTGCATCATAAATATTAAAACTGTGCTTTATCCCCAAATGACTTTGAAGCCATTGAGAGGAAAAGGCTTGCATCACAATTTTAGCTGCAACTGTTTATTTTTGATTTGTTTGGTTTTGGAGGGGGGGGTGTTACAAATCATGTATTCTGTTCACTGGGTAACTATGATCCCATAGGAAAACCTGTCTCCTTCTTAGCATTAGGCTTTCCTAAAAATAATACCCTTCTTATCACTACTACTAAAAGACATTCTAAGCATTCATAAAAGTAAATTCCATTCCCACTCCTTCCATAAAATTTTCTACAGTAACTTCAGTACATTGTAAAGCTCTTTAATTCACAAAATGTATATGGTGGAAGGAATCTACAGAGACATTGCCTGGTATAATAGAAAAAAATGAAAATAAAAATTGGCTTAGCAGTCATGATGCATGAATTCAAATCCTGACTCTTAAGTTTAGTATGTGTGAGGTTGGGCAGATCATTTAATTTCCTTCGGCCTCAGTTTCTTCAAATGTAAAATGATGGTATTGGACTTGATGACCTCAGATGTCCTTTCTTACCCTAGATCTTTGATCCTATGACTCTATACTGATGCAGTCATTTAAAAAAAAAAAGAAATTCCCACTACAAAATCTCTGACAAGTGCTCTGGGACTTTCAACTGAAGGCCTCCAATGAGGAGAAACCCTACCTAATATTACTTTTTATTAAGGCAGCGCATTCCAGTTTGGGATTTTTCCTGTGTGTTTTTTTTTCCTCCTTAAATCATCCCTCTATCTGTATTTCTGAAAAGTCCAACCATTAATGGTTCCTCAAATATTTTCTGGACATCTTTGAGCACTGCTTTTAATTTCTGAATTATACAACGAAATCATCCTCACTATTTCAAATTATACCTTATTCTTCATAATAATGCCTGTCATCATATAGTACTGTAAGGTTTATAGAGCATTTTACATGTGTTACCTTTTTTGATCTTCAGAAGAAGCTCATCAGGTAGATGATACTATTATTCCCATTCTACAGGTAGGGAAACTGAGCATGAGAGTTAAGAACCTGATGCAGGGTTTGAACTTGGGCCTAACAGAACAGAGTCCTAGCCATTTTATCAACAAATTGCTTTCTTGACCCCAATATGTTCTCACTAAGCTTGATTGCTCATCTAATTTACCAGACTTGCTTCCCATTGACTTTGTAGCCATTATCTCAAAATCATGAAAAAAGAAAAGAAACATCTCATTCACTTTTCTTGCTATTTAACTATGTTGTCTATAGGCAATATAATTTTATTCTCAGACCTACAAAAAAATTCTTTTCTTTCCCTAGAATAATAAATCCTCTTTAACTATCTACAAATAATTCCCACAGGTTAATCACTTAGCTCAAGTTCTTTGCTCACAGGATGATGTAATCTAAAGAGAGTACTTCACACTTCTTCAAATATTTGACATTTACAAAATAAAATTCATGGTAATATACAAATGGCTTTGTTGTCTCACAAAGATACCCTAAGCTCCTTGATAGAGCATATGGATAGTGCAGTGGATAGATCGCTAGACCTAGAGTCAGGAAGTCTTGAAGTCAAATTTGATCTTAAATACTTACAAACAGAGTATGACCTTGGTCAAATCACTTAAAATCCTTGCATCAGTTTCTTCATCTATAAAACGGGAATAATATCTCCCAAGATTATGGTGAGGATCAAATGAAATCACAATTATAAAGCATTTAGCATAGTGCTGGAATATAGTAAGCATTATATTTAATGTTGTTATTAACAGAAAATATTTATTATTCTGTTAAGATCAGTTCAGTGAGAATTCCTTCAAGGTACTATGCTAGATGCAAAAGGTGTAAGTATAACATAACAGTCCTAATCAAAGTGCTTACATCCCTCCAAGGGGTACATAGTATATACTCTCAAATATTCAAATGGATTTCCTTGTGTATCAGTATTGTCTGTCCCAGAAATACAAGACATTGCACAAGCTCTGAATGATGTTCAAATGCACATTGCAACATGGATAGTAGACATTCATTATCTTCTTGGTATTTCCTGTCACTTCAAGTAGTTAAATATTTACTAAGCAACTACTGTATGCTAGGCACTGTGCTGAAAAAGGTAAAACCAAAAAAAAACCAAACTCAGCCTCCCTGTTCTTAAGGAGCTCACAGTCCAATCGGGAAACAGAATGTAAACAACAACTCCATGAATGAGAGAACTACAAAATAGATCGGAGATGATCTCTAGGAGATGGCATTGAGATTAAGGAACCATGGAAAAGGCTTCTTGTAAGAGGCGGAGCTTTAGCTGAAGGTTGAAGGAAGCCAGGAGGTGAAGATGAGAAGGGAGAGAGATCCAGATAGGAGGAAATGCTAGTGAAAATGTCCAGATTTGAGAGATGGAGCGTCTTGCATGGGAAACAGCAAGGAAGTTAGTATCCCTGGATTGCAGAGTATGTGGAGTGCAGTAAGGTGAAATAATTCAGGAAGGACGGATAGGATTCAGACTACAAAAGGTTTTCAAAGTTAACAACTATTTTGATATTTGTTCTGGATAGAATAGGGAGTCAATTAAATAGGTTTTGGGGTGATACGGTCAGACTTGGACTGTAGGAAGATGAATTTGACACATGAGTTGAAGATGGACCAGAGTAGGAAGAGATTTGTGGATGGGAGAGCATCTTTGTTCTTTTTAATGGACTTTGCCTCCTTTATAAGCACTCCATGTGTGCATCATGTGCACAGATATAGAGAAGAAAAGGCTATGAAAAGTAATACAAAGAGGATTAGAAAAAGCCTTGTGTAGGAGGTGATCCCAGTGGCTAATACATAGTCATTATTTAAGAAATATTTAAATATGAAGAGTGAAGTGAGCAGAATCAAGAGAGTGTTGTATATTTTAACAGCAATATTGTTTTAAGAAAAGCTTTGAGTGACTAAGTCATTTTGTCTATTACAAATAACCCAGATAAACTGCAAAGGATGTGTCTGCAGCCAGAGAAAGAACTGATGAATAGAAGTATCTGCAGAATGATTTTACAAATATATGCATATACACACATACATAGACATACATATGTATACATACATGCATACATATACATATTTGTGTTTAATGATAGCCATCTCTGGGGCAAGGGTGGAGGGAGGGAAGAAATAAAGGGGGGAAAGAAATTTACATGATAACTTTATAATACATTTAAAAGGGATAGCAAGTTATATATAGTAGATTTGCAGTTTCATGAGCAATATCTTTTTATTTTACTATGTGGTGGAAATGCTTGTTTTTATTTCATAAATTAAAAATAAAATAAATCAAAGGAAAAAGGAAATATTTAAGGTAAGATTGACTGCATTCTTCTGATGTCTGGACTGCATACAAATGGTTCTTTCACTAGTAAGCTATTATAATAGTCTAGATGTGAGGTGATGAGCACCTGTCCAAGAATGGTGACAGTGTCAGACAAGTGAAGAGGGCCTATATAGGAGATGTTAAAAAGATAGCAGAAACTGGAAACAAATTAGATATGAGGATGGATAGAGCCAGAGTTTGAAGAAGACATCTAAGTTGTTAATGTTGGTAACTGGGAGGAAGTTGGCACCTGAAATTAGGAAGAATGGATGATTGGGAATAGCAGTGAAAATGAGTTCAATTTTGGACATATTGAGTTTAAGATGTCTATTGGAGTTCCAGTATAAAATGTGCAAAAGGCAGGTAGAGATATGAGACTGAAGATCAAGATAGAGACTAGGCAAGACAAATAGGTCTAAGAATCATTTGTATTGTGACAAACATATGAGTTTTGAAATTACATAGAGGGAGAATAGTAGAGGACCCAAGATTGAGCCTTAAGAAACACCCCTGTTAGCTAGCATCTATTTCTCTTCCCTTTCACAGAAAATCCCCTTGAGAAAGCCATGTCCAATCAGCGTCTCCATCTCTTTTCATCACACTCTGTAATCTCTACACTCAGCAAGCTAATCTCATTATTAAACTCTAGCTGCACACTCCAAATGACCTTTGAATGGCCAAATCTAATCACCCTTTATAAAAATCTTCCTACCTCTCTTTTTTTTTTTTGCCATTTTTTTGGAGGGGGAATTGGGGTTAAGTGACTTGTCCAAGAGCACACAACTAGAAAGTGTTAACTGTCTGAGGTCATATTTGAACTCAGGTCCTTCTGACTCCAAGGCCAGTTCTCTATTCACTGCACCACCTAGCCATTTCATAATCTCCCTACTTCTTCATGAACTCTTTCTTTGCTTGAACTCTGTAAGTGTTCAAAACAGTGATTCCTCCCAGTTCTCCTACCTATCTGATTGCTTGTTTTCTTTCTCCTTTGCTGGATGGATGTTCATTTGAGTGAAAGAAGAGTTGGAGCAGAGAAGACATAGATCTCTTCAAATGACTTCAATTGTTTCCATGAAAAAGGAAGCAAAGTTTTCATTTAAAAGGGTGGTGGGAGAGGAATTCAGGGAAAGTTTGAATAGGAATGAAAGAGTTTCAAAAGTTTCCTTTATGAGTAAGATGTTGCATTAATTTGGGAATTAGTAAATGATTGCCTTGGTGTTATGTAACATAAATAGTCAGCAGAATTCTGTGGGCATTTTTTTCCATCTTCATCCAAAAGTATGTGAAAAGGAATGAAACCAATATTTGTCACATAGTTTTGCTTTGGGCTTGTCTCTAACAAATGTTTCTTTCTTATCAATGGCATTCTTCACATGGCCCAAAGTTTTGTAAAAACAAAAACCAAGATTATGTAAATAATACAGATCCCACATGTAACTTACCTTATGTTTTAAATTATAACAATTCAAGATGGCAAGAACTAGAATTTGGCTCTTTTTAAACATCACCTAGAATACTATGAGGGTTAAGTTTATGTTAAGATACTGATTAATTAAAATACATTATTAGCTATTTTTGAGGTAGCCAGGTATCATGCTATCATTCTAGTTAGGGATATGTAAGTATAAATCTTTCCTTGGATACTTAACCAGCTGTGTGACCCTGGGCAAGTCACTTAACTTTTCTCATCCTCAGTTTCTTCAGCGACAAAGTGGGATAATTATAGTACTTACCTCCAGAATTGTTATGAGGCTCAAAAGAGGAAACGTGAAATGGTTTTTAAACTTGAAAACATTGTAAATACTATTTATTACTATTATTTATTGCTGTTACAGTTGCTGTTATTACTACTGCTGCCACTATTGTTGTTATACGATTTATTCTAGGGTCCAGTACATCTATATACATCTAATGTCCCGAGGAGTAAGGGCAGATTTTCACAGGAATAATTAAGAATCAGGATTGTTAGGGTCAGTTTTTTCAATGGAAAAAATCCACTCTCACCTTGGGACCTGTCCATGTACTAAAACATGGTAATAACCTCTTCCTCTTTTAGGAAAATATGAAGGTGGACCCATTAAGTAATTCCCCTCATTTTATGATCAAGTGGTTATTAAGCATTATTATTTTGCCTCATTATCCATAACCACTGCAACAAGAATAGAGCTGGAGGATCATTTTTCCAGTCACAGAAATAGTTCCAAATGTTAAGTTCAAGATTTCTAAATGTAGTGGTGAAGTACAAATTAAAAAAAAAAAAATAAAGAGATTTTTTTTGTAAAAATAGAAGAACAATTATTTGGAATAGTTGTGGAGCAATCCTGATTCTAGGTTAGTTGATGAACTACTGGTTGAGGTGGG
Source organism: Pseudochirops corinnae (assembly GCA_028646515.1). NCBI lineage: Eukaryota > Metazoa > Chordata > Mammalia > Diprotodontia > Pseudocheiridae > Pseudochirops > Pseudochirops corinnae. The sequence continues at coordinate 155,330,695 of CM053589.1, forward strand.
GGAAGTGAAAATGGAATAAAACATTTCTATACTACTTATTGACTATGCAGCAGGCACTGGGCTAAGTTTTTGACAACTATTACCTCTTTTGATCCTGATGACAACGGGGGGGGGGGGGGGGGGAGGGGTGCTATTAGGATTCCCATTTTAAGGCTAAGGAAATCATTACCTTGAAGCTTCTGTGCTGTCAATTGCTTATTGTCATTCTGTGCCTGGCTGTCTTCTTTTTCTAGTCATAGAACTTTTTTTAATGGCATCTTTAGTGCTCCTGCTGGCCAAGTGGTCTTCAAAATCTACTATGGCCTCTTTGCCTTTACCATGCTTTTATCTATTACACTTCATATTTTTCAAAGTACTTTCCTCCTTTCATTAAATTTTGTCTTATGCACTTTCACAGTGCTTTCACCTCTGTCTCTCTCTCTTTCTTTCTCTCTCTCTCTCTCTCTCTCTCTCTATCTCTGTCTCTGCAATCTTGTCTTAATTAATCCCTAATTACAGAATTTAAGGCACCAGCAAGAGCCCAGTGGGAAAGATATTTTTGTTCTACGGGAGTTTTTGAGAGCCTTAGGGAGGTGAATAATCTGCCTATATGTAAGGTTGGCCTAGATTTATTGACAGAGTCTTGAATTCACTAATGATGAACTTTATTGGAGAAAGCTAAGATCAAATTGATCACTGAGATCAAAGCCTATTGACTTCTCAAATGAGACATATTTTTAAAAATATCTATATATATTTTCCAATTAAAAAAATGATTTTCTATCCCTCCTACCTCCTCTACCTCATTGAAAAGAAAAGCAGTATTGTTGTAAATATACGCTCATATATATATATATATATATATAGAGAGAGAGAGAGAGAGAGAGAGAGACAGAGAGAGAGAGACAGAGAGACAGAGACAGAGACAGAGAGAGACAAGCAAAGCAAAGTTTTCCCTAGTAATATCCAAAATATTTATGTCTCTATCTATACTTTAAAGCTATCATCTCTTTCTCAGGACATGGTTAGCATGCATTAGCATTAGTGGAATCATGATTGATCATTGTATTACTCAGATTTCTTAACTCTATCAAAGTTGTTTTTGTTAATATTGTAGAAACTATGCTCTTGTTTCTCTCTTCACTATATATGAAGTATGAAGATATATTCTAGAACTGATAAGAAGCTTAGATTCTTTGATAAACTTTTCTCCAGAAATACCCCCTCATATCAAGAAAGTGGGATCCATGTGGAACTCACGTTCAGGTAATTGTAACATCCTCGCAAAAGGGACAGAATGATATAGCAGAAAGACTCCTCAGTTTGTAGGGTAACAGTGTAGTTTCAACTGCCTTTGAACCTGGGCAAACAATTAACCTGGGCTTCAGTTTGCTCACTTGCAAAATGAGGTGGTTGAAAAAGAAGATTTCTGAAGTCTCTTCCAACTGTATATGTAGAACTGCATTGTATCCAAATGGGCAACTTCCCTTAGGATCTGTCAGACTGGGAAACTGGCATTCTCTCTGTGTTGATTTTGTGGAAAAGAGCAAGAGAGCTGGGTTAAAAAGATCTAACAGGGCAAGAAAGGGCTTGATTTCCAGAAATCTTTACTGACCTGGCTTTCAGTCCTATCTAAACAAGTAGCTTTAATAGATTCACTGCCCAGAAGATCCAGCCTAAAGAGGCCAAGGGAAATGACTAGTGAATGGCAGTTGGAAAGACAGACAGACAGAAAGAGACAGACAGACAGACAGAGACAGATAGGGAGAGATAGAGATAGAGATAGAGACAGAGACAGACAGAGAGACAGAGAAACAGAGACAGAGACAGAGATTGAGACAGAGAGCAGAGAGACAGAGACAAGAGAGACAAAGAAAGACACAGAGACAGAGACTGAGAGAGACAGAGACAGAGAGACAGAAAATAATTTAAAAAAATAAGACTTTGGGGGATTTATTTTCAATTAGCCATTGAAATGTTTTGTTTGTGTGTTTGTTTTGTGTAAATGAAAAAGTTGAGAAAGGGTAGGAAGAATCAGGGAAAAAAAACGTCAATGTGTTAAAATTGAAACCAAATTCCAAAATCAAATGTTGTCACTGTCCCAGCATTAAGGCAACGACAAGGCAGTCCTTACGCCACTCCAGAACAAATTAGCTCCGCTCAGATGGGCAAAAGCCTATCCTAGAAATCCATTCAGCACATCCCTAAGGCAACTCAAAAGGAACAAAACACTAAGAAGAGCCCTTAGGAAATAAAAACACTAACACTCCACGACAATGCCTCAGGCAAACACAGATAACATGAGGTGCCCTGACCTGTTCCAGTCCTTATCTAATAGCTTTTAACCAGTAATGTTAAAAAATCCTCTAGTGAGGCTGTCTCTGCTATGATACCAGGAATATAAAATCTGAGAGCAAAGAGACCTCTTTCAGGGGTGGGGACCCTGCAGCCTTGAGACCACATGTGGCCCTCTAGGTCCTCTATTTGTATTGAGTCAAAGGGCCACCCTTAAGGACCTAGAGGGCCACATTGGACTTCAAGGTTTCAGGGTCCCCACCCCTGGAAGACTATGTCTTAACCTGAGCCATGGTTGAATCTCTTCTACACACTCCTGGCAGTGGTCATCTGAGCTTTGCTGAAGATCTCTTGTGAGGAGGAACCCAATATATGGCTGTATTTAGACAGCTTTGTTAGGAATTTTTTTGTCTATCTATTTGTTTTTCCTTAAGGAAGATCTTCACCTTTCATCTCTGACAGATGGACTACTACAACCTTGAGGATACCTGTAAATAATCCCCAACCTCTGGATCTACAATTGATTTGACATATATCAAGCTCAAACCAGAGTGCTCCACAGTTAACAGGTTCCCAAAAAAACCCTTAAAACATAGAACAAATTTATTATAAGACATGTAAAGAACAGAAAGGAGACTTGCTTCTGAGCCCTACTAGCAACGGAACAAAATCATTTCTCTCTCTTTTTTTTTTCCCCCAGAATGTTGTTCCCCATCCTGTCAAAAGAAAACCCAGCAATGAGCAAAATATCAGGAATCTGAGTGGAATCATGTGCTCAGAAATAGGTGAGGAGTCCCTTATTTCTCTGTCATTCTCTTCCCTTCCGGCATCAGAGTTCCTTCCCCCCCCAATCAGTCATCGTTGTCCTAAATCCCAGTCACAATCACCTTTCCAGTGCTGTCATTTTTAGGGGATGGCTGTGCATCACCTGGCTTGCATCTGGATTTCCTCATCCATGTCCAGAAGCAGCTCCTAGGTTAAGTTCCTCATCACTCCCATTCTTGACTTCCCCTTCTGCTCTTTATGATCACTCTTCCAAGAACAACCTTCCCTCCTCTTTACACACTTAGCCTGATAAAGATTCCTTTCTTCCATAACCTCTTAAGTCATTTATACTAATAATAATAACAAAAGTTAACATTTATATAGTGTCTACTATTTGCCTGTCACTGTGATACGTACTTTACAATAGTATATTACTTGATTCTCACCACAACCTTTGGAAGAAGGGATTATTATTAATCCCCAATTTACAGATGATTAAACTAAGGCAGAGTTTAAGTGACTTGATTGGAATCACACAGTTAGTAAGAATCAAAGGCAGTATTTGAAGGCAGGTTTTCCTAACTCCAGACCCCGTGCTCTATCCACTGTGTCACCTAGCTGCCTTATAATATTATTATAACATTAATGCTACATTTACATTAAGCCCATATCTTTTTTTCTGCAACTTCCATCCCCATTCCTCCTAGTTTTGCCTTGTGAGTTCAACCAGAAAAAAACCGTCTATTCCATCTTCCCCAATACTGCCTTTCCAATACTCAGACATGTTATGTGCTCCCCAAATTTCCCTTCAAATTATACATTCCTAGTTTCTCATGCTAATATTTATAGTGTATGATCATAAGATTCTTTACTCACTTAGTTGACCCTCTCCCTCAGATATCCTTCAGCCTATATTAATGAATTTCCAAGTATCTGGTGTGAAAAAAAGATATGATACTCTGTAGTTGTTCAGCCATTTCAGTTTAACCTGATTCTTCATGATCCCATTTGGGGTTTTCTTGGCAAAGAACTGGGCTGGCTTGTTATTTACTTCTCCAGCTCATTTTACAGATGAGGAAACCAAGGCAAACAGGGCTAAGTAACTTGCTCACGGTGACACAGCTAGCAAATGTCTGTGGCTGGATTTGAACTCAGGGAGATGAGTATCCCTGACTCCAGGCTTGGCACTCTAACCACTGTGCCACCTAGCTGTCCATGACACTTTAGCTATGTTCTAACCATGACAATGTACATT
>CM053589.1:155335488-155382525 GCA_028646515.1 Pseudochirops corinnae
GTGTCCTCATCAAGTCACTCTCTGTAGAACAGTCCCAGAACCCCTGAAAACATCAGCAAGGTCCTCTTCCAGAATTTCTGTAAACATATCACAAGAAAATCCTCCTTCAAGGCTTCTGAACCAACAGCAAGGTTCCAGGACCTCTACAATAGCAGCACTGTCCTTCACCAGCAGGTGAATCTGGCAAAACAACATCAAAACAGACAGACAAAATACCGGCATCACAGCCATGCCTCCTCAGTTCTCAGCAGCTCTGGGTGGCAGTTCTCAAAAGTCTTGGGCAGCTCCAGCGGGGCTCTCAGCTGTCTTTCTCCAAGCAACTCAGGCTCCATGATACTGGATACTGCTCTCCCAAAGTCCTTCTGGCCTTCTCTAGGCTTGGGCCTCTCTCCCAATTCACAGCTCCTCCCAGTTCAGCCCTCTCTCTTCACGCCAACAAGTCCATCCCACAAGTGGGATTCACAAGCTCTGGGTTTTAACACTCAACCCAAAAACCAAGCCAATACAGGGGCATCTCCAAATTCCATTACCATTACCACATATAAGGGCAATTTATGGTAATGAGGAAGTTGGCCTTACAATCAAGAAGACGTTGGTTTGAATCCCACTTTCCACTACTCGTGTGGGTAAGTTATTCAAACTTTTGGAGCCACAGATTCATCACCTGAAATCAGGTTAGGGATAATTGTATCACCGACTTCATAGGTGTTTTTTGGTTGTTGTTGTTTGCTTGTTTGTTTTAGTGGGGTGGGTAGAGAATGACAGGGCAGCTAGTTGGCACAGTGGATAGATCACAAGGCTTGGAGTCAAGAGAATCTGATTTCAGAAACTTATTGTGTGACCCTGAGCAAGTCACTTGGCCCTGTTTGCCTCAGTTTCCTCATCTGTAAAATAAATTGGAGAAGGAAATGGCAAATCACTCCAGTATCCTTCCCAAGAAAACTTCAAACTGGGTGACAAAGAGTTGGACACAACAAATGAAATGACAGATCTGTGATTTTATGGATTTAGAGAGACTCTAATAAGGAATTTACACTAATGCAAATCAGCACCACCTCTGTAACTTATGGTCTAACAGGGTTATCTTGACTACAAAGAGATCAAGTTACTTGCCCAAGTATGTGTGAGATGAGGAATTTGAACCAGTCTCCTGACTGTGAAACCATAGGGTTTAATAGACTCAAATAAGATAAGGTTTGTAAAATGTTTTGCAAACTTTAAAATATTAACTATATGCAGTTCAGTTATTGTTATTATTTGCAAGACAAATTTTAAATGACAACTGTTCCCTGAAGCCCAAAATGCAGTCTGTCTTATTTGTTTTCATCACTCTATCCTTACTGTCTCATCATTGCAAACTTCCAATGCAGTACTCACATTCTAATTCAGGGAAAGGGAATCTGCAGCCTCAATTGAGGCCATATGTGGCCTCCGGGATACAGGTTCCCCACATTGATGTTTAAATTCATGCTATGTTTATTACTCGTCATTTCCCCATCCCACTAAATAGATTGTAAACACCTTGAAAATAAGGATCAAGTGTTATTTTTCATGTCTTTTCATTGCCCAGTGCCCAGTACAGGTATGTAGGTATGTAATAAACATATTGAATGTTTATGATTCCAGAAAAAGGTGTCTGGTTTACCTAAAGATATTTTCTATAATAACCTTAGCCTTTTATATGTTCTTTTGCTCTGCCTTTACCTCTTTTTATGTTTGCTTTCATTTAGGCAGAACTAATCCATTTCTAAGCATCATAAACCACACAGCTGGATTCTATAAGAATATTTTTTTTCCATTTCTAGCCATGTTAATTGAAAAAAAAATACTTTGAAATATAATTCTAAACCAAGGAACAGAAAAGTGAAATATATTGCATGATAAGACAATCTAAAATTGTTAGAATAAGCCCTGAAATGGTCATCTCAATTCTGTAAATGCATAAAGTAACCAGAAAGTCAAATTTTATATTCACTGATTTCCATAGTGTCCATGACCAGAATTTTGTTTCTCTTCAAAGGAGTAAATTGTACTTTCTTTTCTCCAGAAAAAAACTGCCTTTCTGAACTCCCCCTAAATACATTAAAATACAAAAACCACCTTCCTGAATTTCCCTATTTCTTAGAAAAAAGACATTATGTTCTCCTTGGTGGGAGCCCCACCCAGGACACTCTATTTCATGCTGCTACATTAGGAAGGATAAGGAGTTATACATTTTTGCCAGGCTAGAAGTAATCAGAATAAAGGTGGTTCTCAAAAAAAAAAAAAAAAAAATATATAAATATATATATATATATATATATATATATATATATATTTAAACTGAATTCTATTTATCAAAATCATTAAATAACAAGAATTTATTAAACATCTACTATGCAAAACCTCTATGTTAGGAACTGGCGAGTGAAAGAGAATTAAAAATAGTCCTTGCCCTCAGAAAGTGTTGACATTGTAAGGAGGGTGTCAGTCTGTATACATAGAAATAGAGTTATAAAGTGGCCCCTGAGTCTTTTTTCCCCTCCAGTTAAACATGCCCAATTCTTCAATATTTCAATGAATCTCTCCCTCCCTCTCCCCCTTCCTCCCCCTCCTCCTACTCCTCCACCTTTCCCTCTTCTCTCCCTTTCCCTCTCCCTCTCCCTCTCTCTCTCTGTATCTCTCCCTCAGTGTACACACATGGCCTTGAGTCCTTTATACACATATACACATACACTTAAGCATATACACATAGATATAAAGACGAATGTGTGTCTTTATATGTATATGAATACACACACGTGTGTGTGTGTGTGTGTGTGTGTGTGTGTGTGTGTGTGTGTGTGTGTGCCGATGTGTAGTGTCTTTTATGGGCCACCCCAGTTGCTCCCTCTTTCTTTCATTTGGCTAGATAACCTGGAATTGACAGAAAGTAGTAATTTTGAATCTCTCTTGGGTCCAAATCCTTGTTGGCTCACTGTATCACTGTCTAGCTTACCTCACTGACTCACAACAAATCTTCTTAAGTTAAAATTCAACTACCATCTGCTACTTTGGTTAAATTTATATATACATATAAATAGGACTTCAAGTCCTATAGATATACATAAATATGTGTGTATAATGTATGTATCTGTACATATATATGTGTGTATATAAATATACGTATATATGTGTGTGTGTCTGTATATGTGTATATATATATATATATATATATATATATATATATATATATATATTTGCATATGCATCTATAGTACGAAAAGTTCTTCAAAATACTGATTGGCCCTCCTCTCCAGTTTCTCAATTTACTTCCTAAATCACAGCTCAAAACTGAACAAAGTATTCCAAAGGAAGTCTGCTAAGGACAGAGGACAAGCGACTGCCATGTATCTATTCCAACACACTATGCTCCCTAAGGAAGCCTGAGACTGGATTAGACAATTGGAACAATGTTGTTTTTCAGGGCAATCACCTGAGCTAGAGAAGAGGTGCAAAGGATACTTCCTATACCACTTATGTACTGTTTTCCTTGGTTATCTGTCCAGACTTCCCCTTCAATGTGGTATTTTGCCTTCATGGGTCAATATCTGGGGCTTATGTAGCACAGAACATCTCATGTTTTTGCAATGGTTGTACAAGGAAATCATTCTCAAAATTTCTAACTGGTCGTGCTATGATTGTGAACCTGATGATCACTGATTCCTGGTCTTCCTTTTTGTCTGTCTTGTTCAGCTCAGAATGCTTCTCTTTTCATCAGTTAAAAATAACTAACATTCATGTAGTACTTTGCATTTTACATATATGATCTGAGTTAATAATTGACTCAAAAGTTTGCCATACCCTTGTCCCATACTTCCTAAACTTGGCTAGAAATACTGGCTTTGGCACAGTCATCAGTTTGGTTCATTTTTGTCTCCAGAACTATCCTACTTTTCAATATCTTTGTCTAGATGGCTTCCCTGACTCACATGAGATTTTGCTAAACCAAAATTTAACAGTCATTAGCTTCTGTCTGATGCTGTGGGGCAGGTTAACCCCTTTACTCTTTAATATTAGAATTTAAGCTGATTTGCTTTCTAGTTGAGAGGAATATAATGAGGGAGTGAAAGTCTATCAGAGCCAGAAAAAAAGCATGTCCTAATAGTGAGACAAAGATTTGAAGACACAATTTCTGAGAATAAAAAGTAAACATTGAAAAGTGGTTTGAAATACATTTGGACAGTCTGGTGTAACATTATTAAATTTAGATAAAGAGTTCTTAATGTTTTTTAAGTCGGGGACCCATTTGGCAGTCAGCTGATACCTGTTCTCAGAACTGTGTTTAAATGCCTAAAAAATATGTGAAAACATACATTTATATACATACACACATATAAATATGCATGTATATATACACATACATAAAAGCATATATCTAAATATATAATGTAATACACAACACACTATATTATGTAATATATTATATAAGTGTGCATGTGAAGATCTACCTGTACACACATATATGTATGTGTATATATGTATGTGTGTATGTAGATGAAAGATATCACCTGGATCTCAGGTTAAGAAACTCTGATCTAGAGCTAGCATTGTTACTGTCTCTTGACAGCAACAATCTAAATATTATATTTTTCTTTAAAAAAAAAGTCAGCACAAGTTGAATGGAATGGAAATAAAATAATTAAAAATCAGTGAAAGTGAGTTTAAATTCAAGGAACCTGAGGAGATATCTTTTCTCGGTGAGTTTCAGTCATCTAATCAGGATGGTAGATATAGATATAGACACACACACACATATGTATATATCTGAGCATGAAAGAACTATTAAAAGTCCTTGCTGAACCTCTGTAAATGACCTTTGAATGATCAAGAAGGATAGAAAGCACTCTAAAGGATGAGTGAAAGAAAGACTAGTGTTGCCAAAACTTTGCTTTTGAAAAGAGAGCACAGTCTACAAACTGAAAGCCAATAAGCTTAATTGTCTGTAGTTCTGGAATACATTATTAAAAAGAGTATTTGTAAGCAACTGTAAAGAAAAACAGTGATCACTATGAATCAGTATAACTGCATCAAGAACAAGTCAAGCTATACTGAAATTCAGTCCTTTTTTGATGAGGAAATTAGACCAGTAGATAAGGGGAATGTTGTCAGCCAAAATTCTCTAGATCTTGTGATTGAATCTGTTTATTAAGGCTGAAGGTAATACCCAACTAGGAAGGATGCATAATACATTGGCTAAGCAGTCAGAAACCCAGTAGTTGCTATAATGAGGCAAGAATAATAACACATTTAAGAAACAAATGTAAAGATGTGTTTGTGGGTTCAAACAACCACTTTTCCAGTATAAATGGTGGAAATGTAACTAGATGATGAGAAGTGCAGTTATGACACTCTCAAATATTAATGAAATCGAAGGGAAAACTCCAGTATGAGACAAGTAATATAACTCTATTGTGTGCTGATTAGATCATATGCATTTAGTTGTCAATATCAGATTTTATAATGGATATTTGTTAGCTAGGTACCATGCAGAGGAAGGTGACCTGGGTTGGACAGTGAGGGGAATGAAGGCTGTGCCAAATATAGGGATCAGCAGAAAGAACTAGATTTGGCTAGTTTGAGCAAAAAGTGTTACCTGGGGCAGGAAAACTGTCTTCTAGTACCTAAATGGCTTTCTTTGGAAGAGGGTTTATATTTATTCTGTTATTTTCTCCAGAGGGTAGAAATTGAATCAATGGGTTGAAGAGAGATAGCAATAGTCTTGATGTGAAACCAAACCAAACAAAACCTTCCTCACAATTAGAACCTTCCAAAAATGAAGTGGATTGCTTTGAGTGGTGGTTTGGGATCCTCCCCCATCATTAGAAGATTTCAGGTAAACAACTGTTGACTATCAGTAATTAAGTAAAGTGGATTCTTGTTTGGATGTCTAGCTGTCTGACTAGTTATCTTGTGATGTCTATTTCATTTCTGAAATCCCATAATTCTGTGCTCATACAATCTTCTGAAACTTTAATACCTTTGTAACTGCTCTTTTATTTTGCATTATGCTCATCATTTTTTACTTTGTACCTGTAATTATCTTGTCTTAGTCAATAACTCTCTTCAGTTTCTCTATTGAAAGTCAAAGAAGGAGCATATATTTTGTTTTACCTCTGACTCTGAGTCAAACCCCCAATAAAGGTTTATTTAGCATCCTCCTTACTTCAATGGAATCTCAGAGTGCATGTGCTATTATGGTGGAAGTGTCCACAATTCAGTTAACGTGTTTCCTTGATCCTTTCTATAGTTTTGAAAAAGAAACATTCTAAAGAAATACCAATCCTAGTCCTTATTAAATTTTCCTATGAATCAGACAGATCCACCTGGAACCTATTAGAGTTTTTTTTTTCAGTGTTTTCTGTTATTGTCACATATATAGCTCTTGCAAAATCCCTAAAATCCATAATGTTTTTCTCTGTTTATCCTTATTTAGGCAATGGACCAATGATTTATATCAACCACTTAAACTATTTAAGCTTTAGTTTAGTCATGAAAAAATGTAGCTCATGATACCTTACTTCTGTATTTGAATTGGGTTTTCATTGGCATGCATTTGGATGCTTAGAAAGGATTTTGGGTTCCTCTTGTTAAGTGACCTTGGATTTTTAACGCTTCAGTACTTGGAGAAAAACTCATCTTATAAATCAAGCTGAAAAATATTGGCTTCCCCAAATGCTGAGTCCTCAGGTAGATAAACCACAAAGGTCAAAATCAAGATGACACCATATTGAAGGAATAGATGACCTACTGCTAAACATCAGAGCATGGCCGTCATTTTTGACGTGTTGTATTTGAATTTACAAGAACTCTAGCAGGTTGACATCTCAATCAAACTTTATAGATGCTGCCAAGATCATTTTGTCATTGAGAGAAACAATTATATAGGAAACTGTTCCAAAAGTTGGGGTTTTGCTCTAGTAATTTCATAATTACCAAGTAGGTGCTGGAAAATTACTTACTGATAATAGATCTACAGATGACTACTTCTTTTCATATCTCCTCAGTATCATTTTACCTATTAATTTAGAACAACATGGGAAGCTATGGTCATAGAAAAGCAATAATCCTTCATGGTCTTCATGCTTGGGAAGAAGGTAATGGTAAAGTGATTGGTGGAGGTGTTGGGGCAGAGGGTTTTCCATGCTGTACTGGAAAGAGCTTGAACTTGGGGGTCAGAATTGGATATAGATTCTGACTGTTCTATTGGCTACCTATGCAACTTTAGGCCAGTCATTTTCCCTTTCTTTGTCTCCATTCCTTCATCAGTAAAATGAATAGGTTCGACTATTAAATGATCCCTAATGTTTTCTGGGAGATTGGGAACAATACAGGACCAGGAATCAGAAGACTTGCATTTTCAGACACTTATTGGCTGTGGAATTCATGGCAAGTAATTTAGTTTCCCTGTGCCTTGGTTTCCTTATCCATTCATTTGATCAGTCCTGTTATCCAACAAGCATTCATTAAACACCAACAATGTGCTGGGCACTATGGTAGGTACCAGCAGTTGTTATTAAATAATACAACCCTATCTTTCCTTCTTTGAATAGTTTTAGAGTTCTGCTTCCTTCATCCAAGCTTCTCTGATTACATGAAAGTGAAAACTAATAAAAATAATCACAAGTACACAGTAAAAAACTCATCTAGTCGAACTTGAGCATCATTTCACTTTTCAACATTTCTTCCCTTAATAGTTGTAATTTCTCAGCCAGTAGAGTATTTTCTGCAGTCACTAATTTAGTCAGTCATTCAAAAGGGGTGATCAATTTTCTTTTAAATATCTTGACACAGGTGACCTTAACAATATAATAGTTTGAAATCCTTCTGCTCTAAATCATCTCCATCATCATTCTAAGGTGCTAGAGCTACTAAAGGTTTAAATGTAAAAGATAAGATGCTAGTTAAAAATACTCATAGAATGATTCAATTTAATCAATAATTTAATTTTGAAGTAATCACTTCCTACTATGTCCAAAGCCTCAAATAAGGCAAAGTGGGGAATACACAAATTTCTCTTGCTGTTAACTGTAATGTAGTTTTACATACTTGCACACACACATACACACACACAGAGTGTGTGTGTGTGTGTGTGTGTGCCTGTAAATTCCAGTCTCCTCTCTCATTTCCTTCTCTAGACCTGAATACAAAAATAGCAAAGTAACTTAAAATATGGGAAGAAAAATCCATAAACTGACATTTATGGATGGAAATATCAATTATGAAGAGCCTAAAAGTTTATGAAATTGTAAGTACCCAAAGAAGAGACATGTGGAAGCTCCTTTTATCCCTAAGCAAAGGAGAGAAGTGAATTTTTATTCTCTTCTTGCCTCTTCAAGTTCAGAACACTCAGGCAGGGGGTATACATCAATTGAAACCACATCAAAAACATTATGTTTTCTTACAGACAGCTAAGATTCACATCTGTTCAAACCAAATACCTCACTGATAGCTATGACAGATAGAAAGCAAAAATCAACTGAGTGAGAGACACAAAGTTTGTAAAGAAGAACAATTCTTGGGAGGTTTAGAGTAAGTAGCGCACAGCTGGAATAAAATTTATCCAGTAAACAAACCCATGGGTATTTATTTGTTCTTAGAGATAAAATTGTGGATGAGAAATAGAATACCACAAGATGGTTTTAAAATTTGCTGTCTGAAAAGTAAAATGGAGGTAGATTTCCCCTAAGACACAGATGCACCAGGCACATTTTATAAACAGAAGTTCAGAAACAGCTTTCATTTTAGGAGAGAATATAACAGATTTAAGACAGCTGACAAAAAAGAATAATACTGTATATTCCTCCCCTCATTTAGGCATCTTCTAGTCTTGGCAGGAAAGAATATCATAGCTCTGATACTCAGTACAATCTCATATGTAAGTAGAAATGCCTGAAATTGGTGATCATACTGTCATTTCCCTACTTTGCATGAGTAATACATTTGGTTTAAATGAAATACTTAAAGTGAAAAACAAACAAACAAACAAGCGTATGTAGGCATAGAGAAATTCAAGCATCACCTCTTTTCTAGGATTCGTGTCTTATGTTCACTAAGATATCCCCAGTGACTTCTAATGCTTAGTCCCTAATTTAGCCCCATGAAGTAAGATACTGTCAGGATTGAGTGTTCTCAAGAACTATACTGGCAATCAAAAAACCAGAACAAAACAAAACAAAACAACAAGAGAATAGATTTGGTGATGTGTTTGTGAAATAGAATTTGTATGAAATAGTTAAAGGAATTGGGTTTACTTTGTTTAGAGAAGAGTCAGTTGTGATGGAATTTGAGAAGAGTTTTCTCATTGAATGTCTAAAGGTTTCATGCAAAGAAGATTCCATCTAGATATTTTTCATCCTTCAAATGCACAACTAGAGACATTTCCTTATATTATGCAATGACTGATGGTAACAACTTTTTTTATAATAAAGATTGCCTGATGTCATAAGAAGTGGCCAAAGAAGATAATGAGATCTCTAATTCTGGGGGCTTCTAAAAGGAGCAGAGTGGACTTTTTTGACAGCCAGAGGTCAGAGAAAGAAGCTAACTATATACATAGGCACAAAAGACGGAAAGAGTAATTATCAAGTACTTTCTTCATGTCAAGTGCTGCACTAATTTCTAGGGATACAAATAAGTAAAAGCAATCAAGATAGTCTCACTCTCAAGTAGTTTATATTCTAATGGGGAAGATGACATATAAAGGTGTGCTGGAATGGCAAGCATTTTTAAAGCAAACATCGTAAACAATAACAGTCTTAATATACATCTTTGAAGTTTTAATAATAGATCATAACATACTTGGAAAGTATTCTAATAAACTATGCAACAGCAATGAAACAGAGGGCTAATCATTCTGTCACATTTATAGAAAGATTAAAGCTTCATGTCCTAAAAGGAGGAGGATGTCTAATAGGCATTCTTACAACCCATTGAAAACAGGTCAATAACTATAAAAGCAGGTTCATTCTTGGAACATACAGACATAACTTCATCAAGCAATAGTAAATGATGATTGTGAATATATACCATCGGATTTGCTGAATGTAACTGAAAGTATGTTACCTTTGGATGGAACATGTAAGGTGGCTGTGATCTAAGAACAGAAAAGAAAGACACTCCATGGACGGAATCCACACAAATGCAGCATTACATCAACAAAGAAATGCAGAGCAAATGATTGAATCATAAAGATTGGCTTGTGTAAATGGACACAGAAATGATTACCATTCAGGACCAGGTCCTTGCAACCAGAAATCACAAATGGGTCTAGGCATTATGATCAATATATGAGGAAATGCCAAAGCCCTCCAGTATCTTTGCCAAGAAAACTTCAAATGGGATCACAGAGAGTCAGACCCAATGGAAATGACTCAACAACAAATTGTATGCTACAAAATCATAGAATCTCCTCAATATACGTAGGTTATAAAAATTGGGCCCCTATCATATCACATACCTACGGTGGAAACTCACGATCATTCATGGGCTAGCATATGGCTATATAAGTACAAATACATATACATAAATTCCCATATAACAAATAAAAACCTCAAAAGGTCTAGAAGCCTCAAACAATAAACTATACTAGAAACAGGCCATTATTATAGAATTCTGGTTTTTTGATTGCCAGTATATTTCATGAGTTCCAAGACATAACATTGATCTAGTAAAAAATTACCAACAAATTTAAAATAGCTATTTCCATACCAAATATCCATAATCTGTAAGCTATGTGAAATAAATATATATATATTTAAATAGAGGCCTAATAGAGAACAAAATCATGTTGGAATAAAATGAAATACTGCCTGCTGCTGTAATTGTACTGAAGATACTTTCAATAGGCCTACAGATGATGAACTTGAATCCTATTAATTTTACAGAATGAAGAAAAAAATAGTTATTTTATCAACCTCTGCAAGAGTTTGTAGAATATTAAATATAAGGAAATAATGACAGTATAGTAACTTGTCCCCGGACCATTTCTATCTGAATCCTATTAAAAATGATTTAATGATAATAATAATAACAATAACATCACATTTAAGCAATGATACTGTGAAGCAGATACTATGTTTGATCTCCATTTTATAAATGAAGAAACAGAGTCACAGAAAGGTTGCATTACTTGATCATGATGACGTAGTTATAAAGTGATCAAGCTGGGCTTTGAACATCATTCTTCCAGTCTCCACATCAAGGCTTCTTTCCACTATGTCATACTGCCTATACCAAGAGTAAAATTAACAAGCACAAATTGACATGGATGCTCCCTTTTAAATTTACAGGAACTGGGATGAAAAGAGAAGGTTTGGGATGGTGCTGTTTGTTCCATCAATGCAAGCTCTTCTCTGGCAATAAGGCCTAGCTGTGTAGAAACATTTGTTTTTGACTCAAATGCTCACAAGAGAGCAGTTGAAGAAGTCTGTGTTCCCTCTTTTAAGCCCTGAAATTTGCATTCTGTCAACTGCAAAATTTTCTCAAAAGGTCAAGTTGATTCCTAGCTGAGCAAACTTCAAGAGATTCTAAACTAATCATACTGTAGTCTCCTATCCCCAGGGATGGGCATTAATACTGATTGTGGTGTTAAGCACTTTTGTTTCAAAATTACAGATATTTCAGCATAAAATGTTATAGTTCTGGGCCCACTGGTATATCTGCTATGAAATGCACAGATGGGGCCTTGACCTGAATGCTACATTTGTATTGAAGTGAGGATTTTGAATGGTTGACGCTTTTAACAATTCCCTTCTAAAGATCTTCAGAAAAGACATTTGAAATTGGGGAGAAGCAGTGGATAGATGGAACAAAAGTATTGAGTCATGCTTTCTGGCAGGAAAATGAGGGATCTAGATCAGTACAAACACATTTCCAAAGTATTTACTACCTCCTTACATATTAAATCACCTGGTCATTTCAGTGTCAATCTATTCAATCAGGAGACTCTAAAGCAGTGGTTCTCAACCCGTGGGTTGCGACCCCTTTGGGGGTTGACCAACCCTTTCACAGGAGTCACAGGGGTCGCCTAAGACCATCGGAAAACACGTATTTCCACATGCAGATATGCCCACATATGAATATTAAAAGGAAGGTTGAGAACCACTTCTCTAAAGGGTATTCAAAGTGACTTTATTTTAGAGCCATTAAATTAACATCTATTAGCCAGAGCAGCACATGACTCAATGTGACAGAATGCAGCATGGGGAACAGATTTTTTCAATGGCTAGTCTCAGGCGTGTAGTTCTATCTACCACAAAAAAGTACATTTAATAAAAGTATATATCTCCCTGATCATCTTAAATAGATTATCATATCAGGAGATAGTTTTCTTTTTGTTCTAAGTATTTATAGTGTCTATAGTATTGTGATGCATATATTACATCTAATGCTATTCAAACAAATGACAGTTGTCATCTATGCCCCTACAGGTAATGTAGCAGGCATGGAGGGCTGACTTTATTTACAAATTGCTGCATGGCTATAACTAGCATATTTTCCCCCACAACTTGGATAATCCAAGGACAGAGTAAATATTCTTAAATCTATAAGCTATGTGAACTGAAACTATTTTAAAAAAGAGACCTTATAGAGAGCAAAATCATGTTGGAATATAATAATAAAGGTCTCCAGAGAGAGTTTAATTCTGATTGTGTCACACTAGTGAGGAAATATGCTCTAGGACACTGGATGACTGTTAGGATGCTGAAAGATGAACCATTTCCTGGTGTTGAGGAATAAGTATGCATAGCAAGATAAAATCACCCAGTGGTGGTAAGGGAAGGGAGGAGTTGGAGGGGAGAAGGAATCATAGGAACAAAGATTTAGAGCTAGAAGGGTTCTTCTAGTGTAGTCCATTTAAACCAATCCCATCATTATATAGTTAAGGAAATTGAGATCCATGGAGTTTAGGTGTTTTGTGCAAGATTACTGAAGTAAAATGTGACATAGGCAGGAATTGAATCCAGGTCCTCTGACTTTGAATCCAACATTCTTTTGCAATGGGCCAATGGCTCCATTGGAGGTATGCTTCTGTATGACTGCCTTAATTTCTAGTGGGACTACAGATACTCAGGTAGAGGCTTCTATCTCTCCCCCCAACCCCAACATACCACCATACCTCTGGCTTTGGGTTACTTATTTTTGAAATTCCTTAGGCAAGAAACCAAGACTTTCATTTGATGGTGATGAATAAGGTTTAAAGTACAGATATCCCTGGAAGGAAACTCAGTGATTCGATTCCCCACTAAATTATAAATGACTGATGTCAGAGACTTCTGTGAGAACAAGTGTTGATAGAATAGGGTGCTAGGTACTTGAAGGAAGGATGAGAAGATCAGGGGACCATCACAGATTTTATAGAGATCTATGGGATGGCAATGAAAATAACATGTCACCAACTTCACAATTCTCCTGAAGGTAAATGCTCATATGTGCCTCACATTAAAGGTTGCCTTGACCCCAATGGGCAGTATGAGCCAATATTTTCCATTCCAATCTCAGGAGAGGACTTTAATCAGAGATGTGTACACATATACAAGTATTAATAGGAGAGCATCCCGTATAGTGGGAAGAACATCAGAACTCTTGTCAGAAATCCCATGTTTGAGCCTCAGCTCTGTCTGGCTGTGATTAAAGTACTTAGCTTCTATAGGTCTAAATTTCTTCATCTTTACAATTCAGACAGTAATAACTCCTATTGAATTCTTAGGATTATTATGTGGGAAACAAACAGTAAAGCCATAGATGTAATGGAAAAAGATTACTTGCATATACTAATCCTACCCCCATATCACCTAATTTGCATAACTGGCATTCTTTCCCTTTCCCTTTTCCCTATAAATATTAGCATCCTATTAGATTGCAGGTTCCTTAAGAACCCTTATCCACTTTGTTAAGTGTTACAATAAACTTTGCCACTTGTCTAAGAGTGTATGAATTTGTTCCGGACAATTTCACTTTGTACCCTGATATTATGGGGTTCAAGTACCTCTAAACCATGTTACCACCCCTCAAACATAGCATGTCCTGCTTCATATAGTTGTTGTAAGGAAAATGCTTTTCAAACCTTAAAGCCATTATAACTGTGAGGCAGTAATTATAAGTGGTAGAATCAGGACACTTGGGTTCTAGTTCTGATTCTGTCATTTACTGGGAAGATTGACCTATAGCCATGTCCTCACTGAAAAAAGTGACTCCAGGTGAGACCACCGATTGACTCTTCTATGGACTGGGATGTTTCTATGTACCCAACACTGCTCGAGTCAGCTAGATTTAGGTAATGAATGATAATAATGTTTATCTAACTTCTTTTACTCTAGGCATGAAAATTTAGCAAAATTTTCTAATCACAATGTCCTTACAATCCATAAAGTGTGGGATGAGGGAGGGGGTAATGGTCCCTAGACTACTTTCTGATTGACTTCCCTTAAAATCTCTCTCTCCACTCAGTCTCTATGAATCTGCCTAGTAACAAGAGTAAGACATAAGGGCAAAGACCCAGAGATGTGGGCTCCAAACTGGGGTACACATCCCACTGTGAATGAAAGCCACCATTTATATGCCTTTGAGATTGGAGGGTTGGGTGGGGAATCACATGCTTGCATACCTCTGAGTAATAAATTGCCTGAATCAGGTACTTATGAATCTTCTTACTATCTCACCCCCCTGATTTTCTCACAGTCACTACTTGTGTTACTTTGGATTCTTCATTTTCTCATCTAGAAATAGAGATTATGATAATCCTTGCACTGTGTATCTCATAGGGCTATTGCGAGGATCAAAAGAGATGGTTTATTTCCAATGTATTTCCAATGCCTTCATGAGCTATGTAAAATTGAGCTATTTTTATAACTTGCTATATGCATTGGTCATGAGTCATTTATATTGACCTTATAAATATAGAGCTTAGATTGGGACTAAATAACCTTAGACACTGCATCCTGCCAACTGTGGTGGATGATGAACTCTTCATGCATGGCCAATCCTTTCCTAATTTGGAAGGCCTTTGTTGAGTAGTACCTAGGAATATTTATGCTCAGAGAAAGGACCTTAAATCACACCGGGGGCCTGACCTGGAGCACAGGGCTTTAGGCAATGTGTGGAAGACAATATAAGAAGGAGAGACTAAGACCCTGATAGGTGGTACAAGGCAGGGGCAAGGTGAGAAGATATCACTCCCATTGTAGTGTGTGTCCCGATTTGAACAATTTATTCTTGCTCTCTTCCTACTAAGCTCTGTAGTTTCTATACTATTGAAAGAAAGCAAGTTTTGCCCAAATACTCTAAATGTTTCAGGTTGGGGCAAAACCCCACTTGATTGACCCTAGTTTTCATTTTTACTATATTTTCCAAGAAGGATATTCTACAAATCTAATAGTTATCACTTTGCCATGACATTTCATAATGTCATTATAATGTTACTTTTCTTGCCTTCCATCCTCAATAAAAGAAGCAAATAAATTTTATTTTTAAAAATTTATTTATTTCTATTGTTGCAAAGCTGTCTGCTAATGACCCACAGCTTGCTGCAATCAGATACGCAAGGACATCAGAGCTGTTGGAAGTGAGACAAACCACAGGGGGGAGTGAGGGAGTGTGAGGAGTCAGGCGTGAGGGCTCAGGCCCTCTTGGGCCAGCTGCCCTCTTTGGGAGCAGAAAAGACATGCCTCAGTGGCCTGACATCTAATCAGCCAATACCACAGCAGCTGTGACTTCAGGAAGAGTGAACATGAAAAACAGCCTCATCTTTAGAGCCAGCATATTCACATAGTGTATGAATGTTTGCCATGTTTAAAATATGGAAATGAAGAGTTAAAATATTTATGAAAGTGGATTCTGAGCATGCAATCTTGCCAAGCTAAATAGCTCAGTCATTTATTTTTGAATCTGCCTCTGATGATTAGACTATATTTCAGGAAAAAATGCCACACTCCAGATCTTTCCTTTGCTATATGCTAAAAAGCCCTCTAAAATAATTTTACTTTCTTCTTCAATTCAGCACAATGTAAAGCTGCTGAGCTGATTTTTTTTGGCAGGGCTGATGCCTGATTCTCAAGAAAACATGGCATATCAAGGAGGGAGGTTTCTCTCCCACTGTCTGAGAACCTGAGATCTCGGTAGCATGTGAGGCCTTTCATACACACCCCAAAATGCAGCTGAGTTTTCTCTCCATGATAATATAAACTGCATCTAATTGACAAACACAAATCATTTGTAGAATATGTGGTTACCTTGAGAACAATTACATATTATCCAGAACATCTGAAATGTAGTATATGCTCCACCATTAAATAGTTGTGTGACTTTGGTACAGGCTTTCTCATCTTTGTGCCTCAGTCTCTTCATTTGAAAATTTAGTTGTTTAGACTATGGACTATCTCTAAGTTTTCTTCCATCGTTAAATTCATTGTTTTTGTTTGGACATATCTGACTTTTTGTGGCACCATTTCAGGTTTTCCAGGCAAAGATATTGGAGTGGTTTATCATTTCCTTCTCCAGGTCATTTTACAGATGAAGAAACCAAGGTAAACAGGGTTAAGTGACTCACCCAGGGTCACACAGCTCGTAAGCGCCTCAGTCCAAATTTGAGCTCAAGAAGATGAGTCTTCCTGACTCTAGGTCCCCCAGTCTATTCACTGCACCACCCAGCTACCCTCTTTAAAGACTTAGATCCTATTATCCTGATGATATTACCTTTAAAGTTCCTCCTAGTTCTAAGGATCTACAATCTAAAGATACTCTGTTCTCAGTACATAATAAGCAATGTTCTGAGTGGGCCTAGCCCATGCAGGTGGCTGGCTATATTGGATGATTTGAATAGCCTACTATTCTTTGGTATGTGTTTTTTAATGGTTCTTCTGGAAACAGGCATTTTAGCTTAAATAATGTTTTTTACCTGAAACATGTAAACTAGCTATCAAATAATTGAATATATTTCATTCCTTGTCATCCACTCTCACTTGGTAGAGAGCAAGGATGTTCAAGAATTAAATGCAGGTCTAATAAATTTTGATGAGGGTGTGGGGCAAGTGGGAGAGACGTTGACTGAGCTTCTGCCTTGGTTTGGTGGGGCATATCAGGGGAGGGAATTTACTTATCCCAAAGGCACTAGTCGGTATTTTTTAGGGACTAAAAAGAGGCTGTACCAAAGATTGACTTTGTCTAAGGATGGCTGAAAAAGGAAAGAAGACTAGAAAAAAACAGAAAGGAAAGTGAAGATATTCAAAGGATTAAGCAGCGGTTCTCAACCTGTGGGTTATGTTCAATTTAAATACATCCTGCATATCAGATACTTACATTACGATTCCTAACAGGAGCAAAATTATGAAGTAGCAACGAAAATAATTTTATGGTTGGGGGTCACCACAACATGAGGAACTGTATTAAAGGGTCGCGGCATTAGGAAGGTTGAGAACCACTGGATTAGAGATTTGATGTGTGAAGTATCCTGGGAAGTCAACTAGCCTCTCTATTCCACTTTAAAGATTGAGCATAATTAATAGAAACAAGGTAACATATTTGATCTACACGGCCTAGGAAGGCCAAGATGGGGCAAATGAGTAGAAACAATGAAGAGGCAGATTTCATCTCAATACAAGAAAATCCTTTTTATCACTTATACAAATATATTTTGTCTCTTTTTATTATTTTTAATACCTGGTAGAGAATCAGTAGGAGAAGAATGAATATGAATGCTACATTCAGCAGGGGCCATAGAAAAATATAATATTCCTTAAGATCTAGCCAGTCACATTTATTTGGTACATAATATGTACAAGGCACTATGTTAGGCCCTAGGAATAGAAATTTAACAACTATAATAACTGGTATTTTTATAGTATTTTAAGTTTCATGCTGTGTTTTAGGGATATTTAAGGGCATTTGAGGTGGCATAGTAGAGTATTGGACCTGGACTCAGGAAGACACACCTTCCTGAGTTCAAACCTGGCTTCAGACGCTTACTAGCTATGTGACCCTGGGTTAGTCACTTAACCCTGTTTTTCTCAGTTTTCTTATCTGTAAAACTAGCCGGAGAAGGAAATGGCAAAGCACTGCAGTGCCTTTGCCAAGAAAATCCTAAATGGGATCAAGAAGACTGAACAATATCACAGATGAATACTATCTCCTCTAATTTACAACAATCCTATGAGACAGGCCCTATTGTCTTTATTTTCCAAATGAGGAAATTGAGGATGGAAAACTCAAATATCTTTCCTGTCATCACAAAGCTTGTATGAGCAGTGAGTTTCAGATTTAGGTCTTTCCTAATCTAAATCCAGTTGTTGCTTTGCTGTTGTTTTCTTCTATTATACCATCATACCAAACATATTCCCTGCTTTCAGAAAACTTACAGTCTAGAAAATGGGAGCCAAGACACACTTACATGTAAGGACCTCCATAATCTGATATATTAAAAAGATCAGGGGCAGCTAGGTGGAGCAACAAATAGAGCACTGGCCCTGGAGTCAGGAGGACCTGAGTTCAAATCCGGCCTCAGACACTTGAAACACTTACTAGCCATGGGACCTTGGGCAAGTCACTTAACCCCACTTGCCTTGCCTTCCCCCCTCCAAAAGAAAAAAAAAAGATCAGAGACACAGTCTGCCACAGGAAGTGGATAAAGACATGAAATAGAAGGGATTTTTAATAGCTGCTAGGAAAGTAGAGCTGAGAGAAGCAAGGGCTCTAGAACAAAGGGAAAACTGGCTGCAGGCAGGCACTTGTATGAGCTACATATACCTTAGCTGAGATGGTTTGGCATTGATCTCTCCTATTTCCACAATGTGCTTAAGCATCTTAGTAAGCTCCAGGTCTTGACAGATTTGAGGATGTTAGCTGCAATGCCTGAAACCTCCCTGTAATGACTATGGTGTCTATGAGTACACCCATGACTTCAGTTGATAAGCAATACTGTCCAGGATGGCAGCTCTCCCTCACAATAGCAGCAAAGTTCCTTTTTGCAAATAAAGTTCCTATAGTGCTTGTTCCTATTGTGTTTACCCCCCAAATTTCTAGCTTCCCTAATTTGACTTCAGAACCAGAACTAGATGGACTCATACAACTTTCTATCCTTGGAGAGTTCTGAATAGATTAGGTGGCTTGTTGAAGGCTCATATTCTTAGGAGAGCTCACTCATGAATGATTTTCTAGACATCATTGTGCTTTTAGTTTTGATAAAGTTATGCTTGATCTATATTATATCAAATCTAAGCGATTTGTTAAGTGATGGGATCAAAAGAAAGGTTAAGAAGTAATCAGTGGGTTGGGGCAAAGGAACAGATAAGACTATCATTCAGTAAGTAATGTGGAAAGCCGATCTCAAGAGATATTAAACACATCCAGGCCTTATACACATGCACACAGACACACACAGATGATATGAGAGGTTTTTTTTTTCAATAAATACATAAAAGATGGTGCCTTAATTCCACTCTCTGTATCCATCTATTGGAATACACTGTTTTCTGCAGGTAGTACTTGGGATGATTTTCATGCAATAATCTCCAAAGCAATGCTTAGTAAAGCTTATGATCCCTTAGAAAAAATCTGACTCTGAGAAACTGGCCTGGGAGCTGAGCTGCCACATCACAGTAACACAGACTGCACTGTCATTATTTCAGTTCTCCTCAAGTAAGCTAATAGAAGACCCACATTTAATTTGATTCCACCTTATCAAATTCCTTACTGACAAAGTCCTTTAAAGCTCAATTAATTCAGCAATATGGATCACTTACCCCAGGGAAAACATAAGCATTGCCTCTGTGTGGAAATGGAGAGTTCCCCAATGCATTCTGTTCTGAATAAACACTTGTATTCAAGGGGAAATTTAAAAAAAAAAATAAAACATTTATTTTCATCAAAGTTCATCAGAATTCACAAAATGACATTAGTAATTTCCATCTGTCATTCTTTCTCTGATTCTAGTGTATCAGTGTATGTTAAGAACATTTATGCAGGCAAATCTACTGCACTGGATAGTATCAATTATCATATTCAAGCAAATTTAACAGGCACAATTCTATATCCAAGCTATTTTTCCCACTTATTATATTTCATCTTCCACCTCCAAGCTTTTGCTTGGGCAATTCCCCATACCTGAAATACACTCCCTTTTCACCTTACTTTTTAGGAATCCTTAGCTCCCTTCAAGACTCAGGTAATTTTCCATCTTTTCCACAAGTCTTCTATTCATCCACCCTACTCCTAGTGGTTTATGTTTTCCTCAACCCTAAAATGATTTTATGCTTATTTTGTCTATATTATATATTGGCTTATCTATTGTTGTTCATTTGTTTCTGTAGTATCCAACTCTCAGTGACTCCATTTGGGTTTTTCTTAGCAAGGATCCTGGAATAGTTTGTCATTTCCTTCTCCAGCTCATTTTTACAGAACTGAGGCAAACAGCGTTAATTTTCTTACCCAGTGTTATCCAGCTAGTAAGTGTCTGAGGCTAGATTTGAACTCATGAAGATGAGTCTTTCTTACTTCAGGCCCAATACTTCATTCACTGGGCCACCAAGGTGCCCTTTACTCATCTGTATGCTTGTTAGAGTTTTCTTTTACCCAAATAGAATATAAACTTCCTGAGAAGCAGAATTGTTCTATTTCCATCTTTACATCTTTACTTTTTATCTTTACTAAGTGCCTTATACTTAGTAGGTGTTTAATAGTGAGTTGCCTTGAATCTATAAGGTCCCTTCTTGCACTGAGTCTAATCTAAATCTATTGAAAAATACTACGTTTCCTTTTAAATGACCTCATAGTTATCATCTACATCTTAGCATTGGACATATGTTTCTTAAATCTCTACCATTTCTTACAACCTCATCATACATAGAGAATTGCAAAAAACAAACAAACAAACAAACAAAAGCCCCCAAACCATTCAAATGAAAATAGGTTAAACAACATTTTTGAATTTGTAAAAGCATTATATTAAGGAAGAAAATCAGAACATAATCTGAGCAAAACATTGGTACTCTCTGGGCTAGTTTTGACAGTCATATCTACTGTGTGTTGCAGTACACTGCAGGCTATTAACTTTCACCATAACCAACAGGACTGGAGAAGAAACAGAAAATAAACAACTGTGAGCCACGCGCAGTAGAATTTTATGATACTAAAGCATATGTGTTCATATAAAATAATAACTAAATGTGTGTTTTCTTTACCCGACCCCTATCTAAATATGTTGCATCTTAGGAAGTAGACTACCTTTTCTCCTCCTTTTATAGGTTTTGAGTCACTCAAATACTGCATCCCAACAAAAAAGGAAAATATAAAGACAGACTTTTTTCATTTCATTGGAAACTGGTCTCATCCAGCAAATTTCTTGCTTTTCATGATCCCGAAAGTTTGCACTGCAACTTCTGTTATTTCAGAATCCCACTCAAACTCATAGAAACGTGAAAACAGAAAAAATGCTTACATTTGCATATATTCCATAAATACACTAAAATCAAATAGTCAACAACAGTTTCAGTCTGTTTTTGGTTCTGTGAAAGAGTTTAAAATCTGGGAGCTATACTTATGTTAGTGAAATACTTACATTATATGTGCAATGATGTTGATTCCCTGAGACACATGTCTCTCTCACTCCAATCTACTGCTCCTAGTTTTCTTCTTTGCAGGCAAACACCTGAAGTCTCTATCCTCTTAGACATGATAGTCCTCTATATGTGTAAATATAACTATGTTCACACACATGTGTAATGCCAAGCAAAGGCAACTTCTAAGGTTTGGATTACCAGCAGAGTAAACCCCATTTATTCAGCAAACATTCACAGAACAGAAAAAGTCAAGGTACAGTGTAACTTGTTCCTTTAGCAAGTTCTCAATTCAGTCCAGGTACTACTCCACCCCTAGACAGTACATTCATTTAGTTAGTCAAAAGTCTCTTCTCAAATGGAGATTAGTCTCCAACCATAAACAAAGTACATACATGTGGTCCATCACTCAAAGGCTTCCCACCCCTGAATCTCAAAAGGAGCAGGAGAACACAAAAGGCTATCCTCCCTTAAGTTAACAAGGTTAAACTCAGCATTGAATACCCAAGAAAAGGTTTTCTTTCATTTTCACCTGAGGCAAGCCCTCAGCAATCTCAGTTTCTGGAGAGACAAGGTTCAACAAAGCCATAGCCAGTGTGCTCATCAAGTCACCCTCTACCTGTAGAACAGTCCCAGAACCCCTGAAAACATCAGCAAGGCCCTCTTCCAGGATTTCTGTAAACATACAACAGGAAAATCCTTCTTCAGGGCTTCCGAACCAATAGCCAGCTTTCAGGACCTCTACTATGCAGCACCGTCCTTAACCATCAGGTGAGTCTGGCAAAACAACATCAAAACAGACAGACAAAATACCGGTATCACAACCATGCCTCCTCAGTCCTTGGCAGTTCCAGGTGGCAGTTCTCAAAGTTCTGGGCAGCTCCCACGGGCTCTCAGCTGTCTTTCTCTCAGCAGCTCAGGCTCCATGATACTGGATACTGCTCTCCCAAAGTCCTTCTGGCCTTCTCTAGGCTTGGGCCTCTCTCCCAATTCACAGTTCCTCCCGGTTCAGCCCTAGCTCTTCACGTCAACAAGTCCACCCCACAAGTGGGATTCACAAGCTCTGGGTTTTAACACTCAACCCAAAAACCAATCCAATACAGGGACATCTCCAAATTCCATCACCAATACAACATATGCACACACACAACCCTGCTTACTCCAACTCTATTCTTCTCTGGGTTTAGCATCTAAATTCCTTCAGCTGACCTTCATATGGCATCATGGTACTGAAGCCCTTGATGAGCCTATTCTCCCTTTTGTAGACAAGGGACGTGGAGCCTATGGCTTTGAAGCCACATGTGGTCCTTTAGGTCCTCAAGTTTGGCCTTTTCACTGAATCCAAACTTCACAGAGCAAATTCCCATAATAAAATGATTTGTTGTATAAAACTTGGACTCAGTCAAAAGGTTGCACCCAAGGACCCAGGGGGCCATCTGTGGTTTCAAGGCCGCAGGTTCCTCATCTTTGGTTTAGGGACTCTCTAGCTTATCAATGACCTTCTTGAGAGTGACATGCATTACTGAAAATGATTCATTAGATGTAGGCTGATCAATGTTCAGTGGAACTCTGACCTCTCTAGATTCTATAAACTTTGCTTCACTCAATACATTATAAGACAGCATTAATTTTTGAGTTATACTCAATGGTACCCTAACTAATATTTGTTCTATGGGCTTCTATCCCTTTTTAAGTGTGACTCTTAAAGGCATATTAACACAAAATTTTGCCTGTAAACACATTCATGTAGGCTTTCTAAAGATCCACTTTAAAATGTTGAATAAGAAACACCTACTAGGCTCTCCAGGATAGACTCATCTCATGCAAAACCATGAAAAAATCTGTCTCAAACTATCATTTTTTCCCCTTAAAATACACTGTTCTATACTTTCATTGTTTAAATATGAATGTATATTTTCTTTCCAAATCAGTGCCTTGGGAGAAACACAAGAGTACTATAACTATTCATTTTTATGATGTTGACATTACTTAATGATTTTCTGGCTAGCTTGCTTAGAACAAAAAATGATCTAAAGATAAGTGTATTAATGAGAAATGTGGAGACCACATGACCAATGCTCTGGTATCATTGCCATTTCCCTATTGTCTCAAAGTGAAATTAAAACTACTAAAAGGAGATCTTCTAATCCCTATGGAAATGTTAGATAAAATTTCTCAAAGGGTAATTAATCTCTAGACATAGCTTTCTTTACAAAAACAAAAATTCTGTTATGAAAATGTTGAGTCTAAAACAGTTAAAAAATTAAACCTTACTATAGAAATACTAAGGATGGGGTTCTCTAAAAGGAATCTCAAAGGAAATTATTTTGTGAAACGGTAAAATATTCAACACAGATAAATAGGCTTTGTTGACCAGTACCAGTTTCTGAATGGGCTAACTCCTTTTCATAACCAAACCTTCATTGACCCAAGATATTTCTTCTTTTCAACTTTCTGAATCTTTCTTAAGTCATAGCTCAAACAATACATATTAACATTCCTGACTAATTGAATACAGAGATTTGTGGTACCTCAATCTCTTTCCCTCTGTTTTATCTCTTGACCATGAATAAAGATAACCCATTTCTCACATAGGCTTCCTCTTCTTCTCAATATACCTGCCAAGTAGACACTCCAGATCACAACAGTGTTATAAGGGAAAGTTATAACTGTTAAGAGAATCTATAAGTTCAGAAATAATGTGGCCAAGATCCTTGCTATCTTATAACTAGCATTATTCATTCTGATTTTGTGCCCATGATTTCCTAGGTCTGGAAGTCATACTATGATATATTGCCTTCATCCTAGTTAACAAGGAAATTTCATCCTTTGTATCAAAATGCCACTCCCATGCCTTCATTCAATGAGTATTTTTGATCCAGGTGATTCATCTCTTTTGTAATACTAGGCTCACTCCTTAGAAATCAGGAACTTCCTGGTCACTAATAGTCTTTTGGGTGGTCCAATCATATTTGTAACTAATTCTCCAATTTCTTCTTCTACACAGCTTAGGACAATAAAAGTTAAGATAATTAGGTAAGTAGTTTTAAACAAATTACCCCTAAAATCATAAAAATTCAACTGCATAAACAACCTACCACCAAATTCATTTAATAAAAATGAAATTTAAAACAACAACAATTTTATTAATTAATTAACTGCCAAATACAGAGCAGGCAAGTCAACCTGGCTGAAACAATGAAACACCTCTGGGGATAGAGAGGAGGCAGAATGTGTCATCAAAGTCAAACCACAACCACTAATTTGACTATCATCCTTCCTCAGACTCTGAGGGAGCTGGCTTAGGACCTGGGACCCAAGAGCTTCAGCTATGACAGTCAGTGTATTGTCATTGCCCATGATCCCAGGAAGCAATGCCTTCGTAGTTTCAACTTGGCAACTGTTCCTGTAGATCCTACAGAAAAAGCTACTGAAGATTCAACAAAGAAGGTTCTTTCCACCAAAGTCCTTAACACTTTCAGCATCAGGATTTGATATGATTTAGCCAGTGGAAATAGCATTAAAGATGCATTCCCTTCTGCTTTCCTATTGCACCTTAATGACCATGGGGACTTTCCATTAATCTTACAGAGCAAACCTTCTGTATTTTCATTAAGTAGATTTTCTTTTTAGAATTGCAGAATTACTTTATCCAGCTAGTTATATTCTTCCTTTCAAATGAAAAAAGAGAGTAATTTAAGTATTGAATCATCATAATACTTAGATTTTACTGGATTATGAACACAAGATATCACTGCATTACTAAAAAGACAATATAGTAAAATTCAATAAAATCTACATCCTTTCTTTTCTAACAGTTTCCATATTCTTTTAACGGCATTCCAATTATTTATCACTGAAGGCTCCCTAACAGCACTGGTCATAAACTGATTTTTCCTCTAATTTCTTATTTCCTAATGAAACAAGGAAGGTGTTTATTTCTTCAACATAAGAATACAACATATTGATATTTCATTTGAAGCCTCATAAAATTATTTCTCTTAGAGAAGAATTGTTTTTATTGATTTAATGTAACTGAATGATGTGATGACTAGCATTTATTCTAGTTAGGGAAGGGGAAACAAGAACAGCAGTAGTAGTGATAGTAGTAGTAGCAGTAGCAGTAGTAGTAGTAGTAGTAGTAGTAGTAGTAGTAGTAGTAGTAGTAGTAGTTTTTGTAGTTGTTGTAGTAGTAGTTGTAGTAGTAATTACTGGGTCAAAGTACATTCCATAGTCCTATTGTGAAGATATCCAGTGGTAATGTAGGGGAATGCCAGCAAGGATATTGTACAATGGGGGCAATCGTCATCACCATCATCATCATCACCATCACCATCACCATCATCATCATCATCATCGTCATCATCATCACCATCATCATCATTACCATCACCATCATCATCATCATCACCATCACCATCATCATCATCATCATCATCACCATAATCACCAGCTATTTCTACACCATATGAAATGAATAGGTTTCATATATTTAGAGATATTTCAGGATAACTCAAAGTCTTGTTGGAACAAGGCAAGGTAAATAACATATCCACAATACTATTTCCTGCTCTAATGCTGAAGTTGTCTCAAAGTCACTTTTAATAAATCTTAGAAAAAAATTAGTTTGGGGATTGTGTGTGTGTGTGTGTGTGTGTTTTCCTAGTGCCTGGTGCAGTGTTAGGCTCATAATGAGCATTTAGTGAATTACTGTTGACATTGTTGACATATTGATGAGTTTACATCATGGTGTTCTTATTCAATTATAAAAAGCAGACATTTCATTCATTAGCACAATATTTTGGGGAAAAACATACACAAAAGAAAAATGCAGGATCAAGGCCTGCTCTAGGACTTATTCTATCTGAACTCCATCAAAATGATAAGGATAGAAATAATATTAATAAAAAAAGACATTGAATAAATGACTGAATCAACATCATTTATATAGGTTTGTGATGATGTAGAAAACACCAATTATTGCAGAAATTGCAGAAAGCTTATCCATAAATAGCCTAAGTTTGATGTCCAAACCAAATTATTCAATAAAACAGTAGGAACTACATACCATGCTATCTTGCATATCTATGTATATAACACATTGCAAAATTTGGAATATATGGTATTGATCATGTGACCAAAATTTCACTATTTTCAAGAAACTAGACTATAATAAATCCCTATATTGAAAGTACAGATTACCAAATATTATTGAGAATTCAATAAATAAACACTCTGGGGAAAAGAACATGTTCAGTGACAGAATTGTTCCTCATGACTACCTGAGCCTATAATGATACATTACCATCTAATATCAATATTTTAACATGTGTGGAAATTTTTGATAAACATAATCTTTAAACTGAATAAAAGAAAGGAAAGAAACAAACTCTAGCTAACTAGCAGAAGAGATCAAAGTCATGTGGAAACATAATGAAGAACAAACCATCTTGATTATTCTCTCCACTAATGGGGATGTCCTGCAGATTCCTGTTCAATCTACAGAAGACTAGTTTACATACTAATAGTTTTCTTTAATTACAAAACAGACATCTTATTAACCTGCACACTTGACCACAGACTAATAAATATAAGAGAATAGCAAGAGAACAGTGATTTGTCCCCTTACTGTTGCTATCTGAAATTCATTGAAAATAACAAAAAAGAATTAGCATACAACCATAATATCAATAATGGAAATAATAATACAAAACTATTACACACCATAATCTTACCTAATAAACAAATAAATTACTATTCCTTGACCTACAAAAATATATGTAATTATTGTCTCTTTGTCATACATCGGCATTTTATTTGCAGAAAAGGGGAAAATAGCCTTTGTGGAAGCAACAAAGATAAAATCAACTAGAAAAGAAATGGAACCCTCCAGATATTTTTTAAATTCTTAAGCCAGACTTAGAAAGTTCAGAGGACCTGAGAGAAAACTGTGCTCCAAGAAAAATGTGCCAGAAGAATTTGTTTGAAAATAGATCACCATCTGAGGTAATACTGGCAGAAATGTTTTGCAATCCATCAGAATATTTGCACATGACTCTTCTCAGAATTTTGATCATTATAACTAGGAATTTATAAATCAAATAACTGGGAACTATGAAATGATTATGCAAAAACTATCAAGGTCAGGCCTGACAGGATGTTAGATTTGTACATTTTTACATTGTAAGGCGTAATTGAGTCACTAAAGACAGGGAAACATTGATTTGAGCTATTAAGAGCAAAAGAGAAAACAGGGTGAAGATAGGAGAAGAAATAAGAGGATAAGCTGAGCACAGGAAGATTCAGAAGATGCCAAGGACAAAAGATATCTAAGGAGATGAGAGAAGCTGATTCCAGAAGACAGAACACAGAAACTGACAGAAGCTGAACACATCAGACAGGCAGGCTCTGTAGCCAAAGGAGAGAGCTGTTTGATTGGAATAGAGAGCTGTACCTGCTGGGAAGCAGATAGGAGGAATGTAGAAAGCCCCGTTACTTGAAGAACTATTTGTGCATATTATTCTCTGGCATCTTTTGTAGGCTGAGAGATGGGCAACATTTCAGGGTTGCCTATTTTGCTCCTTATTGCCTTCTATAGCTTGAGAGAGAGAAGAAGGGGAAGAACAGTGAAGCTATTTTGTTTGAAGCTATACTGATATATCTTTTTGCTAACTGACTAGAACACTCAAAGAGCACCCTGACAAGAGGAGCTGTGTGCTAAAAGAGCTTGACATTGCTTTGGTTTTCCTAGAGTAGCATAGAAGTGTCTTTACCTAGCAGATTTGTGAGGCCAGAGAGGTAATAGATATCAGAGAAATATTTTTTGCCCATTGAGTGTGCTTTGGTGTTGACTGTTCCCTGAAGAAATCTGGGATATTAAAAGTCTACCATCCAAAGTAATGAGTCACTTTATGGACATGTTTCCTTATTAATGTATCTTATTGAATGAATGATAAAGAATAAATCAATGAATGAATGAATGATATAGTCCTTATTCAGCACTTACTACACATAAGTACTCTACATCCCTGTTAGGTTTCTGCTAACTGTGTGTCCATTCTTACCTGTTGATATTGTGTGCATTGGTGGGAGACAGTAATCCAGATTATTGGGTGGGCTGTGATGTGCTGCTTATTTCTACTTTTTGCTGTAGTGAAGAGTAAATTTTATGCTGTTTCCTGGTTTTGCCTAAAAGTAATATTCATGATTATTCTGGCTTTGTTTTATTGTTTAGTAAATGCTTTATATTTAAAATTCATGCGTTGCATCCTTGTAAATGATTTTGTATAAATGGGAAGCAAACCAGTGGGGGCTTAGGAGCTATATTGGTTGAGTTAGTATGAGTATATCCACCCAATGCGTGCGCACACACACACGAACACACACACCTACACACACACACACACACACACACATACATTCCTGGCTTACATCATGATTCTAAGATTTTGTGTTATATTAGAATATTTATAGTCATCCACTCTCACAAACAAAACCATAATATCTCTCTTAGATTAGACCAGTGGTTCTCAACCTTCCTAATGCCATGACCCTTTAATACTCGTATGTGGACGTATCTGCACGTGGGCGGACCTGCCTGGAGATGGATAGAGGAGTGATGTCTCAGCTCCTAAGACCATCAGAAATATGTGTTTTCTGATCATCTTAGGTGACTCCTATGACCCCTGTGAAAGGGTTGTTCGACCCCCAAAGGGGTTGTGACCCACAGATTGAGAACTGCTGGATTAGACCCAAAGAGGCCAAGCAGTAGTGAATAAGCCAGATAGAGAGACAGAAAGGGGGAGACTGCATGTTTCATATTAGTGCAATGAATACAAATAGGGCCTG
Source organism: Pseudochirops corinnae (assembly GCA_028646515.1). NCBI lineage: Eukaryota > Metazoa > Chordata > Mammalia > Diprotodontia > Pseudocheiridae > Pseudochirops > Pseudochirops corinnae. The sequence goes on from CM053589.1 coordinate 155,364,903, forward strand.
GGCCTATGATTTTGTTGGTATAGGGAATTCCCATATTAGGAAAATCCTTCTTCCTAGGTAGTTCTGCACCATCTTTGCAATTTCTAGTCTTAGCCAGGTGCTTAGAGTACTGAGGAGGTAAATGATTTGCCCAGGATCACATGACTGATATATGTCATGGGTGAGACTTCAACTTGGGTCTTCCTAGCTCTAAGGTTAGTTTTCTATTTACTATGCAATACTTCCTCCCATTACTATGAATACTAACATTACAATTATAAAACCATCAATATCATTAAGAATACAACAAATAAAGTGTTTTGGAAGTGAAATAATATCAGAGACAAAAGTATTGCCCATGGTTTCCTGTACTATTCACCCACAAAATTTAAAGAACCTTTTAGTAGATATTTTCATAAGGAGTAAATCAACTATGTGTTATATTAATAGAGGCATGTCCTGGCCCTCATTTAACTCTCATGTACACGATATAATATCTGACTTTTAATCAATACACAAACTTTTAGGAGTACTATACAACATAAAAGTCATTTACTTTAAGCCCTTAAGTTTTCAGATGAGGAATTTGATCCCTAGTCTTGTCTGAGATCACAACCTGAAGAAAATGGGAAAAGGAATGGGCGACCAGAACTTCTATTCAGATTATATTTTACAAAATCAATTGTGATTTTAATTCCATCATTCTCACCACTGCACTACTTCACCTCGTGATTGGAAAGAATTATTTTTCCCCTGCAACCTTTGCAAGCATTTTACAAATATTTTAGTGTTCCCTATGCTTAATTTTCATAAAGTCAAAAGTTTCAGGAAACGTTTTTGCCTGTTTGTTCAGAGAATAATAAAATTGTATTGGAGCAAGCATCTAATTCCTGCTGTTATCAATAGTAATATTGAACCCTGATCAGTCTCATCTATAAAGAAAGGATTTAGACTGGTATTTACCTGAATTTTCCTCTCTCTCCAATGTGAAGTGATAAGAATACTTCTCCATCATTTCCGGTCTTTGAATTGATCATGACTTTGCATGGTACATAATACTAAAATTGCTCTTACAGTGCTTTTCATAAGGTAACATTATAAAAGCCTACTAATAGCCAATATGTCAAAGCAAGAGTTTCGGTGCTTTTTTCTGCATGAGAGACTCTCTCTCTTTCCCAGGTAACTACTGTGACAGTAATGAAATTGGGATTCATTTGTCTAGTAGCTTACACTTCATAGATGTTTACTGCATCATAAAAATAAGTGAACTTTCTATAATATTCTTGCCATCTGTTCAGAGGAAACAGTGAAGACTTGCCTCTGCAGGGCTGCTAGCTGCTTAGGCATCCTGAGGTCCCCCAAAACAAGCCATCATAGCCCAGCATGAATGTGAGGCTGGGATGATAGGAGCTGCCTCTAGGACAACTATCCCCCACCCTGCCGACTCTCACAGCTCCATCACTGAAAGTAATGTTTTCTAGGATGTGGTCCAAATACAAATGTATGTCACTGAAGTGCTCCCTCCCTCCCTCCCTCCCTCCCTCCCTCCCTCTCTCCCTCCCTCTCTTCTTCCCACCCTCCCTTCTCTTTCTCCTCTTATCTCTTCCCTCTTTCCCTTCTATCCCCACTCTCAGTCTGTCTCTCTCTGTGTGTTTTTTCATCCTGTGTTCCTCTGATACCAAATGATGCTCAGGCTTATATCTCACAGCTGCTTTCCCCTCTCAGGAATGCATCATTCTCTTCTTTGTGTCACCTTTGGATGAAAAAAAAATACATCTGATACAAAGACTTGTAGATGAACAGCAAATGGACAGTGACAGTCTTTTCAGTTTAATACATTGATTACCATTTTATTTCTGTAATGAACAGTAATTAGCACTAATGAACAACAAGATAATTTACAGCCATAAATTACTAGTTCCTTCTAAGCTTTTCCACTCACCCAAATGAGCTAGGGAGGATAGTTTGAGACTTTTCAGCTTGGTCAATCCATCTTCCTGTCAGGTCAAGACATGTTCCAATAAGTAGAAGATACAATAGTGATTCCCTCATTTTAGGGGGTAAATATTCTTAATTGTTGACATAAACACATGATAAGAAAGATAAAGGATTAATATCCCAAATCTATATCCACAGCCCCTATTACCAAGTTATTTCTATTGCCATCAGCAGAGCAATATTTGCATCCCCGTTGTCTCATGGCAGATGCCATGCTGTGGTTTTGGCCTTAGGCCCTGCACATGGACTTGGAATGGTTTTCCAAGTAAAGAACTTAATCATCTGGAAAATCCAGATGTGAAAGTGCACTAGTACCAGATAATATCAATTTTGTGGGTTTCTTTTTGGTTAGTAAGTATTTTATACTCACTGGGTTTTATACTCCTTAAGAGTAGGGTTTTTTTGTTGTTGTTGTTTGTTTGTTTTTTGTATCTCCAATGACAGTGGCAGGCACAGAGTTGATGCTTAATAGATGTTTATTAATTGATTGATCCTTCACAAAGGCATAATAAAGGCTAATACTGAGTGTCCATATTAGTGGGCTTTATCATCCTGCATTAAGGGTTTGTGTTGTCATAGAATGAAATGCATCTAAAAGTCACTCATTTAATAGGTCATTTTTCAATATTTTGAGGATCTGTGATTTTGTTGGACTAGATGCTCCATCCACCAACAAAAATGAAAAACCTTTTATACTATAGAAGACTTTTTTCAGCTGTTACAATTCTCTTAACTACCACCCTTGTGTTAATAGATCTGAGGATTTGCCTCCCCAAACTTAGGTTAGTCTGAGGATAGCAAAGGTATATTCCAGTGTTGAGCCATCCATAAGGCCTTTACAGTTTATTGCGTACGGCTGGAGCTCATGTTCTGCTTTAACAGCTTAGAAAAACTTGGGGTCACTTTCATGCTATGAGCTTATCATGAGATAAGAACAGTATTTTAATGGTGAATGGAGATTATACTTAAACAGGAATATTTTGTCTATTGAAGTGGACGTAGGAAAAAGTTAACGTCTCCATTCAATCCTTTTCGTTCCTTCTTCTGGGTTGACTTGTATGGCAACCGTGAAGATTCCAGGGGTTGAAAAGGATCTCATGAAAGTCCCACCCAATTCCTTCATAATTTTGATAAACGGAAATACATGGGATCATCTGAAGGGGATCTATGTTTATCACCTAGGAATATGATAGGAGATCAAAAGAGATAATAAGATTTACTCCCAAGTAATGGTAGGAGAAAGGGAATTCAAAAGAACAAAAAATACCCAATGGATTCTCTAGATCAGTGGTTCTTAACCTTCCTAATGCCAGGACCCTTTAATACTCCTATGTGGGCATATCTGCACGTGGGCGGACCGGCCTAGAGAAGGACAGAGCCTTGTCTTGGTTCCTAAGACCATTGGAAATATGTGTTTTCCAGTGGTCTTATGTGACCGCCAAAGAGGTTGCAACCCACAGGTTGAGAACTGCTGCTCTAGATAGCTGACTGGCATTTAGATAACAAAAGAACTAAATAGCCCCTCAACTTAGGAAGACACATTGACAGGCTGTAAAGAGGGATGGAAGGGAGAAGGAAATATGCATTTATATAACATATCCTATGTGCCGGGCACTGTGATTTTTTTGGGGGGAGGGGGGACAAATATCTTTTTTTTATCCTTATAACAATCCTGAAAGGTAGGCACTATTACTATTCTCATTTTACAGTTGAAGAAATTGAGACTTGTGACTTAAATGACTTGCTTAAGGTCACATAGCTCATTAATGTCTGAGGCTAGATTTGAACTCTTATCTTCCTGATTTGACTCCAAGCCCAGTTCTCTATCTGCTGCACCACCAGCTACCTGCAAAGAGCACAGTACCTTGGGAGTCTTAGGATCTCAATCTGAAACTAAGCTCCACCTCTTACTACTTTTGTTCCCTTGATGAGTCACAGCTTCTTTGGACCTCAGTGTTCATGTCTACAAAATGAAAGGATCGGGAGAGATGATTTCTAAAGTTCTTTCTATCTCTAGAGCTATGATCATCTAAGCTAGAAAAATCTGTTAGACTCCTCTCCTTACAGGGGAAGAAGTTGGATCATAAATGAAGAAATCAGTGGAAACAAAGTAGCTTATTTAAAATGTGCAGTACAGCTGATGACCTGCATGTGGCAGCAAAGAGTTGTAGGTCAGTATTAAGCTTCTTTCTAGTTGATGACCAGGAAAATGGTAGGAAAGGGCAATTGTAGGTGTGTTAGCAGATATGTCCAGAAGAGAACAGTGCAAGCACACAAAGTCTTTTGAACTGGAAAGCTGAAATACACTATATCCATTATACGCATGAGACCTTGGGTGTTACTGAATGCTACAGCAAACAAACAAACAAACAAAAAAACACCACAACAAAAAAACATACTTAGACTTTACTAATATCTTACCTGAGCAAAACCCTTAAGTACCCCAAGTCTAATGGTTTCTTCCTCTGTAAAATAAGAGGATGGGACTAGATGGCCTCTGACTTCCCTCCCAGTGCTATATCTTGCATCCTATTATTGAAATATAAATAAACATATTATTTGGGAGTGATTTATATCCTTTCAGAGTTGGCTCAGGCTTTCCTGCTAAGAAACCTTCAGTGACTGGTAACTGATCTCCTCCAATACAATTCATCCCTTTGGTTTTAGAGCAACACTTTTCTACAATTCATCTTATATCATCTATAACTAATTTACACACTGTGGGGTACTTAGGTTTTATCATGCCTTTAGGGCAGGGACCACAAAGCCTATTTCTTTTGAATTTCCCCCACATTGTCCAATACTAGATTTCACACAGTAGGTGATAAATAAATGCTCATTGAATGGAATATGGATCATTCTGGTTTATAACCTGATATGGGAATAGCCTTTCAAAACAAAGTAGGTTAATAAGTTTAAGTAAATACTAATAAATAGGGCCATAAATCCCCTAAAGTCCCCACGATGTTAAAATACAGATTGTGGTTAGAGCAATGATGTCATTTAAATGATTTATGAGGAATTAACATCTCTTGCCATCTATTAATACTTTTTAATAGCTTCTCGACAGGCTGAATCAACATTAACTCTCCTGATTAATAAAAGATTGATCAAGATGTGAATGGGACTCAAAAAGAAGATAAAAGAATTAAATGACAGTCACATGCCTCAAAGAGTTAACAATAAGATTTCATTAAGAGAATCATGCAAATCAGGGAATTTTAATGCAGTTTCAACTCAAGGAATGATGAATCTTTTAGAAGAGGATCTTACAAAGTCTTCATATTACTTGTAATATAAATGAGAAATTATAATTTTAAGGCCATTTAAATAGTCATTCTAAGTGTGTTACTACCAAGGAGAAGGGTTTGCCAATGGGATATAAAGAGAAATAAAACTGAAATTCAAGATACGGAGACCCTTCAATGCTTTGAGCCTGAGAGTATAGAGACTTTATGGATAGGAGTCTGCTTATTTTTAGGCTAATAACAACAATGGTTGGACTAAGAACCCCCTTGCTAGATATTTATATTACTGAGAATCATGAGGTGGAGAACTTCAATAACCTGACATATGCCTCTTAAATTTAACAAGAGACAAGTCCAGGGTACTATACTAGAAGCCAATGGGATTTGATCACTGGGTTTGAATATTGCTTTGCAATGGACTACCTTCATGGTTGTGTATAAATCACCTAACTCTTCTCAGTCACAGTTTATTCCTTTGTAAGATGAATTCTGGGATCATAGATCTGGAAAAAGACCTTAAAGGACATTTAGTTCACTCTCTTATATTTTAGTGAGGAACTGAAGGCTCCAAATATTAAATGATTGCCAGCTGGATTTGTACCCAGGTCTCCTGACTCATGACCCAAGGCTCTTTCAATAGTACCACTCTGACTCTTTGACTTCCTATTGTGCAAGCTTATTGGCAAGGGAAAAAAAATACAAGCTGTTTATTAATCATCAATACTGTTGGTTAATCAAGAATTTTTTTTTGTTATTTCTCCTAATATGCAAAGGAGCACAGCATATATTTTTGTAAAACCCTGGGTTAAATGTAGAAGTGAGCATCTGAGGGAAATGAATAGAAAGCAAACCAAGACAAATGAAGATAGATTGGGGAAGTTTGCACAAGCTAATTCTCAGATCAGTAACAGGCTTTCCTGATTGCCCTTGTGGTTAGCCCCTAACCCCCACATTCACTTTGTAGTTTTATTTTTTATACTATATTTATTTATGATCATGTTTGATCCCTCAATAGAATGGAAGCTGTTGGAAGGCAAGGGTTCTCCCACTTTTTTTATTTGCATCCTCAAGGGCCTAGAGCATTACTGGCAAGTAATAGGTTCTTAGTAATGTTTATTGAATGGTTGATTGGTTTAATTTAAATCTTGATGTAAATCTGAGCATTTCAAATATACATAAACACATTATTTGGAATTGAATCCTATCCTTTCAGACTTGCCTCAACCTTTCCTGCTAAGAACCCTTCTAAGAAACCTTTTTATGGTCTTTCAGGGATTCCTAAATTGGGATCCATGAACATGGTTAATTTCAATTTTTTAAATGATTTTGATAATACATTTTAATGTAAGTTGTTTCCTCTTTAATCCCACGCATTTTATTGTATGCATTTAAAATAATTATTCTGAGGATGACTACATAGGCTTTACCAGACTGGTGAAGGGGTTTCTGACATTAAAAAAAAAAAGTTGATAAACTCTGGTCTAAAGCAATGCTAGGGACTAACACATGGAATTAAAGAATCTCAGAGTTAGGAGTGATCTCAGAGGCCCTATAGGGCCACATGTACCTAAAAAGAACTTTTTTCTATCATCTCTCACACAAATGATGATACATATTTGACTTGAATACATCCAGTGAAGGAAAATCCTCTCCTGACACATGTTGTCCTTCAGGAAACATTGGATAATTAGGAAAGTTTCCCTGACATAGAGATGAAATCTTCTCTGTAACCTTCACCTGTTTGTCCTTGTTCTGCCCTCTTGAGGTAAGGAGTCAAAACCTATTCTGTTTACTCTTATTGTAACTCTTCGCATTACTCAAAGGCAATTGTCATGACTCTCTCAAGTCTTCAGTTTAAAAATTCCAGTTTCTTCCATCCATTATTATCTAGCACTGTTGCCAGGCACCTTGCTTTCTTCTAGATACGTTTCAACTTGTCAGTATGTTCCCTAAAAGACATTTATCAATAGGAATTTGAACGTGTGATTTCATTGACACCTTGAATTCTCTGATGAATTCACTCCTTCTACCAATGCAGGTCAGCACTTAAAAAAATAAAATAAAACAGAGACTTTAGAGCAGGAGTTAATGACCATTTTTTGACATGGAACACTTTGACAATCTGGTGAAGTCTATAGAACTCTTCTCAGAATAGTACCTTCAAATGCATAAAAAAAGAATTACAAAGAAAACCAATTATATTCCAATAGAGCTATAAAATAATTTTAAATGTTCACAGAATTCAGGTTAAGAACTTTTACTGAGAGAGTTACCTAGATTACTAAGTGGAAAGACTCGCCCAGTTACATAACCAGAAAGTGGCAGAGGTGGGACAGGAATTCAAATGATATCTTTACCCATTATGCTATATTTTCTTCAAAAAAAATGAAGGAAGGGGAAAAGGAAGGATGGGGAGAAAGAAGGAAGGAAGGAAGGAAAGAAGGGAAGGAATGGCATATAACAGATATTTAATGAATGTTTGTTGAATGAAATAGAATTTCACCTCTAACAAAGATGACTTTGAATTCCAGAGAAGAAAAATAATGATAAAAATTATTGCCATCACCATGTTCTATTTCCTTGTCTCCATATGAAATTCTTTAAATCCCAGTTTCCTTACTGTTCTAAGAAAGTCAGACATGAAACCTCTAAGAACACCCTCCCACTATGATCCTAGATGGGAAGCAAACTGTGTTTTATATCAAAACAATTAAGAAGCAACAGATACATTGTTCTGAACTCATTAAACAAGCAACAAAAAACGTTGAAGTGAAAGGTAGGAAATGACACGATGTCCACTATCGTATTTGTTTTCTAGTGATTTCTGCACAGTCCTTTTTGTCGTCCCTGTCCAACAACCCCTAAAACAGTGAAGAATACAGATTGTCAGAAACAACTAACTTTCTATTCTGCAGTGTTGGAGTCTTTTTGGCTAAAGTTCACAAAAAATATTGCTTTTCAGCAGCTCTCCGATGCAATTGTAAACAGCAACAAGCCATAACCTCCAAGGTCATCCAGGTTCCCATCAAAACAAGTCATCTATGGCTTTTAACATAGCAATTCCAAACAGAGAAAGAAAATTCCTATAAATATTCAGGCGCTTCCCCATTTGTGAGCACTAGCACAAACAAATGCAGAACTCTGTGACAGCTTTTGGTTACTTAAAAATCTCATTATTCCAGCTTGAAAGGTAGTCAAAGAAGTGGCAAGACCAAAAAGAGGGTTGGAGATATATACCCCTAGATGATTTATTCATATGCTTTTTCCTTCAAATAAAAATGAATTCTTAAATCTATTTTAAATTACTATTTTTTAATTGGATAAGCATAGTAGTCTCTTGCCGAAAATTTATAATTTTCCATTTAAGGGACACCAAAAGGGCATTATACTGTCTTGCTATGGCACTATCTCTCTTGTTCTATTTGTCTATAATATTCTCAGTGCAAATTTCTCCTTATATTAAACTATAGAAGAAGATTACCATCTTTAGAACACTGAAATTACATTTTAATTATGAACTTGGATGAGAAGAAAAGGTAAAAGGATCCTGGAAAACCTGCTGCTGCTTTAGGACACCTTCCAATAGAACCATAGAAAATTAGACCAAGAAAAGACCTTAGAGGTCATCTAGTCCAAACTCTCCATATTATATGAGAGAAAACTAAGGTACAGAGAAGTTATAGTACTTGCCCTAAGTCAAGCAAATAATTATTGGCAGAACTAGTACTGAAAGCCAGACTTCTGATTTCCAGATCATGCCCTATCTACAGTAGCCTCTGCACAATTATCCAAACTAATGCCCTCATTTAGCATTGTGTAGTTATCGATTGGTCACTAAATTCTGATAACACGATTTGGATTTCAGAACCAAAAAATAAAATATAGAATGATAGATTCTCAGACAATGTACTCAAAAATAGCTGGTAAAAATAGTATTTGCCTAGCCTATTGAATCCAATAAAAGGAAAATAAATCCAAAAGGTTGGGGTGGATTTTGGGAATCATATACACTCATATGAGATATATGTATCATATATGGCATAAATATGCATGTGGTACATAAGATACATATATTCTATATACCATGGAGACTAGCTATAATAAAGTATGAAGAACAAACAAGTTGTCCAGTATTTATGAGATACAAAATGAAAGAAAGAAATGGGCAATAAAAACAACGGCTTCAAATGTCTCATATACAAATGCCAAATACATGGGAAAGAAGTAAGGTGAATTATAGATCCTATTTCAAAAAGGCAAATTGACTTTACAAATATTACAGAAACTTAATTGGGTGGGACCCAAAACTGGAATATGGCTCTGGAAGGGTATAAATTATTGTTTTTAAAAGAATAGAAGGGCTAAACAAGTTGATGGCATAGCATTATGCATTAAGGCCATATACTCATATGAGCAATTTCTGGAAGCAAAGTGGGGAAAACCTGATAGAGAACTATCGTGTGAACATCATTGGAGAGAGAAAGAGAAGTGATATTATTTGAGTAGACTGCCACTTACATGTATAGAAAGAGAAAATAAATAAGGAAATTAAATTCCCAATTCCAATTTTAGCAGAGAATAATGATATAGGAATGATTTCTCCTGTTTATCTTATCAGAACCCAGGAGTTCAAATATCATCTCTAAGCAGATGACTCACAGATCTTTATCTATAGACCAATTTTCTTACTTTAGCTACATTTGAATATTACCAATTACCTACAAAGCATCTCTAGGCATTTAAATTCAATACAGGTAAAACAGAACTCAATAGTCCTATGCTTTCCCAGTTCCCTAGATAAAACATCCTCCTCTCCTCCTAAATTCCTTACCTTTGTGGAGAGTACCACCATCCTTCCAGCCACCAAGATTTGCAACCTCAGGGCCATTCTGTAATCTTCCATGGTTCTCACCCTCTTTATTCAACTAGGTTTATTCTTACTGACTCTACCCATACTCTACTCTACCCATTGCCTCTACCTATACTCTGCCCCTTATTTCCACTTCTATTACCAATATCTTAGCTCAAATCTTAATCATCTTTCTCCTCTAAGAGTTCTCAGCTTTCTTTAATACTCCATACTACTCTCTTACAGGATGCTTTTCTTGATTTTTTTTTCTTATTATTAATCCTCTTCCCCTTTTCCAAGTTATCCATTTATTTATCTATTTGTTCATTCCTTCATCCATGAACTTTCTTTCTCTCTCCCTTTGAAAAGAGAATGATAACAGTGTTTCAAAAGAGGATTGCCTCTGGAGTCAGATGGCCTGGGGTTCAAATTCTGATTCCAAATTACTACTATTTAGGGGACCTTGGGTAAATCACCTAATCTCCATGGGCAGCAGTTTCCTCATATCTAAAAGAAGGACATTGGAATAAGTAGCCTTTGATGCTGCTTTCATCTCTAGATCTACAATCTATTAGCCATAATATTATCGTGTCCCAAAATAGCATGTAAACTCCTGGTGACAAAGGTCCGATTTAGTTTTATCTGTATATTGATATATCCCCTCAGATCAGGAAAATGTCTTATCTCAAATAATCAACGAATCAACTGTTGTTGGTTATTAAACACTTACTAAGTATCAGGCACTGTGATAAGTGTGGGGAATACAAAAAGAAGCAAAGGACAATACCTGCTTTCAAGGAGCTTAAAATCTAATGAGCATTAGATTAATATGATTCTCTTACATATATTAGATATGTCATAAATGCTTATTGAACTGCATTGAAACAATGAAGTAAAGTGTCTCTGTCTGCTCTGATTAGTTTTAAGATTAATAGAGTTTGGAAATTCTATAGTTCTTGGTTGGAAAAAGCCAACTAAATTATATAATTATATAATGCCCTAGGATAAAATTTGATGATACATGATTAAAAAATAATAACAAACAAGTCTGCTTGGAATGTTTAGACCCTTGAAATATGACTAGGTGGACACAAGTTCATAATGTTCTTGAATTTGTATGTGAAATCCTTTTAACACCTTAAGAACTCAGACTAAACTGGTAAAATATGTGACTCCTATATTCTTCTGTCAATTATCTCCAGTCTATCTTGTATAGAGTTTGTTTGTATATAGTTGTTTGCATATGGTCTTCCCCATTAGACTGACCTCTTTGAGAACAGAGATTCTTTTCCATCTTTTTGTATCCTCAGCACTTGGCACATTGCCTGACACATAGTGAGGGGCTTAATCTTGACTAAGAGACTATATAAAATTAATAATTTGCATCAAATAGCAAACCTGTATTATAGATCAAATAGAAAACTATTACATTTTAGTTATCAATTACTTAGGAGAAATGTCTTTGTGTGTCAAAATATTTAGAATTCATATTACATACATGCCCATGCACACACACATACGCACATGTGTGTATACACACACACACACACACACATAGATAGATACATACAAAACCACACACATGCACACAATTCCAGGATACTATGACATAAGAGCCAAAATGCTATAGCTGATACAGAGTTGGCCTGAGACTCAGTACAGGCTAGACAAGTCAGTGGATCTTCCAGTGTCTCAAGTAACTCTCTGAGACTGTAACTTACAAAGTGCATGAGTATTTTCAGTAGTTCAGGTGCATTTCTTGATAGAGACTTCCTTAGAACAGCGAAATTATAAATTTGATCAGAAGTATTCCTTTCTAAATGTATATATTTGCACACATAATTATCATGCATATGCATCTGTATGTGTATGTTACATATATACAGATAGATAGATACATAGATACATAGATATATAGATAGCTATAGGCTATTCCGTAAGTTTTAGTGAATTTTTAAACTATTAAAAATATACATATAGGGGCAGCTAGTTGGTGCAGTGAATACAGCACTGGCTCTGGAGTTAGGAGGACCCGAGTTCAAATGTGACCTCAGAAACTTAACACTTACTAGCTGTGTGACCTTGGGCAAGTCACTTAATGCCAACTGCCCTGCTTTCCTGCCTCCAAAAAGGCCAAAAAAATACATATAAATATCTACATATAGTAATATGTTTTATATCAATATATGTAAATGTAAGCATATAATATATGTGTAGAAATATACATATGCATGTATATAATAACCTTGCAATATATCCAATTAAAACTGGAATAAGTTGGAAACCTAGGATACAGATTCTCTACATTATCATCAAATCAGGAGACATTAATTATTGTGTCTATAAATAAAATAAGCACCATTAAAAGAAAAACATAGTGTGATAACTACCAGATTGACTTACTCAGCAATCATCCAATTTAGGGAGGAAAATATTGATTTACAAACCAGCCCAAGTCATTTGAGAAATGGAAAGGCTGATATTTATAACATTACTAAGTTCTTGTAATGTTATGAATGACTTTCTTATATCATTAAACCCATCTCTTAGGCTGTTTGACCTTCTTCTCTACTGCATTCCGAACACTGCCAGTGCTTAAAAATTATTCAAGGGTCCTCCAGCTAACATTTCTCTACATCTCCACTGTCTGCTTCAGGGAAGCAGACTATTTTATTATTCCTCCTGAACAGTACTTAGGATACTTGGTGTGAATATGGAGAGAGGAGAGGGGGGAGAGATAAAAGTCTTCATAGGTATGGTAACACTGTATTTTCAGCAAAGGAATAGGGCTTGAATCCTTTCATTGTGAGTTTATCAAAGAAAGATTTTTATAATTCTTTATATGTTTGTCTCTTTTGCGCTGATATTCTTCAATGCTCCACACATAGGGTATTAGAAATGGTTCTCTTATGACAGCAGCTGACAAAGACTAGCTCTTGACAGTGCAAGAGTATATAGGAAGATTTGACCAAGGCCTGATAAATAAAAGTCAGATCTTGCTTGAAAAGACAGAGAGTAGGCTTTTAGAAAAAAGCAGCCTTGCTAACTTCCAGCCCAATCCTGCCAGCTGATTGTGAACCTTTGCTAGGGTACACACATTTAGGGAAATGTTAACTTTGTCCTGTCTTTGGGGGCCACTTTGCAAATTATTCTTTTATTCATATAAACACTCTGAGTACCTATTGTGTTTATAATTATCGTCAATGAATAAGAAAAAAAAAACACCTACTAAGTACCAGGTATTGTTCTAAGTGGCAGGATTATAAATAAAGAAGTGAGACAGTCTCTGACCTTAACAGGCTTACATTCTACCACAGAGATACCACACATAAATAGTCCAGAGAAAGGAGCATGAGCCTAGCTAGCACCATACATGTGCATATATATGTATGTATTTTTGATTATTATGTAAATTTTTTAAAAGTTTATTTTTTTAGAGTAACAGAAAAAACCAAATAATTAATTATTCATAGGATTTGGTGTTTGAAGAGATTGATTTTTTAAAGCAAGACTTTCATTTATTTCAGAGGTATGAATGACAATACCCTCCTGATGAAAAAAAGTAGAGTATCATTCCTCTTGTGTTTGTTGATTCATTAAATGGAGGAGATCACATACTTATCAAATTGGCAGATTCTAAAGTTTAGAGGAATAATTAACATGATAGGTAAATTCAGGATCCACAAAGATTCCAACAGGTTGGAAGGATGGACAAAATTTATAGATAGTCATTGGTTCATAGATTTTGGAATGAGAAAGGACTTCAGAGGGTGTCTAATTCAACTTCTCCATTTCCATGTGGAAACTTCAGTTTCATAGAGGGTAAGTGACTTGGCCAAGGTCACATAGACAGTAGTAGTTGAGAAAAGGTAGGATGTAAATACAGATCTGATTCTTAGACTTGTCTACTGGCACTCATTTTGGACTTCTTTTCTGATATCTTGACTATGCCCCTGTGGCCAATACTTCCCCTCTTCACAGCTTGTGTTTGTGTGTTGACGTCCACCTTTAGATTTGAAGCTTACTGAGGTTAGAGATTGTCTTCCACTTTTCTATTTGTATCCCCAGTGCTCGGCAAAGTACTTGACTAATAAATGTTTGTGGATCATTAAATATTGATTCTAAATTCTCAACATAAGCTCCCTGTGCTTGTTAATTCAGCTGGATAATGTGACTTATCTGAATTTCCTAATCTTCATAGAATTTATACTGCTATAACCTTATTAAAAAACTTTTCTGAAAAACTCTGTCTGCCCAAGGCAAGACAGGGACAGTGGAAATACCATACAACCTGACCATGGAACACACAGTGTTCTCTTAAATAAAGGGATCAGGACTGAACAGTAGGAAGATAAAGAGAAAACCAGGCAATGCTTTGAAAGTCACTGAATTTGCTAAAGAAAGAACATATACTCCTAAATTTTCCTCTCTGAGAAAAATGAAAATCCATATGTATTTGCTTTGGGTGGGGGTGAACTGAGCTCCTTGTTTATTCAGTATTCTATGTTGGTAGAGTATGGACCCTTTCTCTAATATACCAAACCATGTTTTAGATTAGAGGATCTCTTCATTTATTCTGATAATCAGTAATGCTGTGGCTAGGGGTCTAGCTATTTGCAGTTCAGAATGATAGAAGAGCTTGTCTTTACGCTGCAAAAAAAGCATATTTCTAAAATTACTCTTCCTGGGGTTGTTTGTGGTGGCTCTACACCGAACCAACAGGGAAGTAAAGAGGTAATTATGAAGACACTCTGAATTCCAATGTGTGAAAAAGTATTTATTAACCATCTAATCATGCATAGTATAGTGCTAGGCATTAATAGAAAGCTTTGGTGTGAAAGTTATTAGTAAGAAGAAACAGTTGTGCTTTTATTAATATTGTCTTAGCTGGAAAGAAATTACTGCCCTTTAAAAAATGCAATAGTGGCAAAAAAAAAAGGGGGATTCTCTTCTCTATACATTTTTTTCCAACAGGCTAAGGAGTGTTTATGATGTTTGAGATATCTTTACAGATTCCTTTAGAAGAGATAATAAGCCTCTTCTCCTAGATTTCCCACAGAAATTGTCTTTTGAATCCTTTGAACATTGCAGTAGATAGAGCATTTGGCCTGGAGATAAAATCCTGCTTTGGACACATTAGTTGTGTGACAGAAGAAAGTCACTTAATCTGTTTGCCTCAGTTTCAACACCTGTAAAATAGGGATAATATTAGCACTTACTACACAGAGCTGTTTCAAGGATCACACGTGATAATACTTGTACGGTGCTTTGCAAACATCAAAGTACTATGTATATGATAGATATCACTATTATTATTATTAAAACTTCAACATTTATTGTTTCTACCTTTTCTTCCTTTTAAGTATAATTGTCTGTACCTGTTAGCTCTTTGACATCGGTGTTTATTCCTTTCTGAAGTACCAATGACAACGTTTTTAGACCTCCTCCTGAGATTCTTATTCATGACCTTCCTTAAATCTTCCATAGGGGTTTTCACTTGGGATTGACCTTTATTTAGGTTTTCTTTTTCTTTTTTGGAAGGAGGAGGGAAGGGCAATTGGGGTTAAGTGACTTGCCCAAGTTCACATGGATAGTAAGTGTTAAGTGTCTGAGGCCACATTTGAACTCAGGTCCTCTTGATTCTAGGGCTGCTGTTCTATTCACTGTAGCACCTAGCCAGCCCCGATTTTTTTTTTTTAATGTCAAGACTACCAGCTGCCAAATTCCAATGATTGTGAAGCAGACAGGCATGGAATAATAGGAAGAAAATTTTAAAAATGTTATGTTTCTGACCCAATAAGGTAGAGAGAAAATATCTAGCAATAGAGATTGGACAACAGTGTTAAATGCTACGGGAAATTGAAACCAAAAATATATCATTAGACTTGGTGATTAGGAAGAGACTGGTGACCTTTGAGAGAGAATAATTTGAGTAAACAGAAGCAGAGAAAAGCTAGGTGATGTGATTTTGCAGAGTGATGAGAGGAAGTAAAGAAGTGGAGTATGGAGGGAACAGGTATAAATACCTCTTTCCAATACATTTAATAATAAAGAGGAAAAGAAAAATAAGATGGTAATGGAATGGGACAGAAGAATCATTGGCTCAAATTGAAGGATTAGTCTTAGGATAGATAAGAGATACTTATTTTTTCATCAGTGAGGATGAGGAGAGAGTCGGTGATATTGCTGAGAAGGATTAAGGATTCAAAGAGAGAAATGAGGGAATTCACATGACATAATCTAAATATTCTCAGTACAGGGGGAGGCAAAGTCATCTGTTGAAAGTATGGTAAATGGGAGTGAAGTTGTAGGGAATATGAGAGTATAAGGTGTGAAAAAATACTGTGGAGAAAGAGATGGGAAATGAATAAGTGTGGAGTAGAAAGTACTGCAGACAACAAGGGAACAGTCAAATTATACGCTGGTAATTAGTAGGGGATGGAGGAAATTTTTTTAAAGTTCTCAGTGTGATGAATTTACCTATTTTTATTTTAGAATGAAAGTTTTCACTATGGCACAGAGACCAATTTGATAAAAGTTAAAAAAAAAAAAACAAAACAGCATAGACACACAAGGCATAATGTACACATTGGGTCCTTGGCTACCTTCCCTAGATCACAATAAGTTGATTTGTTACCTGTTTCTTGGGTGTGAGTTTGGGTGCAAAGTGACGGTGATACAGACAGACAGATGGGTTGGAATATGTTAGATTTCACCCCTTTTTCCTATAATTATAAGAAACAACAGGAAGAAATGAAGAAATCTGATTTTAGGGCTTATGGAAATTTGAGGATGTAGAATACCAGAAATTCTAGGGTTGCAGATAATGAAACATTAAAAGTGATTCAATAATCTTATAATTATAGGATCAATGCCGGGTATGGAGACAAATGATTCCAAACTAATAGAAATGGAGAATTAAAATGAGGATCCAAGATAGACAAAGAACTTTTTAAAAAACAGAATGTAGAATAGACAGAGAGATAAAATTGTAATTGCAGTACAAATTTCAAAGTTCTGACTGTTGCAGTTAATGCAAGTTGAAGATGTAAGGAGGTTTAAGGCAACCACATCCCTATATAGCTGAGGGAGAACATTGTTTACAGGACAAGCAATTGGGTGGTCAGGTTATTATATTGGCAATCAGCCTGAACACGGAAATTCTGTAGGATGATAGCAGAGGATAGAGCAGAGAAGACCACAATTTGGGTCCTATCGGTCTACAATAATTTATACAGAGTGTGGATATAATATATACAACATAACATATGTATATGTACATATATTCACACTTATAATACACATGCATGCGTGCACATGCATACATGCATATGTATATTTGTGTGGTTAAGTACATGCTTATATACTTATAAATATATGTATATTATAAATTCATGTCGTTCAGCCTGTATTTGATTGCCTGTCCTTCCAGTGGGGGTGGGTGATGAGGGAGAAAGAGAAAGAATCTAGAATTTAAAGTTCTATAATCAAATTTTAAAAATATATATGTATATATATATATACAATTATTATTATTATTATTATTATT
>CM053589.1:155383025-155432065 GCA_028646515.1 Pseudochirops corinnae
GGTGGGTGATGAGGGAGGAAGAGAAAGAATCTAGAATCTAAAGTTCTATAATCAAATGTTGAAAATATATATCTATATATACATATGCAATTATTATTATTATTATTATTATTATTAACTACATCCAACTGGAACTTGAGATACACAGGCACTGTGGTAGGGAGATCCATCCTGCCCTGCTGGAAAGTCAGAGGGGTGAAGGGGGAAGACATAGGAGAGAATATATTGGGGGAGGAGGGATACACTGGGATGGCTGTTTTGGGGTAGTGGGTAGGGGAAAGATGGGGAGAAAATATGTAACTGATAATCTCGTGGAAATGAATGATGCAAACTGAAATAAAATTTTAAAAAAAAATCCAGACTTTGCAAAAGAAAGATGATGTAAAAAATGGATTCAAATTTAGAGAAAAACCAAATATTTCCAAATTTTAATAGAAGAGAAATTAATGACAGTTAACTCTGTTTTTGTACTCAAAATGAATCAAGAAAAATATTACTTTCCTTAAGATCTGTGATCTCCTTGCCTAGAAACATGCTGTTGGTGAGTTCCTTCTGTTGATTCCTCTGGGGCATGGCCTTTGTCCAGTCATGCCAAAATCCCCTTCCTGCAGTGTTTCTGACCCTCCATATATCACCATCACATTCCTATGTGGGTAATTTCCACCCATCCACCCCATTCCTATCATGAATTGTATTTTTTGTTGTTCGGTTGTTTTTCAGTTGTGTCTGATCATTCAGGATCCCATTAGGAATTTTCTTGGCAAAGATACTGAAGTAGTTTGCCGTTTCCTCCCATGGATCCAGTGGATCTATTTGGTAAGGCAATCAGAGGTTAAGTGACTTGCCCAGGGTCACACAGCTTTGAAGTGTCTGAGGCTAGATTTGAACTCAGGTCTTCCTGAGTCCAGACCCAGTACTCTATTCATTGAGCCACCAGCTGTGTCCTACATATTGCTTACTTCTGTTAGAATTTCAGCTCCTTGAGGACAGGAAATGTTTTCCTTTTTCTTGTATTCATATCTCCATTTTATAGCACAGTGCCTATCACATGGTAAATGTTTGTTTAATAGGCTTAAACAGAAGCCTTATTCTCTGCCTGCCATGGGACTTGAGAATGTTATAATTTAATGGCATTATCAAATGTGCACTGGTTACAAGATCACTTGAGAATGGATGAAGAATGATTTTTTTTCTTTTCTCTTTCTTTCTTCCTCTTTTATTCTAAGTTGATGGTTGGGGACAATAAACTTTACAGCCAGTTGTCTGATAGGATATCAAGATAGTGACATCTGATAACTTTAAGACTACAAAAGGAAATGACAGAAAAGGAATTAGAAATTTTAGAGAGAAGAAAATGAGCAAGCAATAAACATGACAGCAAGGCAAAGTGCTCAATAGACAGCATGTATCTATCACATTAGGAATAGCAGTACTTTGGGCGGCTAGGTGGTGCAGTGAATAGAGCACCGGCCCTGGAGTTGGGAGGACCTGAGTTCAAATCCGGTCTGGGACACTTAACACAAAAACCGAGCCATGTGACCTTGCGCAAGTCACTTAGCCACAATTGCCCTCCAAAAAAGCAAAAAAATAAAAAAGAGAAATAGCAGTACCAAAGACTAAAAAAAGCTACCTAATCCATGTTCATAGAAAACACGTGAGTTGAGTTGCCAAGAAATTGATTCCCTCTCTTGCTACTCATTCCTAGAGAGATGTCTTCTTAAATTTGGCGAAATAAATCATTTCATTGCTTTGGAGGGACAAGGTAATAAAATCATCAGGAAGTTAGAGTACTTGGATTTTCTCTTTCTGCCACTACGTCCTGTGTGACATTTGAAAAAAAAAATGATTTAACTTCTAAATAGAATCTTAGGGCTCTTTCCAGGACTCAGTACTATATTTTTAACTTCTACTGAAAGTCCTCATGTTGGTAGCATCTATAAGACAGTTGAAAACATAATTCCTGTTCTCAGGACTGTACATTTGTATGTCTTTTATATATGCAAGTGTATCAAGAACTATAATATCTTCTGTGTTGGAGCTCCTTCCAGCAATTGATATTGCAACATTTCTTTAAATTAACATCATAAAGAGGTTTTCTAAAGCCAAGAGATGTTGAGGTACTTCTCTATGGCCACATAGCTAGTGCTTGAAGCAGGATCAGCTCTCAGGTTTATCTAATTCCAAGTATAGAACTTTATCCACCTGCTTCCCATCTTTTAAATACAAATTATATACAATATTTTCAGATGACTATAATTATGATTTATAGTGTATCTCACTTTCAAAAAAACATTTACCTAATTTCTCTACAATAAATTACAAAACCAAATATCTAGTTGAAGCCTAATTATGGCTCTTGGTTCTAACAATTAGGGAATAAAAAGTTAAATTCAAAGCCAAGTTCTTTGCAATTTGCTCACAAATCACTCAATCATATTTTTGTTTTTGGTATGATATAAATCTTTTCCACATACATATGTATAAGTTTATACACACATATATTTATATATATATATATATTCCAATTGATACTTGAAATTATACACAATACATACATGTTTGTGTTTATACTTAGAGATAAATGTAGAAGTAAAACTGGTGCGTGTGTGTGTGTGTGTGTGTGTGTGTGTGCATTTACTGAGGCTATAAGAATCAACAACTAATAAGTGATGGACTTAGGCTTTGCATCATGCTCTATATTGATCTGAAATTCAGTATTCTTTTTTATTTGAAAAGAAAACTGACAGATTGTCAGGAGACAGATAAGTATAAATTGGAATAAAGAGTTTGTGGAGTAGACTGTATCAGAGGAATAAGCATGACTTCAGCAAGAAGAGCACAGAAATGGGATTCAGAAGATATGCTTTCAAGTCCTAGTAATGTTAGGTAAGTCATTTGATCCCCTTGGGCCCAAGTTTCTTCATCTGCAGCAGGAAGAGGTTATAGTTAGAGAAATTGAAGTTCCTTTCTACTTTTAGTTTGTGCTTCTAAATAAACAGAATGAATTGTTTCTCATAGGACTAATAGATTTAGAGTTATCCCATACAAACCTCTCATTTTACAGATGTGTAAACTGAGGCATCAAGGGTTTAAGTAAAGTGCCCAACATCATAATCTAATAAGTTTCTATTGCAGGATTTGAAATGAAGTCTTCGTGAATCTAAACCCTGTGTTCTAGGCTGTTCTAAAAGAGTACTGAATTGGAACTTTGTCAGAATAAATAACACCATGACATCCATGAGGTAATGAAGAGGGTTAACAGAATCCAGCAGGAAAAAGGGAATCTATTAATGCACCTTGGAAGGATGGAATATGTCAACTTGACATATTCAATTAGGAGACAAGATAATATCATTCTATAGCATATATCTGGGCTCAATTAATCAATGAGAATTTATTAAGTTTTTATTACGTGCCAGTTACTATGCAAGACATTAGGATCATGAATTCAAAGAATAAATAATCTTTATTCTCAGGGAATTTATATATGGCACAGAACCTATAGGAAAATTAATAAAGTTCATAATTTCCACATATTTCTTATTCTTCTTGTGGAAACCTAGGGGAAAAATAAAATCAAGAAAGTCCCAGTAAAGAAATTGAAGGTAACATGTGTTTTGGTTTGTTTGTTTGTTTTTTAATCAATCCATGAGCATTATTAAATGCTTAATATGTGTCAGGAACTGAATCAGGCCATGGAAGCATAAATATAAAAATTAGACAATTGCTACCCTCAAGGAATTGACATTCAATTGATTCTAAGTAAATATAAGTACTTTAGAAAAGAATGGATCTTAAGGGAAGCCAACAGCGACTGACACTGGAGAATGAGATTTGGATTTTCCAGACCATGGCTAACCCATTTCACATTTTGTATTAGTTCAAGAAATGGAGCATGAAAAAGAAAAGTCATGAGACAATGAAAAGGAGCTTAGAGTCATTCTTTTTGAATGTTAAGTGATTGTTAAATGACATGTCTATAAGGTCCTACTCCAACGTGTTATGACAGGGAGGGGTTCCAGAAATCTTGAGTGTTATGCCACTAGAGCAGTGGTTCTTAACCTTCCTAACACCACGACTCTTTAATATAGTTCCTCAAGTTGTGGTGACCCCGAACCATAAAATTATTTTCGTTGCTACTTCATCAATGTAATTTTGCTACTGTTATGAATCTATCTGATATGCAGGATGCATTTTCATTGTTACAAATTGAACATAACCCACAGGTTGAGAACCGCTGAACTAGAGTATAAATTCTAATTGTTGTTGTTCAGTTGTGTCCAACTCTATGTGTAACCTCATAGATTTTGTTCATGGGATTTTCTTGGCAAAGATACTGAGTAGTTTGTCAATTTCTTTTCCAGTGGGTCCCCATTTTATAGATGAAGAATTGAGACAAATAGGGTTTAAACGATTTTCCCAGGGTCACACAGCTGGTAAATGTCTGAGGCTGGATTTGAAATCAGATCTTCTTAACTTCAGGCATGGTGTCCTATCCACCTGTAATGGTAATTAATTTGAATTTGAAGACCCCTTTTTTGTGTTGACAAGTGAGCAGGTAATTAACACCTTATTTCAAGTTAAGCAAAGGTAGCAGATACTTAGCAGTTAGTAATTGATCAAGCCACTATTGGGGAAATAAAAGGTATGAACTCCTGTCTCCTGTTACTGATGTAATAGGAAGGGGTTGGCTGAGAAAATCCCTGAGAGACAAAGACAGAATTTCTTGAGAGCAGAATCTGGTGGCAGAATCTGTTCTGCTGGGAAAAGAGAGTTTCAGTAGCATGTGGAGGCTGGGCTGCTACTGCTAGACTGAGAACTGAGTTAGAATTTTCTTTGGACAAGAATTGTGGATACTGAAGTTGCTGCTGCCAGGAAGGTTGAATAGGAACTCACATCCCCACTTCCCTCCCTTCCTCAGGCTGGAGAAAACTATTTTGATTTTGAAAACCTGGGAGGAGTGATTTTGATTCCAGGAGCCAGCTGAGATTTCTTCTGGGCCCTAAGGCCAGCCAAACTGCCAGAGGACTGAGGAAACATGGCTGTGGTGCTGGTATTCTGTCTGTCTGTTTTAATGTTGTTTTCCCAGATTTGTCTTCTGGTGAAGGACAGTGCTGTTGTTGCAGAGGTCCTGCAACCTTGGTTTTGGCTCAGAAGCCTTGAAGAAGGCTTTTCTTGTTGTATATTTACAGAAATCTTGGAAGAGGGTCTTGCTGATGTTTTCAGGAGTCCTGAGACTATTCTGCAGACAAAGAGTGAATTGATGAGGACACTGGCAATCTATGTTCTGGCTTTGTTAAGCTTTGTCTCCCCAGGAACAGAGATTGCTGAGAACATGCCTCCCATTAAGATGAAGAAAAGACCTCTCCTTGGGTGTTGAATGCTGTGATGATAATGTGGCTTACTAGTGACCTAGGGATGGAGGGTTTGTGCATTTTCTAATGATTATACTTAGTGATTAATGATACTTAGTAACTGATTGCTGAATAAGTGATGATTTAGTTAATTTAGTTGCCCCATGAGTGGAAGACTTTGATTATTGTACTTTGAGATGAATGAATGACTAAGTAAGGAGGCAAACCTCCTTGGGGATACCATATGACTGTACTTTGTTCTAAATATTGTGACCACTTTGGTGAAAACTTTGTGGCCATTTTAATAATAAGCTGTTGTGAATACTATATTGTGATTTTCTGTGATAAGTTGTAATATTGTGAATGCTGTTCCTTGATTTTCTGTGAATGTTTTGCTTTGACTTGTTATGGAATAAATAGAGTATTCACTATCCTGTGAAGTCAGAATCTTAAAAGCTGCTCACAGTAGCATTTTATGCATGGCCTTACAATACCATATCACCTAGCTTGCCACACAAATTGCATTAAATTCTACCAATCTGGAAAGGCTTTGAGAAGGGTCTCAACAACATACTGAATCTATTGTGTGAGTACCAATAATCTATATATGGAGCAACTCATCATTAGCAAATTGGCTACCAACTAAACATTAAAATGTCCTCAGTTTTTTTGTGTCCCACTTCTTTTATTCTTGGGTAACAATACATAAATGGTAGGAAAAAAGTGAGAATAGTGATAAGAACCACATGTTCTTTAAATTATAAACTTATGGAACAGAGAGATATCACTATAGAACCAATGTAGTTCAGTAGAAAGACCACTTGAAGGATTGACCTTGGCATCAATGAACCTGTATTTGAATATCACTTACTAGCTTTGTGACCCAGAACAAATCATTTAATTTATCTGAGGTTCAGTTTCTTCAATTCTGAAATGAGGGAGTTGGACTAAATGGCCCCTAAGGTACCTTCCAATTCTTAGTATGATTTTGTGTTTCTCAATTTGCATAATACTAGAAATGAACCATATCAGTATTGACTTTTTCATGATAAATAAAGCCACATAAAGAAAGGAATTTGCACTCAAACTACTGCCTGGAGCATAATAGGTGTTTATTAAAGATATCTGAGTTGGGATTTGAAAGAGGATATGGAGCCTGATCGACTGATATGTGGAAGGAATACATTCCAGAAAGGGGAAACAGTTCAAGTATCACCTTCAGTATGCAGGATGATCTGAACAAATGTGCACAAACAGGAGGTGAACTTCCTGATCAGTCTAGTATGGCTGGACTTTTGGAGCACATGATAAGAAATAAAACAGAATGAATATGGGAAGATGTTTTGGAGTCAGACTGGGAAGGGCTTTAAAAACCCTCATCACATCTTGCCTAGGTTATTCAATTTTCTCTTAATTGATTGTCTTACTCTGGTCTCTCTTCTTTATGATGTATCCCCTATATAGCTGCTAAATTGGCATTTCCAAAACATAAATATACTCATCACTCCCCTCCTCAAGAATTTTTAGTAGCTCTCTATATCTTCTAGGGATATAATCCAAATTCCTCTGTTTGACACTTGTAGTCTCATACAATCCTACTTAAGACAATGTCTGGTGCTCAAGGGGCATTTAATAACTGTCTATGGACTAACTGGCCTCAACCTTTTTTCCAGGTATATTTCACATCAATTCATCTCATAAAAACTACCTTACAGCTCAACAGATTTACTTTCTGTTCCCTGTCCGTGTCATTCTATCTGCTCCCTTGGTGCCTTTGCCCTGGGCTTGCCTACTATGTACTGGAAGGAATAACCTCCCTAATTCTGCTTCTTAGTATCCTTAGCTTTCCTCTAGTCTCAGCTTGAGTGATACCTTTAATGCTACTGATCCCTCCATTACAAATTTTAATGACCCCTCTACTATAAAATTATTCTGCATTTACCCTATATATATTTTCTATCAATGTATTTTTCCTCCCTAAATAAGTGTTTCTTGAAGAAATGAACAGTTTCACTGTCATCTTTTTGTCCCCAGTGCCTAGCACATACTTGACACTTAATAAATTCTTATTGAATGAATAAATGAATGAACAGTTAATCTGAGGAGTTTATATTTCATTCTGGCATCAGAAAGGAAGGACCAAAGTTTTTTTGGCAAGAGAATGAAATTGCAAAACTTCTGCCTTAGAGCAATTATCTTAGTAGCTTCATGGAATATGGATTAGAGAAAGGAAAGAGAAACATTGAGACCAATTAGGAGACTGTGACTATAGTCCAAGTGAGACATGATAAGGCCTGGAAGTAGGGTGATTGTCATGGGACTGGATAGGAGACAAGTAGAGAGTCATTATAGAGGAAATATTGATAGGGAGGTGAGATCTTGGCAATTGATTGCATATTAAATTCACTTCAACAAACTAAACTTAGGTAAGTCAGGTAGAGGGGAACTATAACTCTGTCACCTTCATACTCCTAGAGGCAACTCTAGTAGCTTTATCTAAATCACATTATCAGGGAAAACCAGAGTCCAATGTCAAGAATGAGTAAACTAGCACTCTTGGTCCTGGGACTTGGTCCTCATTTGATTGGTGGTCTAATATGTGAAATTCAATAGCGTTGTATTACTCTCATGGCTTGGGTTTGATTACTTCTCAGGGGAATGAAACTCCTTCGATTCTAACGCCCTAGAAAGGAGGACTGTTTTCATGATGGAATTTTAGCTGAACTCTTGTATAGCAGCTGTCAATCTCCTTTGTGTTTTTAAAGGCAAATCATCCAACCACACTTCTGTCAATTCAAAAATAAATTATCAAATACCTACTAAGTGTGAAGGAAATGAGGCAGCATGGTGGAATGGATACAAGGCTAGCCTTTGAGTTAATAATATCTGTGTTCAAGTCATGTTTCTAATAAATACTAATAATAATAATAACAGTTAGGTGAGTGTCAAAAGTTACTTCAATGCTCAATATCTAAGGCAGTGGTATCAAACGCAAGTAGAGAAGATCCCTACATGCCACATATTGGTATAGAATATTACACAATAAAATTATCTGTGTTTTTATGTTGTTATTAATTTGGTTAGTTATCTATTTACTGTATCTTCATTCTGTTAAACATTTCTCTATTATGTTTTTTTTTTTTTTACCCACTTGCAAGTTTTGCCTGTTGCGTATAAACGGCTACAATCTTGAGTTTAACACCGCTGGTGAGTTACAGATGAGATGCTGATCTGGATAATTTCAGGGGGTTTCCATACAAATGACTTCACAGATCTAAACCCTTCCTCATTTTATCGCCACCAAAAATGGAATGGGGATACAAAAACTAACAGGAAAAGAAAGGATAGGAGAAAAACATTTGAGCTTGAAGAAAGGAGAAATGTCCTGAAACAGAAATATCTTTTAAAATTGATCTTTAATGTTTATTTATCAGAGCACATTTTGTGTCATTAAGTAAAATGTAAACCCCCAAGCAGGGAAACCTTCCCTGGCACACAGCAGCATGTGAGGCACTCTGTTATTCCTGTTTAGTTATTCATTTACGTCTGTCTTTTTGTGACCCTGTGGACCATACTGTCCATGGGATTTTCTTGGCTAAGATGGTAGAGTAGTTTTCATTTTTCTTCTCCAGTGGATTAAAGCAAAACAGAGGTTAAATGGCTTGCCCAGGGTCACACAGCTGGTAAGTGTCTGAAGCCAGATTTGCACTGAGATCTTCCTTCCTCCAGGTTCTGCACTCTATCCATTGAGTCACCAATCTGCCTCCTAGGCAAACAGAGGTTAAGTGATTCATCCATGGTCACACAGCTAGCAAGCATTTGAGGCCAGATATGGAGGCACGTAGCTGGTTCAGTGAATACTGCTCTGGACCTGCGGTCAGGTAAAGGTGTTTAGTACTTGCTGATTGATTGTGTGTTTCCCATGGTCCTCATCTTTCACAATATCACAGTCTGAAAGAGGTGTATAAATCAGGTGAACATGAATGTAACCATTCAAAGAGTATGTCTCTTTCAGAGCTGTAGGAAATTCATGCCTTGATTTTCCCTGATAGAAATAACACACCACTTTCTCAAGAACACATTTATGACTACTGTTAGTAGATCGAAAGTAATGGCGAAAAGAAAGGGCAGTAAAAATATAAAGATGTAGCTGTTATTACTTCATTAATATTGATAGAAGTATTGCTCATGGTAACTTAAATGCCATTTTCTTTCTCTAAAGCTGATTAACTCAGTCAGCATTGCTACATTCATTTTCCTAGACATTCATATTTTACAAGTCAAGTCGCTTTACTCACAATGAAACCTGCCTTTTCAAATATCACATCATTTGTACTGACAGTGAGAACCATTAGACATAGAAATGAGTGAGCTCACAAAACCCCATTTGCTTTATTGAGCAATAGTAGCCCCCGTTCAGTCACTTAGGGATATCTTTGAGCTATTTGGCTTAATCTTCACCAGTTAGGAATTAAGTAACCCCCATCAGCTCCATGCAGTAGTACGTCTTCGATCATTCCTGCCTGCCTTTCCCATCATTTCCTATTTTCTTGTTCACTACACATACACATATTAACTCTAATTTAGCATTTATGTAGAAAAGGTGGTAAACTAGAGATTCTTCATCAGGAGTCCACTTCTCCCTCTGCCCAGCAACCCCACTGAGTCTATCCAAAGACAAAGGTTCTATTGGAGTTCACAGGAGCTCTTGTTAGCACTGAGGCACAGAGGAAAGCAAGATACCAGTTTGATCATTCTTGAATACTTGTCAACATTTGCTATATTATCTGTTGACTGCTGAGTACTGTCACCTCATCAAAGAAAAAGAGGGAAAAAAATGTCTAATTTCCAAGTGGTTGCACTCTGTTTTAATCTAGTTTTCCTGAGAAATCTTAAAAGTGTATATGTATATGTGCCACACAAAGAGCAGTGAGGAGAAATAAATGACAAATGTATCTGAATAGGAAATGCTGATAACACACCCAAGTTGGTAATCTTATCTCAGTCATTCCTTTAGAAATGTTTAAGCAATTTTCTTGATCTATTAAGAAAATCTGATGGCTAACATGACCTCCTAACAGGACCAATGAAAAAGAGAATGAAGAAAGTCTGAAGAATTGAAGTATGTTGAAGATGTGAAGACACTTTTCATAGTGTTCATTATTGCAAACAAATTTCTACTTCCTCAGATAATACAGTTTCAGATATAGAGTCTCTTAGACAGGTGATGCTGAAGTGAAGGGTAACACCTTGAGGAAAATGTCTCATTGATTTAAGCCTCTTTGAAAATATATGTGCATCTCTACTCTCTGGAGGACAAAAGCATTTAACCTCAGCCAAATGGGAAAATAGGAACTGGATCAATGTCTACTTGATAGAAAATAGACAACAAGCTATTCCTTAAAAATGACTCCATAAAGCTCACTATTCACCAGGATCACTGGTCTATTTCTTGAGTCATGCCTTACTTGGATTTTTCCCTGCTTTGAGATGTCTGACACTTTGTGACTGCTTTTGGGATTTTCTTGATGAAGATACTGAAGTGTTTGCCATTTCCTTCTCCATATCATTTTATAATGAGGAAAGAGAGGCAAACAGAGTTAAGTGACTTGGCCTGGATCACACAACTTGTCTAAGGCCAGATTTGAGCTCAGGTCTTCCTGACTCCAGGTTTGGTGCTATATTCACCATACCACCTAGCTGTCTCATTTTGCATAATACTTTATATCTTTTATTCATTTTTCATAAATGATTTTGTATTGTACTTTTTTGTATATGTGTCGTATCAACTCATTTAGTAGAAAGTAGGTTCGATGAAGCAAGGACTTATTTCTGAGCAACTTGACAAAGTGCTTTCCATACATAGTAGGCTATTAATAAGTGGTTTGTTGGATTAAAAAAAATAACTCAAAACTGTGTATTGAGGATAGAGAGAAGGGAGCTGATAACATGAGATATTATCATGGAAATAAAATCAACACAACTTGGCAACTATTCATATTCCCTCAGTAGATGATTAATAAATATTGAACAATCCAGAAGAGATCAGCTCTGTCCCTATGAATACCTCCTTAATATCCAAATGCTACTTCCTAAGGATATCTATATATGATCAATGTCAAAAGCCGAAAGAAAAACAAAATCCAAGAAAACTGAATGAATCTGCAAAAGAAGTTGTGAATACCACTCTGCCTCCCTCTCAATTTGTTTTGTGGCCAGGTTCTCCTGGATAGAGCTAATGAAATAAAGTGAAATTATCTTTGGAGTTTTTGCCAATTCGAATACTTAGGTCAACTAATCATTGGTACAAGTTTGATTTGGGCTATAGTGTGTGCAAAGTGAAGGGAAGCAATTGTTTTGGAATCAACGTTTCAGATGTTGTTCCTGCTCTGTTTCTGGAGTTGAGTTCTCATTCAGCACCATCCTGAGCTGTTGTTTGTTTTTGGAACAGATGGGAAAAACAATCATTATGGAATGATTTAATTCACACAAAAACACTGCATCCTGTGGTTTTTGAATGACATGAAAAATATGGAAAATACTAAGATCCAGGAAAAAGTGTAACTCACAATATGCCAGTACCTAAACTGAGGATTGTCTCAGCCCGGTGATGCCGTGTAGAAGGATCAGTTGGACTCTTAGATGATTGTTCTCTTTGGACTGCCAATCACTGGTAAAAGAGCAGCTTATGACTCAACTAAATAGAATGTAGTAGATGTATAAATGAGTTATACTCTTTTTTTCAGCTCCTAAATAGCATTTTCTTACAATCATACTGATTTCCTTCTCAGCAAGAGTTTCCTACTTGGAAGTATCCCTGTGCCTTATCTCACTGTTTGTCTCACTATTAAATTAACACTGAGTGTCAAAAGTTAAGACTTAGATTAATTCTAAATTTGTCTCATTACAACTTGGAATCGTAGGATCCCAGAGTATGACAGAATTGTTTTATGCTGATGTTAATTCTGTCTTCTAAGGTCAAGCTGAACAAGTCTAATCTCCTTTTCCTTTTGCAGTCCTTCAAATACTTGAAGAAAGCTATTGTATCCCATCACATCAAGTCTTTTCTTCTGCAAGCTAAAGATCCTAAATTTCTAAATTTGCTTGCATATTTTATAGGTAAGAACTCCCATCTTCTCCTTCCTTTGGACTCCCATAGGTACCCTCATGTTACTAAAGAGGACTTACATGTCAAAAGTTATGTAAAAGGAGCATGAAGGAAATGAAAAACCAGAAAATGAGATTGGGCCATAATATAGCAAGAATGAGAGATGACAAATGGACATACAGAGTACTGTGCTGATAAAATAAAAAATCTAAAAGATGAAAGTATTCATCACATTACTTAGTTTATCTATTGTCTTTATTAAGGCTTAGTCCTCCATGCAAGGACACAGAAAAGAATTGAAGTAAAAGATGGTATCAGTGGGTTGTGACATGCACTAGTGAAAGAAATAGCCATACCAATATGGTCATAGACTAATCAAATAGCAAAGTCTTTAAAAACTTGATCTACTACATATTATGTTATATAGTTATTGGATATTTCAGGCATGTTAGTTTTTTGTTCCAAGGTAGCTAGGTGGTAAAGTGGATAGAGCGCTGGACTTGGAGTCAGGAAGACCTGAGTTCAAATCCTGGATTGGACACTTAAAAGATGTTTAATCCTAAGAAAGTGTTCTAATTTTTCTCTCTGGTAGTATTCTAATCAGTAAAATGGGGAGAGTAATAACCTCCATCTTACAGGGCTGTGGTAAGGAACAAATAAGGTAAATGTAAAGCACTTTGTAAATTTTAATATGCTAAATAAAATTAGCTACTATAAGTAATTTCTATTTCAAGGAGAATTTTATTTCATCGAGTAAAGGAACATTTTGTTATGTGTCTGTATCCCTGAAAATATAATGTTATGTCTATAGTTGTTGTTACTGTTCAGTTACTTCAGTCCTGTCTGATTCTTTGTGACCTCTTTTGGGGTTTTCTTAGCAAAGATGATGGATGAGTTGGCTATTTTATTATCCATCTCATTTTATACATGAAGAAAATGAGGTAAACAGGTTTAAGTGACTTTACTAGGACCACACAGCTAGTAAGTGTCTGAGGTTGGATTTGAACCCAAGTCTTCTTGATATCCACTGTACCACCTAGCTGCTCATACATCTATAGTATGACTCACTAAATATTTATTGACTTAATAATTTATTAAATTCAAAAATTCATTAGAAAATTTCAATTTGAAAATATTCCCAAGATGGTTACTTAAACAGATACAGGCAGCACAGATCTTAGATATCTTTTCCAGGGAAAATATGTAATTTTTACCAGATGAAGAACAAGGTTATAATTAAAAGAAATCCAGTGAAAAACTCTAATAAGTTCTCTCTCTCTCTTTCTCTCTCTCTCTTTCTCTCTCTCTCTCTCATTTTTTAATTACACCTGTTCTCTTACAAAGCTCTCTGATAGGAAACAATCACATATATTTTATCACAGACAGTGCCATCTCTGTGCAACAGATATCACTCTACTCCTTCCCCCCACCAAAAAAAAAATGAAGATCACATAAAGCTAGAACACCTAGAACATTGACTGATTAATTCTCATAAGATAACCCCTTTTATGAATACAATCTCTTGCAAATATTGCTTACCTGTGTTATTTTTTTTAAGCCAGATAATCTCATCTCATTGCTTGTTTGATTCACAAGTCAAGTTAAAGAAGGTTTGTGGTTAAGAAATGTTTCCACATTCTATATCCTTTAATAAACTCACAGGAAAAATGGTTGAGAATGACTGACTCTAAAATCTCAATTTTTTAAATCAACGCAAACAATAACACATTTCACATTTATATAGAAGCTTCATTTTTATAAAACATACACTTTTCCCAAAAAAATTTGGGAAATGAGTCTAAATGTCTTATTGTGCCCATTTTACAGGTGAAAAAGTAGACTCAGGGAGATTAGATAATTTACCCATGGTCATATAGATAGTAAGTACCAGAGGTGAGGTTCTGAAAAAGGCTTCTTGACTCTAACCCAGTATTCTTTCCATTATATCTAGCAGCAGGTTAAATATCTGATCTAAAAATACTATTTTCAGTTATCTATTTCCATTAACTCTTTAAAATTACAGATACAATAACAAATTCTGGTTTGTATATTTCAGAACTCTTGTTCTAACCATTGTGTTTTTATTACTTATATTACCTTGCAGTATAGCATGTGGCATAATAAACAGATTTTCATAGATAAATATGTATATACATATATATATACATATATACATATACACACTATATATACATATATGGATTTTATATGTACATGTATTCATAAGTGTCCTAAATAAATACAGCACATATATATGTAAATATATCTATATCATCATCTATATCTATATCTATATCTGCATATACACATATTGTAGGTCGCTAAAAATCCCTTCAGGGTGGGTCTTAGATTGAGACCATTAATCCCTACAGATTGCTAGAGGTAACCCTGAAGAGGGTTCCAATACCATTTCTCACAAACCTCCACGTAATGTCTTCTCAAATGTAATTGAACCAGTTTTCATCTTTATAATTTCAGTTACAATGAATTAATTTTTACAGAGTAATATATACTGATAAGAAAAGGCAAGGACCAAAGCACCACAATAGCCCCATAATATTTGGTTAAATATACTTTCAAAAGAAAATGGATTTCAGGGAAAAGTAGGCATAAGCTAAGAAAGTATGTATAGCAAAGGGGTAACTGATAGATCCTAGGTGAATAGACAATCTTTTTCTCCTTTCCTGGGATTTTCCTGAGTTCCCTTTCCTTGCTGTGCCTAGTTCAGACTCTCTCAGCTTCCAAGTGGATGTATTGCTTATTATTTTCATAGTATCTCCAATAATATTGGCAATGAGGGAAAGGTAGAAAGACTCAATCCTCTCCTTCCCCACCCTCACTCTCATCACTACTTGCAGCCTTCTGGTTACAAGAACAAGGGACTGGCTCCTAAAAATTTCCTAAAGTTGACACCCAAAGCCATTGCTAGAATACCTGGCTACAATCTCCTGTGATAATGGGTGAGTACATGTTTATGTGTATGTATATATATGCATATTTATACGTGTATATGTGTATGCATGAATATATTCATTATATATAATATATGCATACATGTATATATTATGATACAAATGATTAATAAATACATTAATTTTGATGGAAGTTTCCAAGAATTATCTATTTCTAGTTCCCAATTTTGATAGACAGATTCAGTTAAGTTTGTATGACACCCATACTTTTTCTATGAACATACATATATATATATGTATATGTACACATATTCATACACAGATGCATGTGAATGCTCATAAAAAACTGGTGTCCTCCTTTTATGCCTCTTTGTAAGCTGACCCTGAGTTGTTAAATGTCATGCAAAAAGAATGTCACTAGGTCCTATTTAGCTAAATAGGCTCCAAGCCCAGAGTTATGTTAAGTTTGACATTTGTCATCCAAAGAACAGCTTAGCTATAAGGTGATTAAGATTCACATAGTTTTAAGGCTATATACTGCATCAGGATCACTCAAAGGAATAACCACCCAGTTGAAATTACTGATTTATCAAATATGGAAATGTATGAGACATATCTAGGTAGATAGATGATAGATAGATAGATAGATAGATAGAGGCAGGCAGTAAGGCAATGGACAAGCAGGTAACCAAGTAGGTAGATCAACATATGTGGTATATATATACCTGTAGTATTTCTTTTTTGCTTTTTGGAGGGAGGAAAGTAGGGTAATTCAGGTTAAGTGACTTGCCCAAGGTCACACAGCTAGTAAGGGTTAAGTGTCTGAGGCCAGATTTGAACTCAGGTCCTCCTGACTCCAGGGTTGGTGCTCTATTGACTGTGCCCCTAGATGTAGTATTTTTTAAAATGTCAAGAGCTTTACTAACATTCAGGAAGGTGACTCTAATTCAGAAAGGAAAACTCTCTCTTAGCTAGCATGATATAATGATGAAGACTGAATTAGGAATTAGGAGAACCTGTATTTAAACCCCACTTCTGATATTTACTAGTTGCCTGAGTGCGGGAAGTCCCTTAATTTCTCTGAGCCTCAGTTATCTCATTTATAATATGGGAATAATTGTATATAGGTGGCCTACATCATAGAATTCTTCCGAAAGTACTGAAGAAATGTGATTGATTACTTTTGTAGTAGCAATGGCAATAGTAATAATAGTAGTAGTAGTAATATAAGTGAGGTTGATGAAGCAGTTTCTCTGATCCATCTGATAAGTTACCAAATCACCTTGATAACATGAAAGTACATGTTTCTTTGTCTTAATACATCTGAATACCTTTCCATGAAATATGGGTAACTTAGAGACTGACTGGCTAACGTAGTCAGCCAATCAATCACGTCCTCTCGTAGGACTAATTATGTATGTATTGTGCCTAATATCTCCCCTTAAA
This sequence comes from Pseudochirops corinnae, assembly GCA_028646515.1. NCBI lineage: Eukaryota > Metazoa > Chordata > Mammalia > Diprotodontia > Pseudocheiridae > Pseudochirops > Pseudochirops corinnae. The sequence goes on from CM053589.1 coordinate 155,399,846, forward strand.
CTCTAAATATATTTCACATAGTCCTGAGATATCAGACAGGATGGCTTGTTAGAATTGCCCTAGAGGTCAGTCAATATTATTATCCTTGCATAACATTAATGCAATCAAACAGTTGGACTGCATCCAAGTGATTTTGGAAGAATTGGATTTACTATTACTCCTTTTCCATTTTTCAGTGGATAGTGGCACAGGAATATTTGGGTTCCCTTTCTGCTAAAGGCGCAGCATCTGAGTTTGCTATTTACTGAAGGAAATATCAGTCTAATCTTTGCGTGGTCTTGTCCATGACTCGGGTATTAAGCCCAAACAGTTCTGCTTGGTTCTGTCCTGTCCTCACCAATGTGTTCTGAGCATAGATTTTGGTAGGGTTTTTGTTGTTGTTGTTGTTGTTACAGGTCGAATTGCAAGTGTTTAACGAAAGTCCTACACATGAAAACTGACATGCTCCAAAGAGCATTTTCCCTCCTCACTGCCAGCTTAATTAGGATCTGTAGTAGTTCAGATCATTGGAGCAAAATCCATCTTCCATTATAATTCCAGAACTTAATTATGGATATTCATTTAAGAATAGCTTAAAGAAAGATTGTGGTCAATGATTCCTGGGGCCAATAAAGAGAGACATATAGCATATGCAATATCTGTGTAATCCCTTGATCTGTCTTAAAGTATTTTTTCTTTGTCTATCTGCAAAAATTGCCTGCATTTTATTTTTACTCCCCTTTATTCCCAGCTTCCTCCTATCTTTCCATACATTCCTTCTACCATCAGTTTAGATGGGGACAACTCCTCTTGAATAATACTGAAATTCCCTTGGGAAGAAAATCCTTAGGCATGGATGAATGAATGGAAAATGTGTATGATTTAATCATAACTTGATGTTTTATTATGAGTCTCTCCTTGAGTTCTGTGCTGTTGAACCACTTTATAACAGTCTTTTAAATACATCAGTAATGAAATTCTCTTGGGAGGACTTAAGATAGACTTATCTCATTTGGAAGAATATTAATACAAAATTTCAACATTTTCCCTAAGATTTCTCTCACTATTTCATTTAGTAATGCACTCTCAGCTTATCATCTTCAAAGTGTTATGTTGTCAGAAATTACAGAAAATAACACCATCTGCAGTTAGTACCTTCTCAAATATTACAGAACCATGAATACTTTTTAGCAATCCAAATACAAGAGGAGGCAGGGAAGGCTTAATTTTTCTTTAGGGAATAAAGACTGCTCTGAAAAGCCTAACCAATAGAACTATTACTCTCTGAAATGAAATATTCAGTAAGAAACTATAATCCAAAAGGCATAAAAATACAAAACTGGCTACAGAAACCTGCAAATAATCAGTCCAGTTCCAAAACAAGGCAGACAGAAATATGCTACATAACTCTATCAGGTTGAGTCATTTAAGTGTGTCTGTTGTCGTTTTTATTTCAACAGTAGCCGAGTACTTAGACATATGAAACACAAGCAAATTCAGAAGTCAAAGATGATTTGGATTAACTGTAGGGAAAGCGCTTCAAAGTATCCAAAAGATAAGTTGTGAGGTCTTACCCATGAATTCAATCCCCAAGTGGTCTGCTACACCAACGCAAGCAAATAAGAAGGAACAAAAGAGAAAGAGAGAGAAAAGTGGTTAGAAATGAACCATATGAAACAGAAAATCTATAATTATTAATCATCTAGAGCAGGTAGGACATCAAATTACTCTTCATAATACTCATTATAAGATAGATATACTGAAGGTTTAGTCAGAATAACATGGAAACCTGGTCTAGTTCTGTCATTCTTGTACACCTTAAGGCTCAAGAGAGTATTTGGAAATATTCTGAAAAGCACAGTAAATATAGAGTGACTATAAGAAAATAATCATAACATTAAAACATTGGTCATCTCCAACAAGGTATTTATAAACAATAATACATAAAGAACCAATTCATTTACATAAATCTGTCTACACGCACATGCGCATATGCACAGGTTGCAGATAAAAGGATGGCTTTGGAGTCAGGAAAACTTGTATTCCAGCCTTACTTCTCATGCATCATAGACAAATTACAAAGGACAAATCACTTTTTCAGTGCGCTTAGGCAACTTTCTGAGAATATAAATTACACACTAGGTTGCTAATCCTTATTGCTGGATTGTAAATTCTCCGCAGTTATGCCATATTAGACTTTGGGAAAAAATGCTTTGATTATGCCTCTGTTTATATGTGTGCATGCATGTATATACACATAAAAGTGAAATAACTAATTTGGTATAGTAGGTTTAGTGCCAGTGTTGTAGTCAATAAGACTTAGGCTCAAGTAGAGCCCTTGAGTCTTCTTTGTTGTGTTACATGTGAAAGTTAATTAAGTTCTGTAAGCCTCAGAAAACTAAGACTTTAAGTCATAGATGTGTGTCTCTCTGCGGATTTGTAGATAGAAAGTTGCCAGTCTACTTGAATACTTTCAGTCAAGTATTGACCTGTCAGAGATTGTGGAAAGAGTAAAGCCCTTCAACAAATTGAGGGGTTTTTTATGCCAATTTCGTTAAAAGATAATTATTCCATGTAATTTGTATAATGATTGCAGACTCTCCTTGGTACATGTTTATTTTCTACGTAATATTTAGCTGCCTGTAATGAGCCAATTCATATCCTGAGGACTAACATTGGTAGAAAGTACATAATATCATAGATGTACAGTTAGAAGGGAACTTGGGGCTCATCAAGTTCAACTCCCTTATTTACAAATGTATCCCAGTGATTCCATCCTACAGGCAAACACTATTCTACACACACACACACACACACACACACACACACACACACACACACACATACACACACTTTACTATATATACTCTATTTACCATTTAATATCCTTTAACATCTGACTCTAACCTACTTTTCTAGGCTTACCATATATTACTCATCTTCACAATTCCATGATCTAACCAAGTTGGCCTTCTTGCTCTTCCCCATGCTCAACATTCCATTTCCTATTTCCATTAGCACAGACTAATCTCCATGTCTGTTATAGACCACTTCTTTGCCTCTGTTTCTTATAATCAATGCCTAGCTTCCTGCAAAGTACAGGCAAGATACCACTGCCTATGTGAAATCTTCCTTGATGGCTCTCCTAGAAGAGAATCTTCCTTCAGCCAAAAAGTCATTTTGAATTTATTTTATATAAGTGTGTTTCTATTTACATGTATGCATGTTGCTGCTCCCAAAAGAAATTAAGGCACTTGAGGCCAGAAGTTATTTTATTTTTGCCTTTAAATCCCCTGTGCCCAGTACATTTCCTAGTTGGTAGTAGGTCTTTAAAATAGTATAGAAGTTAGCACTTGTGAAGCACTTTAAGGTTTGCTAGATGTTTGCAAATATTGCCTCATTTGATCCTCACAATAACTCGGGGAGGGGTGTATTCTATTATCATTCCCATTTTACAGATTGGAGCAACTGAAGTAAACAGAGCTGAATTGACTTACCTGGAGTCACATAGCATATAAATATCTGAGGTTGATTTAACAAAGGTCTTTCTGACTCTGGGTCCATCATTCTCTTCCTTGAATCAACCTATGCTTGTTGATTGATTGGTTGTTGACAGATTGATTGAGGAAACTGAGGCCTAGCACACTTTTAGTATTTCATCAAAGTCAGATAATAGAACCATAAATAGAGAGTTGGAAAGAAACTCAGTAACAATTTATCACAACCCTTTCATTTTTTAGATAAACTAAGGTCCAGATATGTTAAGTGAATTGCCCAAAGTCACACAGGTAGTATCAGAGGTAGAATTTGAATCCAGCTCCTCTGGCTCCAAAGGCTGTATTCTTTCCACTGTATAACAAAAATCATAGGAGAGATAACACATAGTAGGTCCTAAATAATTTTTGATTACTTGATTGTTTAATTGATTGAAATGGGGTAGTTGTCTTTTGTGGGCATCTCAAGGGATCATAAAAGGTCCGCTTGAAGTGTATGTTGCATCTTAGTGAAGCCAAGGCAAAAGAACTACTTTCTGCCAAATGTCACCTGCTGCTATAGATATGAAGCTCTCAGAAGACCCAGATCATCAAGATTCACATGCCTGAAAACTACTCACAGAAGTAAGCGATAAATTTGATCAATTTCAAACCAATTTGAATAGTTTAAACCATAATCAACTCGTGTCAAATATAGTGAATGTCAAGGAGAGATCAGATGTGACTGAACATGTAATTTTTAAATTATTCAAAAGCAAAAAGAGAATGAGTAAAAAAGATAAAGAGGAAAAAAAAAAACCTGTCATCTCCTATCATCACAGAAAAGAAGCATCTAAATTACAAAAGTTAAAATTATTAGGACTGTGTCCAGAAGAAATAAGTTTGATAATCTTCATTTACTATAGAAAAAATAAAACAACAACCAGAAATGAGTTATTTGTGGAAACTGGTTTCAACCAGGATAGAATCACACACATAAATGGGCAAATCACATTTAAAATAACTAGACCACATTTAACACTCTGTTGTGTGTTAGGACACTAAGGACACCCTTATCACTTAAACATACAATAATAATAATAATAATAATCCCATTAATGGGGGAGATGATAGAACAAATTAAAAAAAAAAACAATTTCTGCATTTTAGGTCATGAGTTTGAAGTTTTATACCTACTCTTTTCATCCTACCCAAATTAGGAATTTTTTGCTTGTTATGCTGTTTTTCCATGTATTTTTTTTTTTTGTTGTTGTTTTTGAGATAGAGGCTATCGTATTTTAAGAACAGTGAGGAAATAATAATTTAAGCAATTCCATCATGAAATCCTAATAACTCTAAGAATAATACTGAGATGCAACATCATGTAGTGGATGGGTAATTGGCTTCAAGATTAGGAAAACCTTGGTTCAAGTCTTCCCTCTGATGTATATTGGAAATTTGATGTTGAGCTACTCATTTTCTTTCTCAGTGCTCTAGGCAATTCCAAGAATATAAGTTGCAAAGAACATGTCATTTTATATTGATAAATGGATGTTCCTCATCTAAGAGTTCTCTAAAACAATAAATTGTGAATCCAGTCTCTCTCCCTACTATTAATAATAATTATAATCAATAATTTTGTTTAAAATCTTTAATTCTATAAATATTAACATTATTGATATTGACATATTTCCCTTGGGGGGTATGCCCCTTAAATAATTATCTAAAAATAAGCTACAAGTCAAATAAATAGCTGTTTTCCGCCTTGGTAGTATTATCCTTATTTATTGTTACTTGACATAATTTCTCTGAATGTTCCACATCCTCTCACTTTTTGAACATTCATTGCTCAGAATTTCAATTTTCTATTTTGTCATTTGATCCCTGCCATGACCACAATTGGGAAGGTAAATTATAGATTAATATCTTCAATTAATATCTTTGATAAATAATATTTTCAATAAAATTCCAAGGTCACAGGGCTATTTCACCTCAGATCTATCTATAGTTCATTCTTCCAGGTGACTCATTAATTGCTCTTTTTATCATACTCCCCAAATATACATATGCTACTACATTCAATGAGTTTATAATCTAAATGGAGAGATAATACAAAGACATATAAAATAATCAAATACGTATAATGTGTCACATTACTAATTACACAGGGAAGTAATGCCAAACCATGAGATAATTAAGAGAAGTGATATGTGTAAGTTACAGTTACTTGCTAAGATCTCAGGCAGGAAGGAGACATGAGATTAAAGTAGGACTTGGAAAGGTAGAAAAAGAAGGACAGAAGCCATCCCAGTAGGGTAATAGCATAAGCAAAAATATGGGTGTAAGGACTAGGGATGATGTGCTTGTTGAAAAGTGAAAAAGAATAGCCCAGGTGAAGTATAAAAGGGAAAGATTATGAAATTAGTTTAGAGAGATGGTGATGATTGAGGAAAGGAAAGTCCTTTAAAAGCAGACTAAAGAATTCTTGAAAAATGGGAATCATTAAGCTGTTTCAAAAGCATTGACATCATAGAAGCAATGATAGAGAAGTCACAAAATATTGGCTAAATGTATACACTTGTAGAAAATATTTCTGACATTAGTAAATTGACTAAATTACTTTTAGCCATCTATTTCCCCCAAGTAGTTAAAAAAATCTCAAAGATGCCAGAGAAAATTAGTTTTAGAGAAGTAGCCATATAATTTCATGGTGTACAAATGATTGAGGTTGAACAATTTCCTCTCAAAAGAAACATTATAAGCATGTAAGAAATTCTGTTGAGGATCTACCCAAAAATTCTGACTTGATTTTATTAGTACTGAAACCAAGATCTCATAAACATTTACTGAATAACCATGTTTTCTCAACTACTCTTATTAAATTATTTTATCTTCGGAACCATTGTAAGGAGACTCAATTGCCCCACAGACTCTTTAAGAAAACATGTACCATATTTTAAAATATGGAGCCCTACATCACATCTTTAATGTATGGGTCAAATAAGGAAATTTGTTAAAGTTTGTACCCAAAAATGCCCTTCCAATAAACCTGCAGAATTGGGTGAGCCAATAGAAGCCTATACAAAGTGAACTAATGCACAAAAATTCTGCTGGTGTTGGAAAGTCTATCATGAGAGATAATAGTATCATCCTATAATAGGAAAGATGAAGTCAACTTATTTATGCACCTCTATCCTTCTGCCTTTAATCAATTCTTTTTTAATCAATTGGAATCACATTGAAAAATCCCCACAGATAGGAAATGAAGCTGGAAAACTCCCTTTATAGTGAATATCATTCTGTGTTATGTCTACATCAGTGAAAAGCATGTCTTCCTAGCTCAATCCAATAGTCCTAGTTTGAGCTCCAGATTTCAGTTCCCTTTCAAAAGCACTGATGGCATGTTCTTCCATATTAAGCAGACTATGGCAATATGGCTATGGTCAGAGATGCACATCACAGGAATTTGTAATAGATAAGGAAAACCTGTTTTGTTTTTAATAAAGCACACTTTACAAACCTTATTTAAATCGTTCCCTAGATCTAATCATACAACATATGTGGTTTTTTTTTGCCCTCACAAACTTATATGACTGATTTCTAATTCACTGAGTAGTTAGTATTCTATTCACTCATCCCCTAAAAGAGCATTCATTTGTATCAATGGAGAGAAAGCAGGCAATCATGGAGATCAGACAATAGAATCACTCAGCAGAAACTAAAGACAGAAATTTTGCTCCAAAAAATGTCATGTTTAGGTCAGTCAGTCAAAACACATTTATTAAGTGCCTAATAGATGCAGACACTGTGCTTTGTGGGGATATAAGCACGTACAAAGAAATGTAGTACCTGTCCTTAAGGAACTTACAATATAATGGGTGAAGACAACACACACATGCATAGGCACGCGCACACACACACACACATTTGAAAAGGGAGGGTGAAATCATTCAGATTAAAAGAGTATGGCATGGTGGAAAATGAAGACATGGTTTTCCCATAAGCCCTCTACATCTAGAGCCTTAGGAAATTCTTTGTTCCACCCTTCAGTCCTCCAATCAGGTAGGAAAAGAGTTCTAAGGGTACTGGTAAGGTATGAGTACCGAGACTAATGTAGTCTTATAAGATGATGAGTTTCTAGGGTCATGATGCACTTCAGTCCAAAAGAATCTAGGTAGGAAATAAAAATAATTGTCTTGGGAACCCTCTTTAAGTGGAGAGTGTTCTTTGCCCTCCAGCTTTCCTATCAGAGAGTTAGAGGGCACTATTAAAACTGATTGCTTCTGGTTGACTCCATTCCTCATACTGGTTTTAAATACTGAATCTCTTTATTTCCCTGAAACTGGCCTGTATCATTTCTAACTCAATGTAAGCATTAATGCCAGTTAATGTCCACCATCTTCATCAATTCCCCCACACCTTCATGTCCCTACTTTCCAAGGTTATTATACCATTTCTGACTTTGTTCTTCTCCCTTCCCAATATCAATCCCATAGTTAACCATTTATACCACATAGTGTCATCAACTTTCTAAACTATTACCTTTATATATAGTTCCTCTGCTTTTCCTGTATTATTTTCTCCATCTGTAATTTCCATTCCTTTTCCCATGCTGCTGAACAGAGAGGGAGGAAGTAGGGGGAAAAATAAAACTTTACTGAATAGATACACTATCAATTCATGTTATCTATGCAGATGACTCATGGATCTATATATAATGGCCCAGTTTCTCTCCCAAGTTTTTGTCCTATGTCACCAACTAAGTATTAGGCATTAGACACTGGATATCCCAGAGAAATTTCAAATTCATCATATCTACACAGACTATTTCTTCACACAAATAATTCTTGTCAGAACTTCCCTATTTCTGTGGAAAGCACCATTATTCTTTCAGCATCTCACATTCACACCCTCTGCATCAACCTTGAAGTGTTCCTGTTTTTCACACCACATAGTCACTGATTGTTGCATTCCTATATCCACATCTCTTGAATTCAGTTCTTCAATGCTCACAGAGTAACTATTTTAGTGACTCTAATCAACTCATTACTTGTCACCTAATTTATTGCAATGGCCTCCAAATTGGTCTCTCTCACTTAAATATTTCACCACTACAATCTACCCTTCTCACAGATGCCAAAGGGATTTTCCTTAAATTTAAATGTTACTATGCCACTCCCCTATTCAATGAACTTCAGTGGCTACCTATTGCCACTAGGATAAAAATGTAAACTCCTTTGTTTAGATAGTAAATTCTGAGGGGAGTGGAGCCAAGATGATGAAATAAGAGCAGTGATTTGCTTGAGCTCTCTCCCAAACTCCTCCAAATACCTGTAAAATGACTCTAAAAAAACTGTAGAGCTACAGAACCCATGAAATGACAAAGTGAAGCAAATCTCTAGCCCAAGAAAACCTTGAAGTTCTACAGGAATGGTATATCATATTAGGCAGTGAGTAGAGTAATGTGGCATAGGCCATACCAGCATAGACAGGACCAGAGCAGGCCTCATGCAACTGAATCTCTGGCAGCTGTCATGGTTTCCAGGCTTCTCAACCCACAAACGCCAAAGACAGCACAGAAGGTAAGTGGGAAAATTCCATGGGACCTGGGTGAAAGAGTAATGTGGTCGAACTTGGGTCCAGCTCCAGCTCCAGGGCAATGAGGTGATGGTAGTGGTGGCAGCAGCAGTAGCAGCAGCAGATGCTTCCAGAGCTCTGGGCCCATAGATGGTGGGGGATTGAACAGCTGACACAAAAACCCTGTAGGCTGGGACAGTCCAACCAGCCTAATCCCCACTGGAAACAGAGTTTGACCTTGGCAAAGAGTTAGAAAGTCAGTTATTTAGCTAGGAAGATGAGCAAACAGCATTAAAAAAAATAAAACAAACCCAAAACCTTAGACTGTAGAATGTTACTTTGGTGACAAAGAAGATCAAAACATATAACCAGAAAAAAGACAATAAAGTTAAAGCTTCTGTATCAAAAGCCTCCAAGAAAAAAATTGAATTGGTTGCAGGCCACAGAAAAGCTCAAAAAGGATTTTGAAATTCAAGTAAGAGAAGTAGAGAAAAACTTGGTAAGAGAAATGATATTGATGCAAGAAAATCATGAAAAATGTGTCAACAGTTTGCTAAAAGAAACCAAAAAAGTACTGAAGAAAATAGATAGTAAATCCTTTCTTTGGCAAAATGACTCCACCCTATCTCTTCAGATTCACTGTATATTACCCATTCTTCCTTATGCACTGATGTGGCCAAATTGAATTTCTCTTTCATCTTCAAGGGGTAGTTAAATACATAGAGTGCTGGATCTGGATTCAGAAAGACTTGAGCTCAATTCTGACTTCAGACACTTGCCAGCTGTGTGACCTTGGGCAAGTCACTTAAGCTTGTTTGCCTTAGTTTTCTCATCAGTAAAATGAGTCAGAGAAAGGAATGGCAAACTACTCCAGTATTTTTGCCAAGGAAACCCCAAATGGGGTCATGAAGAGTCAGATACAACTGGAATGAGAGAACAACATTTAATCCTCAAACATAAACCTTCTTCCATCTCTATGACTTTGTACTGATGGCTTTTACATGCCTGAAATGCATTCCTTCCTCACCTTTGACTGAAAAAATCATCCTCTGTGTTCAAGGTATAAGTCAAGCATCATCATTTACATGAAGCCTTTCCTCATTCCAAATGCTAGTGTTCTCTCTCCCTGCCATATTGTATTTAATCATTGTCTTTATTTTCTGTATAATTATTTTGTATGTATTTCTATATGCACTTGTTTTGTTAGAATATAAGATTCTCATCAGTAGGTCTTATTTCCTTCTTATATCCCTGGCATCTTCAACTATATCTGATATATAGTAGGTGGTAAATAAGTCTTTGTTGAATAACAGAAGGGAAGGAAAGGGAAGGGAGGGGAGAGATAGATAGTAAATGAGAGAGTTGGAGAGATGAAGATTAGGGTCCAAAACTTCCCTGAATAGACGTTCAGAGATTTTTATAACTTATAAACAGAACAAGCTTTTTGAAAGATTTTGATGTGTATGCATATATGTATGCATGCATATATATGAGTCTATGTATGTGTAGTATTTCTATATGCACATATGCAAACAAAAGTGCATACATATATATTATGGAGGTAAAACTAAACTGTTAACTGAAAGAAATAAAAATGTAAAAATAGTGGTCTAATGGGGGAAAAAATGGATGATATATTTACTAAGCTACTACTATGTGCCAAGCACTGTCCTAAGCCCTTGGGAGTCAAAGACAAAAATGAAAGCAGTCCCAGTCTTAAACTCTCATTTCTGTTCATATTGTCCTATATGACCTTGAGTAATTCTCTAATGATTGCCATGTACTCTCAGCTATAAAATGAGGAGTTTATTCTAGGGATTATGAATATGATTTCTTGTCAAGTTTCACAATTTTTTATTCTGTTTATATTACACTCATATTTAATACATTGATAGGCTCACTGAAGTGAGTAGGATTTGACTGAGAGAATCATTAGTGGACAGTATACGTGACTTAAAATTTCACTGGCAAGTGAGATTTCTGCCTTTGCTCATGAATAGTGCCATACTGGTAGGATCTGTTTCACTGTTCTATAATATATGCTTGTACTATTCCGGGCTCTTTAACTTCCATCTTTCCTAGAATTAATGAAGATATACAGGAGAGATGATGTGTGATAAGAATATGATCACAATTTAAAAAAACATAGTTATAATCTATTCAAGAAGGGGAAGATGCATGGTAGTAAAAAGGTGCAAGGAATACTACCAGGTGAATGTAGAGACAGACTGCCACATTATGCAAATGTCTCATAAGAATATCAATAGATTAAATCCATTGTCACCTAAAACATTAAATAACATGCTTTTAGTCATCCAAAATTTCTAGTTGTTGTATGTATAATAATGAGAAAAATGAGGCACACATTTAAGGAAAGATTGTTCTGAAGAGAAAATTTAAACATTGAGCCTTAAGCTCAGTTGAAGATCCTACATACCATATGTCAAAGCCCTATTAAGACATTTATAATTTGGTCTAGCATTTGCCTATTGCATTTTGCAACATGCAGTAACACTATGACAACTCTAATTCTGACTTGCACAATCACAATTATGTCCCAATTTGTTTAGTATACAGGTATGCCTTGTTTTATGCAAATCACCTGCTCATTTAAAGTCCTAGGTAAAGAGAATCACATTGCACAAACATTAGCATAGGCCTTTATTAATTGTACAATCACAGGGAAATACTTTTAAATTAAAGTACTTTTTATATCATTAATTTTCTCAAATGCTTAAATATGCATATGTGTATGTACCTGTATACATATATATGTATATATATATATATATATATATATATGTTCCATATTTATAATGGAAGACAAAACTGTATTATATAATGTAAACATTATGTAATACTTAAGTGGGAGCCCAGAACACTTAAATAGTGAGCCAGTTTCAAATTCAAGAAGACCTGGGTTCAAGTGAAAAGCATGATACCGAGGAAAATGTGCTCACCAATATTCAAATCTTGTCTCCAACACTTATTCCTTGTGTGGTCCTGTACAAGTCATTTAACCTTTGTGTTTTAATTCCTTATTAAAATATAAACTTATATCCGATCGTAATAAATTCAATGCCATATCCCTTTATAATTCTTTCTATAAGGGCAATTCTCTTCATGTCAATGAACCCCATTGAGAGCAAAGTCAATCTTTTTCTTTCTTTCATTTCACCACTGCAGGTCCCAAATGCTTAATGCAAGGCTCCCCAAAGAGGCAGTAAGCAAAGAGGAATCAGTACTTCTCTGTGGCTTCAGGGGGAAAAATGTATCAACAGTTGCTATGGTAAAGGAGACATGGGCCAGGCAATGAATAATGGACCCTGATTCTACCAATTTGGTGCCATTGCCCAGAACATCTCTTCTTTGGGAACTTGGCCAGATACTAGTGTCCTACATAGAATCTCTGCTGCCAAAGTAATAGAAACAAAAGAGAAATTTGGTGGGTATGAGTAAGTCATGGGGAAAAAAGACAACGGTCCTGTTGTTTACAATTATGAATAATTATCTATATTGTAACAGCATAACTATTCCAATGGGAGGACACTATCCATTTTCCAAATGGTTTTTAGATGCCTTTTCTTTAATAACTGCCAATCCAGGAGTAGTTTCATGGCTTATAGTCTTGGTGCTATGTATTTTTGTTGCTCAGTTTAAAAGTCACATTAATTTATCCTTTATAAACACCTGAGCACCTGGGAATACTTGATAATGAACACAGGAGAAAATTCACTTGGGCTCATTAATGGATTAATTTATCACTTTCCTAGACTTAAAATGTAGCAGTGGGACTAAACTTTTTTTTCTTTTTTGTAAAAGCAGAATCATTTGAAAGTGTTATTTCTCCCATTTTCATGCAAAATATATTATTTCTGTTATCTATGTGCTCCCAAGATCCATTAAGTGGTTAATATCACAAAGTATGTATAAAGCAATAGTAACTATGTGATAAAACAGAAGAATTGAAATTTGCAGAGATTTCCTCTGTTCACATCTTTCCCCTTAGAGACTGGATTACTTTAGATAGGCAAGAGGATCAAAAGGACATCTTACTGTGATAATAAAAGTGAATTTATACACACACACATACATATATTTATATATATTTGTCTGTATATGCATGCATGCGTGCAAATACATGTAAATGATATGCATTTATGTATGTGTGTATATTTAATATATCTATATCTCTGTGTTAGAGATGGAAGGAGACCTTTGTCATACTCTAGTCCAGGGTTTCTTAACCTGGAATCTGTGGATTTAAAAAAAAAAAAGTCTGACAAATTTATTTCAGCATATTTGGTTTCATTTTATTTCTATGTATTTTATGCACTTAAAAACATTATTCTGAGAAAGGGTACATAGAGTTTCATTAAATTGCTGAAGGAATCTAAAACCCAAAAAAAGTCAAGAACATCTGTTCTAATCCAGCCTCACCTTATCACCCCTCAGTCACTCCAAATCAAGGAGGAAAACACAAAACTTGGAGAGGTCAGTTACTTTACCTAAAGTGACAATAGCTAGGCAGTGGCGGAACAGGAACTAGGGAATATAAGCCATATGTTTTTTTCTCTCCTCCCTATATTTCTATAGCCAAATGAACAATTAGTGAGAATGCTCAAATGGATTTGTGGATTTGAATTCTAATCTCAATGATTCCACCAACTTCCATCAACTTTCAGTAATTCTAGAATGGGGAAAATTTTAATTAGCAAGTTATTCCATGTAAAATGGTATGGAATTATCAAAACCTAATTACCATTTAATATAGGGAAAACTCTTTTGATGTCACTAGTAACACCACACATAAAGAACATTAGAGAAAGTGTAAATCATTGCACAAGTACTTCTTAAGTGCCAAGCACTGTGTTAGGTAATGGGTGTGCAAATAGAAAAAAGATGAAATAATCTTGTATTTCCAAGGAAGATTTTTCTAAAGGAGAATATAGCCAATGCATGTTTATGTGTAGCTAGAAAGGATTTATGAAACAGGCAGGGACATGCTATAGGCTGGGGTGTCTTATTCATTGAGTGTGTGTGTGTGTGTGTGTGTGTGTGTGTGTGTGATGTATCCCTCAGATAATCTGAATTAAACTTATTTACACCCTTCTCAAAATATCTTTTTAATGCTTAAAATAAAGCACATAGGATTACAAAGGAAACAAATTATATTAAAATATAGCTATTAGCTATTATCTCTCTCTCCCTCCCTCTCTCTCCCTCTCTCTTTCTGCCTCTCTCTCTCTCTCTCTCTCTCTCATAAGCGGAACTGAAAATAAAAACTCCTCCCCTAAATGACTCTATGGTCCCTTCAAAGTATAGAATTAACAGTAGAATTTAAGGCAATATAATTTCATACTTAGATATTCAGATTCTTGGGGGGCTAGGTGGCACAGTGAATAGAGCACCGGCCCTGCAGTCAGGAGTACCTGAGTTCAAATTCGACCTCAGACCCTTCTCACACACACACACACACACACACACACACACACACGTGTGCACATGCACACACACAAAACTAGCCATGTGACCTTGGGCAAGTCACTTGACCCCAATTGCCCTCCAAAAAAAAAAATTCAGATTCTGAAATTTTACCAAGATGTATCGTTTGAATGAATTGCAATATTAATATACAAACATCCAACCATTCAATGTATGACACTATCATTCCTTTTTATATTAGAAAATAGGCTGGATATTGAATTGCTTTATTTGATGTACTTAATGAAATAACTAACATTCTTGAACAAAATAATCTTGAACTTATAGAATTTATTGAAATTTGCAAAAACTTTCCAAAAATATCATATGAATCTCAGAACAATACCATAAGGTTCAAGTATTGCAGAGGTTATTACACTGAATCCTTAGACTCAAAATAATTTGCATAATTCTCTCCTCATTGATTGAGGAGAGAAATTGATTAGTCAATTTCTCAATCAATTAGACATTTATTAGTCAATGTTCCACGCCTGCCTGAGGCAATTCTAAGTTGGTGAGAGTTTGAGATAAGAGACAGACTAATTTTTCTGGTTTCCAGCTTTGAGACAGGGCATAGTTCCAGGTTTTTTCAAGGGAGAGGATTTTGTAGGTAGAGAAAGACTGTGAAGAAACCAAAATACAGAGGAGCAAGTGCCTTCATCATGTCTCTATCTCCAGTTTACTACCATTGAGACATTAGGAAATTTCCCCTTTGATGATATTTAGGACTCTCTTGTTTGTGTTTATTTTCAATGAGAGAGCACTTTACCCTGTATATTATCTGATATATTTTAATCTTTTTTACTCCTCTGATTTCTGTTTGATATCAGTTTGGACTTTTTAGGTTCAAGCTGCACTCCTGATTGCTATACGTTTAAAAGGATGAGATGACTCCATGGTTTACTTGACTCTCTTTCCATGAAATGCTAAGAAATCCATTTATACAGGATTATCAGGCAGGCTTGAAGTATTGAATCTCTACCAGAGATGAAAATGTTTTCAAAATAGGTTTGAGCCACAGGTTATATTATTATCAGTATGAGTGATGAAGAAACTTTAGCTCGGAGAGATTGATTTGCCCATACTCATCTTGCTAATACATATTGAAGCCCAGCTTTGAAATCAAGTACTCTGGTTTGCTTGTAGACCAAACCATTATTCCCTGTATCACATATCTCATGTGAATAGCTAAGTATGGATAAATAGTTTCATTACTATTATTTCAAAGTTAAAGATAATCACCAGTCACATATTGTACTACTATTACTTCCTCTTCCTGGTGTTATATGCTTGAAATAATTACACGGACTTCTGTTAACTAGCCAGTACCAAGTTAGGTTGGATTTTCATTTTCAGTATTTTTTTTTTTCCTTCCCAGAATGATTGGCTAGTTCTGCTTAAGGGATTCAGAGCAGAAGGAGATTTGGATAACGACCACTATCAACTTGTTGGACTTTAGCTCTCTTCCAAAACAGTGAAAATAATTAATTTGCCATGTAAATTGATATGTGGCCTAGGGTGTCTGTGGAATCAGGATGTAAACCAGTGATGTGAATAAAGGGAGAGACTGAATTGTGATCTACAATTGTGTTACTTTAGTGTGATAGAGGCTTTTTTAATCTGTATTGCTCAGCACCAACAGAGTAACTGCAATACAACTTGTTTTCTATCATATTAGTAATTCTGCCCAAAACTTCCCAATTTTCTATTGTGTTAAATGGAATAATAATAACTTACATTTATATAAAAATTTCAAGTTTGCAAAATGATTTCTAAGTATTATTTCATTCAATACTCACAACTATCCTGTATGATAGGTATTGTCTTTAGATGAAGAAACTGAAGATCAATTATGTAAGTGATTTCCCCATTGTTCCAAAGTTAATAAGAATCTGGGGCCAAATGAAATCTTGGGTCTTCAAGCACATCTGCCTAGTTTTGAAAGGTCTCCCTTCCTACTAAGGCTTTTGTCTCTACTGTTTCCTCTCTCTCTCATCCAGAAATTCAAAACATAACTGTACTTCAAGACCAAGATCAATTTCCACTTTCTCTAAGAAGCCTTCCCTGATTTCTCCAGTCTTCATTGATAGCTCTCCAAATTGATGTTCTATAACTGTTAATGACATTTTCTCTCTCTAAAGATTACTATTTAAAGCATTATAAATTGTCTGCTGCCCTCTTACTTTCCAAATAGAATGTTTGTTCATTCTGGATAAGAACTAGTGTTATACCCTCAATGAATACTGATTGATTGAAATACAACTTCAACAATGGAAAAATTACTTGTTTTCTACTTAGACTCAGAAGCACTTTATTTTGTTTGTATGCAGCTCTAAAAAAAAAAAAAAGAAAGAAAATATACTTGGTCAAAACAAGTCACTCTCTAGAGCAAGAAAAGACCTGGAAAAGGTTATATAAGATTTCATTTGAAATATCTAACTCAATAAAGTTTTTAAATATCTTATTCACATGAATAGAGTCATTTGTTTGTCCAGTAGTATTCTTTAAACTACACTGGCAAGTCTTCAAATGCATTTTTTTTCCTTTAAGTTTACAAGGTAGTAGATACCATTTTGACATTTTGGCTGCTTTTCTATTGATAGAAATATCATTCAATTAAAATCGGTTTCATCCCATCTGGTTTAGAAAGACTTTGAATCACCATTCACACTAAGATATCCTAAATCTCTGCTAGTTTCTTTCCAAAAAAAAAAAAATATTCTAAAGATAAGGAAGGACATCTGTATTAGATCTTGATATTTAAAGAAAATGCAAATGATGATCTGGGTATTTTGATGATCTGAGAATGAATTCATTGGATAATAAAAATATGAAATATGACAATTGATACACCAAAAGAAAACTGGATGAAATGGTAGAAGCTCCAAAGAAAACAGTGTAGTTTGATACACATACACACACACACACACACACACAGAGTGGGCACCCTTTTTTTCCCCCTATACATTCAATATATGGAGGCCTTTCTAAATCCTCATAATCCTTTTCAATCTCATTAATTCATGCCACTGTTTTACCTTCCTTTTCTTATTTATACAAGCTTCAACTCAAAGAATACACTCCTGCTCAGTTCCTTCATCATCTCTTCTCCAGAGTGGAATTCTTTACCCTTGCATCTTAGGAGCATTTATTCATAAATTAACATTAAATAATCTTCTTCCTCTTCTATTTTAAAATAGAAGATTTCTTTTGGGCATTTCTCAAAATAGTCTGTATTTTAGCAAATGGAGTTTAATGGATTAGTGGGCCACAATCATCTATTTTTTTCTAATTCCACAAATTTCTGATGCCAAAATTCTAATATTTCACTAGAATTATAAGCTTTATTCTCATCCTTTGGGAATGAATTTGATTCTCATTTTTTTTCCTGTTACTAGTTCAAAGTTTTTCTTCATTCTTTAAGAGCTTTTCTCCATCAATTAGAACAATCCATTAAATTTTCTTTTACAGTGTATTCTTAATTTCAGGGTCATATAATTGTCTTCAACATAATGGGGGATTCCTTTATTGTCATGTTTTCACCCACAACTGTTAGCTAGAAAAAAAAAAATTTAAGAATCTTCTCTCTTTTTTTTTTAGAGGTATAGTACACTGATAGTTAGCCTAAATTGATGTCCATGTTCACAGTCTAATGCTGGGTCATCGCATATGTTCACTACATTTTAAATTGGCATTTCGCCCATTTTATCTTTTTCAAAAGTACTCAAAACATGCTTTATTTCAAATTATATTGTACTCAAAAAGCAAATTCTTCTGATTAATGTGGTGCCTTTCTAAACATTTCCTCTTAGTCTCTCTCCCATATTTATTTTTTCTCATTATTTCACTATTTTATTTTGTAACACTAATACAATTTCCAAGTTTGTATTATGACCTGTTATATCAAGCCGTTCTTCAAAAATGGACATTCCATGCCTTTGATTCTAATCCAATGCCATTCCAAAAGTGACTACTATTAAATAACTACTGTGTTCAAAGAACTGTGCTGGGTACTAGGTTGGGATTAAAAGAAAAAAAAGAATAATATTTTCTTACCATCAAGGAGTTTACATTTTACTCTAAAATCCTACTAACTTTTATGGTAAAGTACTTTTAGTGTCCTTCCTAGGTTGCACTATATTCTGCATATCAATAATTTCCCATTTTTGACTGGGAACATTTTGGCAGATCATCTCTCAGGAAAATAGTTTAAAAAATGATATGATTCCATGTAAGAATAAAAGGCAGAGAGAACTGTAATTTACCAGAATTATGAGAATAAAAAGGGGGCAAATGACTTATCAATTCTTGACTATGCAGAGAACTAAACTATATGTCATGAGATTATAATTCAGTGAAGAATATCACTGCATCTATCATAGAATGTCAGCCCTAAAAGGAACCTGAAAATGATCTATTTAATCCCTTCATTTTACAAAAGGGGAAAGTAATCTTAAGGAAGGGAAACCTCTGGTTCAAAGTTAAATAATTACTTAAAGGAAGAAGATGAAAGCAGAAGAAAGAAACCAGACTATCTGTTATCTAAGCAAAGACCTTTTCTACTTTGCCATGTTGGCTCTCACCTCCTCTGGGTAGAATATGTATTCAAACATATTTTACAAATACAAATGTATCTTCTAATGTTTATTCACATCTGGACACTAATATTTTGAAAGGCAGTTTTGTTGGCATGTAGGTATATAGAACAATCACTTGGAGATGGTATTGTTTTGGTTTTTTTTCTTATAATTTAGTTGCAGTAACCAAAGGATAGAGGTCACGTTTCAAAAAGTGGCATAAAAGAACCTTGTAAATTAAGGTGATGGTTGATTCCATTATATTCTGTTGCATACATTGTAACTAAGTGACCTTCCATTTATAACACAGTTTCCTGAAGAGACTTTTTATAATGAAAAGAAAAACTCGTAAGACACATATTAATTAAAAATAGGAGACTAAAAGTACACTATTTCCATATGGCAAGTTTCTACATGAAAAGAATCAAAGTTAACGAAATTATTTTTTACCATTGGTCAATAACTCCAATATGTAATCTTGCCACCGGGAAAAAAAGTCAGCCAAAGAGCTTTCTTCCTTCTAAAATACTGATTAGTTTTTCTCACTTTGTGAAAGGTTGAAATAAGACAAAGATAAATTGGCTTTTCAAATCCCTTCTCATCCCCACCCACATGGTATAGTCTTTCAGCAGCAGAAATAAAAGGTAAATTATTTCATAAGCAAGACAAATAAAAATTGCAAATCATACCCTGAAACAATATGCAAAGATTTAAAAGCATATTACCTAGGAAGATTTTGGAAACCAATATATAAATTATCTCCTTTGTACTGTAGTGTGTTAAAAAAAAAATAAATTTGGCTGCAGAATCTGTGTATGTGTTTGATTTATTTTTAGGAAATTCAACTCTTCAAATTAAAGGGATGCTTTTATTAATACTGTTCAAGGTTCCAAGTATTATGTAGGTAATCTGTTTCTGAATTAGTGCAGTTGGGTATGATAATCCCATCATAGGCAATATATTTGGGAAGCTGCAGTGCTTCCAGAGAAAGACCACCGGTATGGTGAAGGGACTCATATTCATGTCATGTGAGGATGGGTTTAAGGCAATGTTACTTCTTAGGCTGGGGAAGAGGAGATTCAGGAGGGGCACCATTGTTGTCTTCTGGTTCCTAAAGTGCTGTTATGTGGAAGAAGAACTGTTGTCATTCAGTTATTTCAGTTTTGTCTGACTGCTCATGACCCCATTTGGGGTTTTCTTGGCAGAGATACTGGAATTGTTTGCCATTTCCCTCTCTAGCACATTTACAAATGAGGAAACTGAGGCAAACATGGTTAAGTAGCTTGACCATGGTCACACATCTAGTAAGTGTCTGAAACTACATTTGAATTCAGGTTTTCCAAACTCCGAGTTTGGCACTCTATCCACTCTGCCAACTAGCAGTCCTAGAAGAGGAATCATACTACTTCCATTTAACTCCTATGAGGAAAACCAAAGGCAAACACTTCTCAATAAGTTGAGCTATCCAGGTGTTGAATGGGCTTTCTTAGGAGGTAAAGGATTCATTGAACTTCTTTAATTTAAAAAAAAAAAAAGGTTAGATGATCACTTGTTACAGAAATCATAGAGGAGGCTCTTTCAGGGGATACAGATGGGACTACAGAGCCACTAATGTCCCTTCCAACTCTGAAATTGTGACATTCTATGAATTTTTGATCTGTGCTTCTGTTTTTCTAAATTTTCTATAAATACATATTGGGTAAGTTATTCATTTAAGATGGCACATATAAATAAGTCAATGGTCATGGAGACCTTTTATTGACATTTACTGTAATTAGCCTAGGCATCGACAAATTAGCAGGGCTGTGACAAAGGGGGGAAATTAGTGAAATATACCAACAAAACAATCAAATAATAACCATAAATTAACATTTTGATGAAATTTTAATGTTCCAAAGAGTTTAGTCCAAAATCTTTCTTATACATTTAGAGGAACTGAGGTTACATAAAGGCAAAGATTTTTGGCCAAGGTCACCTCATAAATAAGTGGCAAGGTGTGGAGCCAGAATCACATTTTCTAGCTCCAAAGGGAATATTCTTTCTAGTATTACAGTGATATGCTTGTCCCTTAATTATATTATAAATTCTAGGAGATTAAAGACTATGTCCTACCTAAATTTTGCTTCTTCCCCAGGGCAGATCTTAATACTCTTAAGCATTTAATAAATGTTTATTAGACTTAATTGACCTGAAATTGAGTTGAATTTGAATTATAGAGCCTGGTGACTGACTCATCATCTTCTTCCACCTAAACTAATTTTCTCGTCCTTTTCCTATTTCTGTCAGTATATTAGTTTCTTAATCATTTAGGCTCCAAATTAAACTTTGTTGTTTCTTTTAAAATATATATAGCTTATGTTTTAGATTCTGAATTTAATAGACAACTAATAAAATGCATATTTCCATTTCATAGTAGAATACAAAAATGTGACATAAATAATACTGAATAATTATTATATACAGTTTTCTTTTAAAATTTTAATAAATTAATTATGAAGTTTTCAAAGCTTTACCATTTATTATTCTTTCTGGTTTTAATCCATTGCTCTGTCTTGCAAAATATGTATATGCATACATTTTTTTTTCCCGTCTTCAGTTGTGTCCAACTCTTTATGACCCCACTTGGGATATTATTGGCAAAGCAACTGGAGTAGTTTGACTTTTCCTTCCTCAGCTTAGATGAAGATGAAGAAAAAGGTAAGGAAACTGAGGCAAACAGGTTTGAGTGACTTGCCCAGGGTCACATAGTTAGTAAGTTTTTGAGGCCACATCTGAATTCAGAAAGATGAGTCTTCCTGACTATAGGTCCAGCACCCTACCCACTGTGTCACCTAGCTGTCCTATATACACATAAATACACAGATATATTTCTGTGTATGTGTATATGTATATATACACACACATACACATACATACATATACATGCATATATATATCCACACACACATACACACACACACACAAACATACCTGTGTGTGTGTGTGTGTGTTTCAATGACTGTTTTCATCCTTTAGGTTTTCTTTCTTCCTTAGTTGTTTTTTTTTTTTGTCTATCCTAACTCTACTCCTCCTTTTCTGTCTCATCTTTCAATTGAAAAAGAAGAAAAAAAAACACAGAAAAATCTTGCAAAAAATATACATAATCATGCGAAAATAAATTCCCATATTGTGGGAGTTTGAAAGTGTATACCTTATTTTACATGTGAATCTATCAGTTCTCTTTCCAGATGTATGCAGCATGTTTCATCATCAATCCAAAGAAATCATGTTTTGTCACTTAATACAGCTCAATTTTATCAAAGTTGTTTTTATTTATAATGTAGTTATTTTTCTATGAATTGTTATCCAATTCTGATTATTTCCCTGCACATGAATCTATCTAAATCATCCAAGGTTTCTCTGAAACCTTCCTTTTTGTCATTCACAATAATATTACCATAATTCATTTAGCCATTCCTCAATTGCAGACATTCTCTTACTTTCCAGATCACTGTTATTTAAAAAAAACTGATGCACATATTTTTGTGTATGTGAACTCTTTTCCACTATCTTTGATTTATTTTTGAGTGCATATTGCATCTAATATTTGTCTTTTCCCTTTTTTTAGAAAAAAAATATCAATCTGACTGATATGAGGTAAAATATTAGCACTGTTTTAGTTTTCATTTCTGTAATTATTGATGTTTTTGAGCGATATATATACATATATCATTGATAGCTTGGAGTTTTCCTTGTCACAAAACTGCCTGTTTATATCCTTCAACAATTTATCTATTGGAGAATGGTGCTTCTTTTTATAAATTTGAATCAGTTCTTTATATTTTAGATATGATATATTTTTAAACCAGACAAATTTCCCGCTAATATTTTCCTTATTCAAATGATTCCCTTCTAATTTTATCTGAATTGTTTTTTTCCTCCATTCATTTTTTTTTCATTTTATGTTGTGAATAGGTTCATTTTAATTTCCCTAAACTACTAATACCTTTCTTGATTATGAATTCTTCTCAAATCCATAATGGAAAAAGTTAAGTATGGAGAGGATCTTTGTGGTGAATTAGATGAGATATCTAGAAAGGCCTAAGGGAGGACCAAAGTATGTTTCATATCAGTTTCACAACTTAGAAAGGAAATTAAGCCAAGAGGATATTGCCTAACGGTGGCTCTTGCTATGAGTTGCCTTAAAAATTATGCGATAGATAACTCAAATTACTCTGGGATATATATATTAAATATTCATCCATCTCACTTAGATTGTCAGTTTTTCTAGCACATAATTGGGCAAAAATAACTTCTAATCATTGTTTTAATTTCATCTTCATTGGTGTTGTAGTAAGCCTTTTTATTTTTATACTAGTAATTTAGTTTTCTTTTTTAAAAATTAAATTAACAAATGGTCTTTCTATTTTTATAAGACCTGCTCCTGGTTTTATTTATTAATTGAATGGTATTTTTACTTTTATTTTATCAATCTCTCTTTTGATTATTATGATTTTTATTTTGTTTTTTGATTGGGAATTTTTAAGTTGTTCTTTTTCTATTTTTTAGTGGCATGCATAATTCACTGAATTTTTCTATCTCTCTTTTATTGATGTGTACAGTTTAATGATATAATTTTTCCCTTAATTACTGCTTTGGCTGCATCCCACAAAGTTTGGAATGATATCTCATTGTCTTAATTCTTTTTAATAAAACAATTTATTGTTTTAATGATTTGTTCTTTAACCCACTCATTTTTTTAGGATTAGATTATTTAGTTTCCAAATAACTTTCAATCCATGCTTCCATAGCTCTTTATTTATTCACATTCATTTTTCTCCAGCATCTGCCACATCCTTCTTATACAATTCTATTCATTTCCTTGATTTATTTTGTTAATTTTATGGTTAGATGTAACTATTTATGAGAAGAGAAAGTTGAAGTCTCTCACTAATATAGTTATATGTCTATTCCCTCCTGTAATTCATTTAACTTTTCCTTTCAAAATTTGGATGCTCTGCTATTTGGAGCATATGTGTTCAGTATTGATATTACATCATTGTCTTTGGTTCCTTTTAGCAAGATGATATTTCCCTGCTTATCCCTTTTAAAATTATGTCAGTTTTTGCTTTTGCTTCTCTGAGATTAAAATTGCCATCTATGTTTCTTTTTTAACTTCAACTGAAGCAAAATGGGTTCTACTCTTCACACCGCCACCACCACCTCCTTTTAAACTCTGTTTATCTATTTCCAGTGTGTTTCTTGTAAGCAACTTATCATTAGGTTCTGATTTCCAATCCCTTCTGCTATCTGCTTCCATTTTGTGAATGAGTTCACATTCAAAATGATGATTACTAACTGCTATTCCATCCACCCTGTTTTCTTCTTTTTATCCTTTTTTCACTCTTTTTTATCCTATTCCCCCTCTAATGTCTGTTTTACTTCTGACCACTGCCTTCTTTTATATGTCATTCCTTTTGTCAACTCTGCCTTTCTTTTATTCCCTGTCCCCCTTCTACTTCCCTGTTAGGCAAGATGGATTTCTATCACCAATTCAATGTGTGTGTGTGTGTGTGTGTGTGTGTGTGTTTCCCTCTTTGAACGACTTTAGAAGTGAGTGAGGTTCAGTCCTTCCCTACCCCTCCACTGCCTCTATTTCCCTCTTCATTATAAAAGCACTTCTTTGCATGTCTTTTTTATGTGAGATAATTTTCCTCATTTTTCATCTCCCTCCCCCCTTCTCCCAGGCCATCTCTTTCTTCCCTATTTATTTTTCACGTCTTCCCAATATAATCAACTTACTCTCACATCTTCTTTCTATGTAAAGTCCTTCTAACTGACCTAATAATTATTTAGTTCTTAGAAGATACATATCTCATGTACCCATAAAGAAAGACGTGTGGTTTAAATTTACTGCGTTGTATTTGATTTCTCTTTCATGTTTACCTTTTTTTATGCTTCTCTTGAGTCTTATATTAGAAAGCCAGCTTTTCTATTAAAATCTTTTTTTTTTAAAAACAGGAATGTTTGAAGTTCCTCTATTTCATTAAATATCAAATTTTTCATTAAAGGATTATATTCAATTTAGCTGGGTAGATTGTTTTTGGTTGTAATCCCAGATCTTTTACCTTCCGGAATATCCTATTCCAAACCTGTTTCTCCTTTAACATAGTAACTGATAAATCTTGTGTGATCCTCACAGTAGCTCCATAGAAATTGAATAGTCTCTTTCTGACCACTTGAATTTTCTTTGACACCTGGAAACTCTGCAATTTGGCTATAATATTCATGGGAGCTTTCATTTTGGGATCTATTTCAGGTGTTGATTAGTGAATACTTTTGATTTCTATTTTATTCTCTGGCTTGAGAATATCAGGGCAAATTTATTTGATAATTTATTGAAATATGATGTCCAGGCTGTTTCTTGATCATGGCTTTCAAGTAATCCAATTATTCTTATATCATCTCTCCTTGATTTATTTTCCAAGTCATTTGTTTTTCCAAGGATATATTACATATTCTTCAATAATTTTTTTCATTCCTTGGACTGTTTTATTATTTCTTGAAGTCTTGTGGAGTCATTATCTTCTACTTGCCAAATGCTAATTTTTAAGGAATTATTTTCTTTAGTGAACTTTTGTACTTCTTTTTCCCATTTCACCAATTCTTTTTTAAAAAGCTATTTTCTTCATTATTTTTATGTCTCTTTTTCATAATTTTCTTCCTATGGTTTCATATAGTTTTCAATTTTTTTTTCCCTCTTGCACACAATTGATGTTGAAAATAATTTTAACCTATTCTCAGGAATTCTTGTTGGGCTTGTATCCAATTCACATTTTTCTTTGAGGGTTTGCTTGTAGTTGTTCTGATTTTATTGTCTTTTTTTGAGTTTGTATCTTGACTTTCCCTGTCACCATAGAAACTTTTTATTGTATTTTACTTTTTTTATTGTTCTTTACTCATTTTCACAATTTATTTCTTGATTTGGAGTTTTACATTAATGTTGGGCTCTGACTCTGGTATGGGGTTCTCTGTGAGGGCGTCTGTCTCAAACTTCAGACTCTTTCAAACTGCTGCTTTCAGAGACAACTCTGAAGCTTTCCAAATTTTCAGTGCTTCCTGGTGGTGTGATCTGGGCAGAACTGTAGTCACTTCTTTCTTTATATGCATTATATGTCCCTGATTTCTTGGAATTGTAATCAGTACTGCTCTTACGGGCTCCTAATCCTTTGTGACTGAATGTGACATTACCCCTCAGTGTTCCCTGATTCACTTGGGTGAGAAATGATACTGTACCTCAGGGCTCCTACTCTCTCTTGACAAGAAGTACATTTTCTACTCTAGAACTATGATCCATAAGCAGGTATAGACAGCAGAGTTGCCACATAGGTCCTGTATTCAATACTAGCAAAGGAGTATCATGTAATAAGTTTCTGACCAGTTGTCAGGTCCCCTTGCTATCTCTAGCTAAAGAGCACCTAAACTGCTTCTGCTTCTGTTACCATCACTTATTCCCACTTTGATTCTGGGTCAGCCTCCTCTCCTTTTCACAAATCTCTTTTTTTGACCTTCTATGTTACCTTCAGTTGGAAGAATCTCTCACTCTCACCTTCTGTTGTCTCTGCCACTTGAGAATTTTATTTGAGGCATTATTTTAAAGTTGCTTGGAGGGAAATATTAGGAGAGCTTGGCTGAGTGCTTCTTTACTCTTCCATCTTGGCTCTGTCCCCCTACTGGTCCCCAGAAGGTATCTTATATTTAACAAACATCAAGAAAAGGTCATGTTGATTACAAAATAATCAGCCTGACATCATCCAAAATTTGCAAAATCCTTTCCCTTTTTGAGAAGCTTAATATGTTGGGAAACTATATAAGATAATTCACCTAAATTTGAAAAATTATCATATAATTGTGGGAATGTTAGAAATGTAAGATTATTGTATAGATAGATAATTTGCAAATTAGGTGAATAGCAAGGTTTATGATGCATTCAGTAATAATTTCATGTCAACTAGGAAGTCAGATTTTTTTAGCAAAATGACTCAAGAAACTTTATCATGATAAGATGGAGGAAGAATGATGATATAATGATATAATAATTCATCCTCAAAAATAAGTTCTCTATCCAAGATCCCTGTAAGATGGGTGAAATGATATCCAGGTTTTGCACAATATTTTATTTGGATCTTCCATTTATACCTGTTTTCACTCTCCTTTGTATTTTTCCTACATGTATGTGGATGGTAGCTCAAAATTATTCATCCCTTAAAATGCTTTAAAACACAAACAATGTCTTGGACTAAAGAGGTGGTAATCCTTGATTGTGTCCTGTTCTGTTCATAACTCTACTAATGTGGGAAACAGATTTTTGATAATACATTGGAAAATAGCGAGGAAAGGGTAGACAGGAGAGTGAAAGTCCCTGAGATCGTTCTATATGAAGATCTTTTGAAGAAAATAGAGATATCTAATCTATAAAGAATAAGAAATGAAGAGAGAGAGAGAGAGAGAGAGAGAGAGACAGACAGACAGACTTATCTGTAAGTATGTGAAAGTTTAGAGTGTAAAAGAGAGAAATTAACCTAGTTCTGCTTGGCTTCAGAGGGCAGAGTTAACCAGTATTAAGAAGTTGTATATTGAAAGGGGGAAAATGCTTCACAATCTAAACTATCTGAAAGTATAATTGGCTGGTTAAATATTCACTCGATTCCCTTATACTACAATTTTTCAAACAAAGGCTGGATTACCACTTGTGAGGAAGTTGAAAAGGGGATGACTGTTTTGGTCCAGATTGGGCTAGAAGACCTTTCTGATACTGTTTACCTCCAAAATGTAATTGTACTGGCCAGCCTAGACTTTAGAGAGATGCTTTCCAAAGCTGATCCCAAGAATGCTGATCCCAAATTCCAAGAGGCATTTGCATTAAGTTAAACCATCTTTTTTGTGTGTGGAGGTTTGGTCCCTAGCAACCATATGTATGCTTTTTTGCAACATGTAAAAAAAAATCTCATATTCCTTTCTTTGTCTTCTGAGAGTACATGGCTGTTAATTAGCACGAATCTCTAACACCATGAAAGAAGCTGGAGATAGGTTAGGGAATATTATAATCCCTTCTGAGATGTGAATAAGCAAATGAATGGAGATTAAATTATGACAGACATAGAAAATAACTGCAGGATATTCCATTGTTTTCATTTGTATCATTATTGCCCAGGGCAGCTTTGCTGATTCTTTCAAGAAAAGACCAACACAGAGAGTTATCCACTGTCATCCTGGACCAATTAGTCTACCAGTAAAAACCTTAGGGCACTTATTGGGTACGTGTTAATATAAGTTAATAACAAGCAATTAGTTGTGCATTGTAATAGAAACCTGGTTGAGCTGGTGTGCAGCATCTAGACTCTGTGTCACAATTCTGACTTCCACTAAAAAAAAAAGTTTCACATCTTAATTCTATGTACATAAATTATTTAATTTTGCTGTAATCTGAATTTTTAAAAAGACAGTAGAAAATAAGATTATATAAGGAAGTGGTCCATGAAATCTAGTGAGATTCTCCAACCATGTGAGCAACGAACTACCTTTTTACATTTCAGTGGCCAAATAAAGTTGAAGCAATATAAAAACCATCCCCATTTGGATACGATAAAGAAAAAAGAGAAAGATTCATCTTTCTGGCTTAATTTGACTTATTTAAAAATTAGAAAATCTGTCTACCATATCAGATTGAAGATAATAGGGTGCCATATCTGTATCTTCAGTTTATAATTGTGATAATTTTCCCATTCTAAATGTTATGGTTAAGAAAAAACAGTTGCACTCATTGTCAGGAGAATGAGTTTCTCAGTTTGACTCAGCTACCTGTCTGCATGACATTGTGAAGTCTGAATCTTGGATTGGTAAAAGTGAATGAAATAATATCTATGATTTTTGGCTCCTTCTTTATTATGTCCCTCACAACCCCCTTATCAATACCCTCACCATTTATACCAGGATTTGTCAAGCTGTACCATGGAGTCCAATTCTAATTGTTTAATACCTTTCCCAGAAGATTATTTCAAGTGGTCTCAACCATGCTTCACCTCAGTCTCTCCTTGCCCCTTGTATCACCTCTTCCATGTCTTCTAAGGTCTTTTTGAAAACCACCTCTGGCACAAGCACACTTCCCTTACCCCTATACTAACTCCTACCACCTCCAGTTCTAGAGAGATTAACCATTATCAAATTAATTGCCATCATTCCTGATAAGTGTGGGTCTAATGTTCTATGCCTGCTGCCACCTCTTGTGACTTTTTATAACCAAACCATGTGGCCTTCTAGATTCTTGAGTGTGGCCTTTTGACTGAGTCAAAGTATTACAGAACAAATCTTTTTATTAAGAAGATTTGTTTTGTGGGATTTGGATTCATTCAAAGGGTCACACTTGAGGATGTAGAGGATCATATGTGCCCTTGAGCCTGCAAGGTTCCCACCCCTGGCCTAGGCAAATCACTGAACCTTTTAGTGCTATAGAAAAAATCTTTTAAGACTATGCTTTCTGAGAAGGTCCTGACTTACTTTGTTGGAGGGATTTCCTCATCTAGGGTTCTTTATACCATTGAAATTAGTTTGCTAGTTCTTATACCTATCCCAACCCATTAACTTGAGTTCTTTCTACTTATAAAAAGAGTAGAAGTGCTGGTATAACCCTCTGCATTTGGGTGCCCTTGGGGCAAAGCTATGCTACCTCTCATTAGTTATAACTTATACATAAATGGTTTGTCTTTTCAATTGTATAACAAACTACAAGGAAAATATAGGAAAATTATAGATTTCTATTTTGACAGATAAGTAAAAGGGAAAAATAGTGGATAGAGGCTAAACATAAGTTGATATATTTGTGAGATTTTATATCAGCAAAACATGTTGCCTTGTGTCTTTTGCTTAGTCTATTACGCTCTATTCCAACTAGATTAAAATGTTATGAGTTCATCGTATTCTAAATTCCAGTATACCCTCTAAGCATAGGTAAAATGCAATAAACTATTCTCATTTTTTCAACTGTAAACTGAAGATAATTCTGCATACTGCATACTGCCTCTGCTCTAAGCAAGTAAGAAAATATTCACACCTACACACTGTCTCATTTTTTCCCTTCAAAATATTCATCACTTTTATTGTATGAATAAATATTCACTAGGACTACAAGCAAAAGAGATATTTATTTTCATTTATTATTGATTTAAAGATAGGCAATTGATCAACAACTTATTTTAAAAAATCAATGTTTTTGTTGCCAGTCTGGTGAGAAAAAAAGAAACAAATAGAAATGAGGAAAAATCATTAAAATAAGAAATTGGGAACCAATGAGTTAGTCCAATTGCTTACTTGTTCAGAGTCTGCTGATTTCAGGGGTTTCATTAAAAAAGGTTTTCAACAAAGTTGCTTAAGGTAAAGTATTAGAAGGTAAATCCAGCACTTTTTGTTGGCCTTAGTTCACATTTATGATCCTCTTATCCCCCAAATAAAAGAACACAAGACATAAAAATAAAAATAAAAAAACTAAAGGAAGCCTTTAGCTTTTGCTTCTCATACAATAGGATTTAAAACATACTTGGACCACTTATTTGTGCATTTTTATTTCTCTGAAAATGGCTATAAATAATGTAAACTTTATGCTTATTCAATTCACCCACATAAGCATAAGATTCAAGGCATCAAGAAACAAAAAGAGTGTAAACACTCAGAAATGAATTGTGATCTATGAAACTCTATACTTCTGAGGTTTATGATCAGAGGGCAATTTGAAAATTAACCTCTTTTTTGATTAGCATCTATTAATATGTTTTTCAAGACAAAAATAGAATTTTTATTGCATTGACTTGCCTTTACTGTATTCCTTAAAGAAATATTGCAGCTATATCAAAAGAATTAAAAGAAATCATTTTGTATATAGATTGCACAACAAAATGCCTGAAGGACATCATTGCATTCATTTGTTTTCCTTTATTCTATGACTATAAGAAATGTCTTTCAAAATTCTTTTGAATTCCAAGAAGTTTAAATTTTTACCCTTCACATTAATTATTTTACTCTTTAACTTTCCCTCTTTATTTTATTTCCCCCCTTTCACCATAATCTCTTAATGCATTTTATATCTTCTGATATTAATTAATTCCTTTTTCAAAGCATAATTAGAACAGCGATGGAATTCAAACAGATGCTGGGGTATTTTAAAAAAATTATATGAATCTTACTAAAAAAGAAATAAGTTGTAATTATCCTGATGTTTAATTGGTCTGAAATATTAGCATATGGTACTAGAATTCTACATTATGGCAAAATGTGGGTTATTGAAACCTGCCCATTATTGAGGCTCCACAAATGCTGAGAAGAGTTAAAATAGATGGAAACAGGTGAGGCTCACCAGCTGTACACTGAAAATATCTAAATGTTTCACTTTTTTTCCTGTAGAAATGAAGTAAGTTCCATCTAAATAAGATTTAAGGGCTTCGGTTACATAAATCCCAGAATGCAAAGTATAATTGAACAAAGTTGTTCTTCAGCAGGCAGAGAGAGAAGGAGAGAGAGAACGAGAAAGAGAGAGAGAGAGAGACAGAGAGAGAGACAGAGAGAGAGACAGAGACAGAGAAAGACAGAGACAGAAAGAGAGAGAGAGACAGAGACAGAGACAGAGAGACAGAGAGAGAAAGAGAGACAGAGAGAGAGACAGAGAGAAATGCACAATGAAACTAGAAAACTAGCATCAGGAAAAAAAGGCTTGAAGTCCTGCCTTTGACATATAGTATCTAGTGAACAAGACAAGTCATTTAAAGTTTCAATACCAATAGTCAACTCTTTGAGACCCTAAATTACAAAAAGAAAAAGAAAAGAAATTGCTTATCTTATTTTGAGGGAATTCCCATGCCAGGGAAGGCTCTAAACTGATGAAAAGAAAAGGACTTGTAGATGGTCAAGGAGCAGGATTAGAAACAGATAGTTTTGACTCCAGGTTCAATTGACATTTACGATCCTTCCTGGGTCAAATACCTATAGCACATAGGATCTGATGGAAGAGAATATGAGTCATCTGGCAAAGAATTAAGATCAGGCCAGTATTGTTCTTTAAGTCCATTGTTTGGAAAGATTTCAAATATCAATTGGCTTTCACT
>CM053589.1:155432565-155447944 GCA_028646515.1 Pseudochirops corinnae
GTGAACCTGTGGGGAAAGGGGGAAGCATGCAGAAAAAAATTCATTTGATTAGGATTTTAAAGGTCTGGGTTCAAAGGTAGCCTACATAATCGACTAATTCTAAGATTTGGGCAACTCACTAATCCTCATAAAGTCTGAATTTTCTCACATATAAAATGAGTCTGTTAAAGCAGATGGTCCCTAAGATTTCTTCAATCATCAATCGATGATTTAAAGGGGAAAAAAAATGGCCAAAAAACCCCAACAAATAGATAAATGAATAAATGTGCCTCCAGTTAACCCTGGCCAAAGTTCTTTTCTATTCATTTCACTTAACCTTTAATGAGTAGCTAATAAATTCAATGTTAGTACTAAGCAGGGTGAATGGATAAATGAGGCATGGTCTACCTCTACCTGAAAAACTAAAATGTTTCAATAGGAAACCTGAAAGCTAAAGACTTAACAAAGAGGGGACTAGTACTTGAGGACACTAAGAGATTCCCAGAAATTAAACACACTTCATGGGTTAACTATGGATCAAGTCTGAGTTTCTCTCCTACTATCACCAGTTACTTATAGTATACTTCAAACTCGATGTTCCAGAGATATTTTAAACTGAACACATAAAAAAAATGAACTTTTTATCCTTTTCCCTTAAACTCTGTCCTCTTCCAATCAGTCTTTTTCTGTCAAAGACATCACGGTCTTTCCTATCTCCCAAATTCATAATTCTGGCATTATTCTGCACTCCTCACTTTCCCTCTCCCCACATGTATAATGAATTTTCAAAGACTGATATTTCTACTTTTACAACATCTCTCACACCTAATCCCTCTTCTCCCCTCACAAAGTTACCACTTTAGTTCAAGTCCTTATCATCCTTAGTCTAGATTGTCTCAACAAGGCACTAATTGGTCTCTGTGATTTAAGTTACTCACAACTCCAGTCCCTTTTACACAGTGCTACTAATGGTATATTTTCTAAATACAGCACAGTATATCAATATTCATTTCAATCATCTTGAATGGTGTCCTATCATTTCTGAACTAAAATATAGCCTCCTTTGTGTGGCATTTAAAGTCCTTCACAATTTGGCCCTGACCAGTCTTTACAGCTTCCTTAGACACTCCTCCTTCAAAACCATTTTCCAGGTATACTGTACTTTTTTCATCTCCTCAGATTCCAACCCATGGACTTTTTCCACACTTTTGCAATGGCAATCTCCCATGCCTTGGGATACAATGATGATAAATAATGCAGTTTCTGTCTTCAAGGACCTCAGAGTTTAATTAGGGAGAAGACATGTATACAAAGGGTGCAAAATTGTAGTTAGGAAAATCAGAGTTCAAATCCTGACTAAGTTTAAAATACTGCCTCGCTCATCGGCTGTGTGAACTTAAGCAATTCATTTAACCTCTGCCTCAGTTTTCACATCTGTATCATATGGAAAAAAATAGTACTACTGAGCAGGGTTGTTATGATGATAAAATGAAATATTTATAAAAACACTTTGCGGGCTGTTAATACAAATGTGAGTTACTCTCATCAGCATTAAGAAACCTTTGGAGAAAGAAAGACAAATTTCAGTTTGACACGTGTGAAAGAATACAGGAAATTTTAGGATGAAGATGGCCATCGAGCTAATCCTTGTACAAAGAGTAAAATTTCAAGAGGTGAAAAGATGGAAGGACTGTATCCTCGAGGCCATGATGACATTTTTTCTTGGATTTTTTTCACTTCTGATTCTGGGAACAGTAATAAAGTCAGTGGGATCATATGAGAAATTCTCAAGCCAATCAGTTGTCTTATTGTTCCTCCTCTCACCTTCTACTGGACTTTGCAGAACAAAACACCCCTCCTCAAGATTTTCTTCAATTAGAATATAAGTTCCTTGAGTACAGGGCATATTGTTTTTATCTGTATTTCTAACACAAGCACTTAGCTTAGCACTTTGCCACATATTTGGTCATTCGTTCATTCATTTATATAACCTGGTCTGGCAATACTAATTTCTTGAAGCAGCTAAGGTGAGTAAAATTAATTCATTGAGAAAAAAATAAAGAAACTAGTAGTCCAGTTATACTGAGGCATAGAATAGATGAATTTAATTCAATTACACAAAGACTTATTACTATATCCTAGTGACTGTGTTAAATGCTTGGATACCAGAGTGAGAGAGAAAGAGAGAGAGAGAGAGAGAGAGAGAGAGAGAGACAGAGAGAGAGAGAGAGAGAGAGAGAGAAATATCCTGCACTTAAGAAGTTTCATTCTAATTGTAGAGAAATAGAGTGAAGTAAGACTGGAAAAGTATTGGTTGGAATAAGATTTCTGAGAGTCTTAAATGATAGTCTAAATATCTGTATTGGGCAAAAAGGAAACAATGAAAAGTCTTGAGCAGAGGAGTAATAGAGTCAAATCTTATGCATTAGAAAAATTAATGTTTTGGAAATATGGAGGATAGATGGGAGGAGTTGATCAGGTATTCAACCAAATGTTCATGATACTGAGAGTTTAAAATCTTCTGTATTCCATATTTCAAACTGATAATTTAAGGAAGGGTAGATTTAGAACCACAACTTTTGAAAAAATAAAATGATCTAAATCTAGTCCTCCCCATTAGATGAGGTCTGAATAATTCAGTTCAGTCACCTGAGTGCTATATTCTAATCATTAATTGACAAAAGACTTGATTTCCTGGAAATGGTGACCTAAAAAGTATCTTTCTCATTCCAGAGCTTAAGGCTAAAATTCAGCTGCATACAAATTCATAATATGAGCTTTTTGTGAGTAGGGACTGTACCTTTCTTTGTATCCACAATTCTTATAAATGTTTATAACCATGACTGACTCATATAAAGTACCAATTGAATATATTCCTTGTGGATTTATGTGGGGGAGCTCCATTAGGGTACAAGGCAAAGTCCTGTACCAGTTTCCTGGTAATAGTTTCACATGGAGTCCATATTTGTAACAACCTTCTCCAACAGATCATAAAAATGATAAAAAAAAAAATCAGTCATCAGCAGAGATGTTGGATGAACCTTCAAACTAATTTAACACAGATCCAGGCTAAATATTTTAATGCAGATTATGACGTACAATTTCAGTTCATTAATATTTGAGAGTTCTATGATGTATCTCTACCTCCCCCCTTTTTTTATTCCTTCAGTTTATCAATAAATGTTTATTAAACTTTGCTGATTGTAGTTGATGGGTATAAAAATCCCTAGTCAAATCATGGGACAGATCTGTTCTTCTGGTGTGCCAAAGTACCTTTTTGGATATTAGAAGAAAGAGTACTGCTAATACACGGCAGAAGTTCACTAACATGTCCATGATTCAATGTGATGCTTTTAGTTACTATATTTCTCCTTAAATTACCACATACACAATTATTATTTATATGTTCTATAGTACAGCAATTGAAAAGGTCAGTGAGGTTACAGATATGTGATATGCATGCATACATATGTATGTATATACTGGTATATGTCTGCATATCCATATTTATATCAATCTATCCCTATATAGAAGTATACAACAATTTTTTTTAAAAAAGTATGTTTAACACAATTGAAAATTTAATCTGCATTTTCTCCATCATTTTCTTTAGTCTAGAAATCAACAAAACAATAAACAATAAAGCAAGCCCAAATTTACAGAGTGTGATAACTTTGCAGCCTAAATTCTCACACAGAAAATGTGACCACTTATTCCTCGTGAGCCAATTTGAGTTGGTTCTAGCACACCCCTGTTATTGCTTTATTTTTGTAACCTCAGCACTTTCCATAGTACATTATAAATAGTAGGTTCTTAACAACTGCTGGTTGGTTGGAATTGGATTGAGTCATTCATCCTTTGGGTACTATAAAAAGGTTGTGAGAGAGAGCTCACTACACATGAGACATGATAGTGCCTGCCTACCACCCTTAAGGTATATTAGAATTTCATCTCCTTCTCTTCTCATAGTAATATATGAGTGGAAGGAAGAGGAAGGGAGGTATGTATGGAAACTGTTAATCTGCCAGAAGACTCAGGAAAGATTACTTAAGCTATGATCTATAAGGGCACATCATTAGCATTCACAAGTCTTAAGAAATGTGAAGCATGTTCCAGGGACCAAAAGTGAATAAAAGTGTAGGAATTTTTCATTTCATTTTTTGTTACATAAAATATAACTTCACCTAAGAATTTTGACAGAGTGATGGTGATTTCATTAAAAATACATGTCAATTATAGCTTAGGAAAGTCTAGATCAATGTAATAACTAAAACTCAAGTCTTCAAAGTGAAAACATGGCTACATTAGGTTATTTTCTTTTTAATCTTGTTGGTACATGAGCAAATTTGTGTCATATCTAGAAAGAGCATATACATGTACAAAAAGAAAATTCAATGAATTTTTCTAAACAGTTGCAGTTTCTAATACTCTTAACTTTTATCTTTAGCTATTGCTGAAGCAGAATGCAGTGACATCAAAGGTACTTTTTCCATTTCTATTGTACTATGATATCCCTTATTATTTGGAGAAGTATAAGACATGAAGCTTTCTTATTATTTCTGTACTTTTTTTTTTTATATTGTGAAATGTTGATTCTAAAAAATCAGTCCTCTGACTAAGAGGAAAAAAAGTCAGTGGGTGTCATGACTCAGCAATCAATTTAGAGTAGAAGAGCAAAATAAGCAGTTGGTCTAGGAAGATGGAGTTTATCATTCAGTGTCCCAAGTGCCCATTCTCTCAGCTCTGCCAAAATGAAGTAGGAGCCAGGAATTCCCAAGGTCTCTGAAATTTTATAGAAATACAGCTGACTATGATATTTCTTAATGTTAGGATATTATTAGAATTATAAACTTCATTTCTCATGTGATTTTTAAATCCCTAGTGTGTGAAGATAATTTTGATACCCCTACTCAATTAAATCAACATTTACTCAGTTCATTGTGATTTAACGGGTATCAGTGATTGTGTTAGTAAATTAAGCAGAATAGGTTTAAGTTTGAATTAGTTATGTTAGAATGAGATTTATAATTAATCTATCATGTATTGATGATTATATTAATTGTATTGAATTTATCAGAGTGGTACTGTATTATTTATGTCTATTATAAAGATTTATTAATATGACTTCTTCTAAGTGTACTCTTCTTGAAATAAAGTTCATAAGTCTTTACAATATCCCTTCACCCCTATCAATCACTACCACTACTCCTAAGTGACCTTTGCTTTGAAACCAAAATTGTGTTGGTTCTCTAGGATACTGTTGGTCAAATATGAGTGTTTGATGCCCTGTAGAAGGCCCACGATCTTTTTAACAGAGTCTTATGACCTATGGAAGGCCTTGAGATGTTGTTGACAGGGTCTTCTAACTTTTAGAAAGTCCCTGCAAAGATGACCTGTAGTTAATGACCTATAGCTGGTGACCAATGAAAAACCTGATGACAAAATATTGTGATTGATGGATGTTTCCCTTGACCGATTACAGGAATTCCTTCACTTCTGAAGACTATATAATCTTAGAAGTGTCCACACTTCTTGAAGAAACTTCAAAGGACTAGGTGACCTCTCAGAAACTTCCCAGGGTCTATAAAATCCCTCTGTCCTTGAGCATCAGGGTCCTTAACCATGAGAAAGATCTTGAAGCCATTTGCTTAGGAAACATCAGTCTCTGTAATAAATAGATTAAACATGCTCAGAGCTCTACCTCAGTGATATTTGTTGAAGAGTGGAATTTTGTGGACCATAATGCCTGTGTAACAGGATCATGAAGATGCCTAACACTGGGCAATTTGCTTGTACTGATTTTGGTCCAACAATTAACATCAAGAAAACACAATTCACACAGGGCAATTGTTCACATGACGGTCAGAAGAAGCAATACAGAGACACTCTCAAGGTCTCTTTTGGGAATTTTGGTGTTGATTGTGTGATGAGAAACACTGGCACAGGACCACTCAGCATGGCGTGCTCACATCAGATGAGGTGCTATGCTTTATGAGCAAAACAGAATTGAAACAGCTCAAAGGAAATGTGAGTTGCACAAATTTAAAGAATCCACCTCAAGTTCTCACGCAGACTATTTGCTCCCAACCTGTGACAGACCATTCCAAGCTCATATTGATCTGATCAGCCAGTCAGACACGCTGAAACTTGACTCTAGCATAATGATGTCATTTTGGTCCTCTTCAAGAATGAAGGACAACAACCAACCAAGCCAGTGATGGAGAATAGAGTCACACCCATGAAGTGTCACATGAACATCATTGAATCTGAATGTTAAATTCTATACCTTATTTACTATCTCTGCTTTTGCGTTGGCTACCCACCATGCATGGAATGTACTTTCTCCTCATCACTACCTCTTGGTATTTCTAGTTTCCTCTAAGATAGCTCAAGAACTATATTATACATAAAATCTTTGCTAATTCTTCCATCTGATAGATCTTCTTTCACTTCCCTTATGGGGAAAAATTCTTGTTCCCAATTTAAATATAATTTATATGCAGCTATAAGGGTTCATGTTGTCTCCCCCAATAAACTGTAAGTTCTTTGAGCATAGGGACTTTAAAAAGTCATTTCTCCAGCCATAACCACAATCTCAAAACACAGTAGCTACTTAGTAAATGTTTGGTGATTAATTGATTCAGTCCTATAAGATCCTTTCTAAATACTTATATTCCCAATTTTGTGTCCAGCTTCCAGAGTAGGATTAGTCACAATAACCCGAGGAGAACAATATTCCCTAAGGAAACATGAGCATGTCTTCTGAAAATCCTACTGTTTGTCTTTCCCAGAAATAATTCAATCATGCCTAGACATAATGCAAGGAATACAAGAGTGAAAACTCCAAAATAATCACAAGTGAGCCAATGCAAGCTTCTTGGAAAAATGTTTTTCCCATTTCCTTGCTTTCATAGACAACTTTACATTTTGCATTAAAGATTTGTTGGGTAGATTTAACCAGGGTACACCAGTACTATTGGTAAGTTGCAGATGAACTTCTCTTCCCTTGAATTCATTGTAAATACTAAAACTATGATTTTCATGTCATGAACCAGTTCCTCTGGAGCTTTTCCAACTCTAGTTACGGTGAAGGACCCCACCAGACTACAAGTAAATGGTAAATGCTTTATATGTATCCATTGAATTGAATAACATAATGATTGGATGAGATCTATAGGAGAAAAACAAAAGTAGCTATTCTCTAAATTAAGGCAAATGAATTAAAATGAAGAGCAAAGAAAAGGGAAAAGGCCTATGTTTTCCCTTCTAGTGAAACTGGCGTGGTCCTGTTATATACTCATTCCTGACAATTTTCTCTTTGAGGGTTCAAAGGCCTGGGATTTTTAATAATTTTAAAATTCACAAAGAGATGAGAAGATTGTACATTTTAATATATAAATTAGTCACTTCATTTGCAAAATCTGCTCAGAGGATATCACCTTAGGGCATGAATTTAGGTTTCAAAAAGATTAATGTAAAGGTTGTTA
The DNA here is from genome assembly GCA_028646515.1 of Pseudochirops corinnae. Classification (NCBI taxonomy): domain Eukaryota; kingdom Metazoa; phylum Chordata; class Mammalia; order Diprotodontia; family Pseudocheiridae; genus Pseudochirops; species Pseudochirops corinnae. Next base: position 155,440,032 of record CM053589.1, read on the forward strand.
CAAAAGTACCACGGGTATGAGATAGAATACAATATTGAAATGCTTATAGACTAGTTCTGCATGATCATGTGTTGAATTAACATTTGGATTCCTCTTCAGGAGTAGTCAAAATGCCAATTTTAACTGTTATTGCTAAGGGCAACTCTCAAGAAACCATGCTGCTGCAGCATTAAATAAATAATTTCTTTGCTGAAGAGCTATGGAGAAAGGTTTACACTACTGTATAGTAGGCAGCAGCAGTAACAATTACAATGAGAACAAAACATTCCAAAGAAAAAGAAGAGCAAGGAAGCAAAATGGCTGTCTGAAGAGGCTTTGCAAACAGCTGAGTAGAAAAGAAAGGAAAAAGAAAAGGGAAAAGGGAAACATATATCCAACTGAATGCAAAATTCCATAAAATGGCAAGGAGAGATAAAGTTTTCTGAAATTAAAAATGCAAAGGAATAAAAGAAAACAATAGAATGGAAAAGATGAAAGATTTCTTTAAAAAAAAAAAATTAGAGCCATCAAGAAACATTTCCTGCAAAAATGGGCATGATAAAAGGCATAAATGGTAAGGATTTAACAGAAGTAGAAGAGATTAAGAAAAGGTGACAAGAATATAGAAAAACTTAAACAAGAAAGCTCCTAATATCACTGATAACCATAATTGTGTGATTACTTATCTGAAGCCAGATGTCCTAGAAAGGTCAAATGGACCTTACAAAGCATTCTTAATATTAAAACTAGTGGAAGTGGTGAATTTTCAACTGAACTATTTAAAATTGTAAAAGATTCTGCTGCTAAAGTACTGTATTTAATATGCCAGGAAATTTGGAAAACACAACACTGACCACTGGATTAGAAAGGGTAAGTTTATGTCCCAATTCTAAAGAACAGAAATGCAAAAGAATGTTCATATTACTGAACAAATGCACTCATTTCACATACCAGTATTCTTAAGATTATACAAGCTAGGCTTCAGCAATATGTAAACCAAAAATTATCAGAAGAGCAGGCTGGCTTTTGAAGAGGCAGAAGAAGTAGAGACCAAATTGTCAACATTCTCTGGATTAATAGTATTAATTACTATTAATTAAGAAAGCAAGAGAGTTGCAGAACAAAACATCTACTTTTGCTTCATTGACTACACTAAAGCTTCTGGTTATATGGATTATGACAAAATTTGGCAGGTCCTTACAGAGATGGGAGTACCAAATCATTTTACTTGTCTCCTGAGGATCCTTATATGTGCGTCAAGAAGCAACAGTTAGAACTGAACAAGGAACAAATGATGAATTTAAGATTGGAAAAGAAGTATGACAGGACTGTATATTGTCATCTTATTTACTCAATTTATATTCAGTGTACATCGTGCAGAATCGCAGACAAGATGAATCTAAAGAAAGAATTAAGATGACCAGGAGAGATATCAACAATCTCAGATATATAGATGATGCCACTCTGATGGCAAAAGTGAAGAGGAATTAAGTAGCTTCTTGATTCAGTTGAAAGAGGAGAGTGTAAAAGTCTGAAAGCTTAACATAAAAACAAACAAAACAAACAATTATGTAAATAAACCTAAGATCTTGGTAACTGGTCCCATCACTTCCTGGCCAATAGAGGGAGAACAAATGGAAGCAGTGTCAGATTTTACATTCTTGGGTACAAAGATCATTGGAGATGGTGATTGGAGCCATGAAATTAAAAGATGTTTGCCTCTTGGAAGGCAAACTATGGAAAATCTGGACAGCATACTAAAAACCAATAGCATTACCATGCCAGTAAATGTCTGAATAGTCAAAGCTATAGTTTTTCCAGGAGCAATGTATCACTGTGAGAATTGGAACACAAGGAAAGCTGAGTGCTGCACAACTGACTCTTTTGAATCATTGGTGCTTGAAAATCCATTGGTTGACAATGAGATTAAGTCAGCAGATACTTAAAGAAATTAATTCAGACTTTTTGCTGGAAGGTCAAATACTGAAATTGAAGTTTAAATACTTTGGCCACATGATGAAAGGACAGTGCTCGTTGAAAAAAAGACCTCAATATTGGAAAAGATTGAAGAAAAAAGGAGAAAGGGATAGCAGAGGATGAGATGGACAGATAGCATATAGAAGTAATGAATATGAGTTTGGATTGACTTTGTAAGATATTAGGGGATAAAAAAAAGCCTGGTATGCTATGGTCTATGAGGTCATGAAGAATCAGAGACAACTGAATGCCTGAACAACTTCAATATTTAGATGGATAGGGACTTAAAAAAATGTGACAGCTTTTTAATTTTTTTAGTCATATGCTGACTGACCTATCCATGACAGTATGAAAAACTTCTTTGTAGCTTTCTTCCAGCATGTTATTCTAGATACTTTAAACAGCACCTTATAAACACTAGAGACCCAAAACTGATACTTATATTTGCATTAGTTGTTTAAAAAGAACACTATTCTTGTGAACAAGACACGCTACCTCTTTACTGCTCATATTTTCTCTGCTGTCACCCATACCTAGAATATTATCCCTCTGCTACTCTGACTACTGATCTTCCTGGCTTCCTTTGGTTCCCAACTGAAATTCTACCTTCTACGTGAAACTTTTACCATAACCCCACAAACTGCAGAGACTATTCTCTCTGTTATTTCCTATTTAGCCTATATGTTTCTTACTTTGTCTATCTTTACTTGCCTGTTATCTACCCCATTCAATTTTAAGCTCCTTGAGGGCATGGACTGTCAATTGCCTCTTTTTGGATCCTCGATGCCTAGCAAAGTACCTGACACAAAGAGGTTACATGATTTGTTTAATATCACACAGATAGTAATGCACATTTACTAGCTGCATGATATTGAACAATATTTTTTAATTCTAAATTTTAATTCTAAATCCATCATCAATTTCACTGTGCCAAGTTGCCTTCCAGAAGGATTGACACAAAGACTTTCTACTCTATCTTTAAAAACAGAACAAATAAAATACATGAAAGTGAGTGCAAAAACATCCCATTTTCTCTGTGAACAAAACTTAAGGACAGTATTTTATGCCCGGTATGAACTTTTTTATCAAATTTATTCTGTCATATTTTTGCAGAATATTAATTTCTCTTAGCTTTCCATAAAGGACATGGAAATTTAAGTCATGATGTTAGAGTGAATAAATTAATGGTCCTAGGTTACTGTGGCATCTCTTCCCCCCTTCCCCGCTTTTACCACTGACATTTTCAATTGGCATTCCCTCAAAAAAAAATATTAAGTGCTTTAAAAAAAAAAAACCTAAATCTTATACTTGGTTGAATGAGTTTTAAAAATAGTGTTTTAGGTTAAATAGAAAGTGTTGCCTATGATTGCCTATTATGCAATGACATCGTAAATTTTAAAATATTTATTTTAATTAAATATTCAAATTAAAGTATTTTTAAATTATATTATTACTATGATACTAAAGTAATTTTGGTAACATTATGTTAACACTAAACAATGTACTCAAAATGGAAAAAAAGACCGAACATCTGTTCTAATGGAAAGGCTAGTTCTTATCATAAGAGATTCCAAATTATCATAATTTGATTTTTGTTCTCTTTCATTAATTTGCATATTCCTTTTTGGCTAAGGAATCAAAATATCTGATAACAGCAGAATGAAATCTTTTTACATTCATATACATTTCCCATAATCTGTGTTATTTGACATTTTTCATAAGGCTCAGAACTGTGGCATGGTCTAGAGACACTGTAGAAGAATCATTTTCTATGGAAACTGTCAGCCATATTCTCCATTTAGCTGTGGTCAGCTTTGGCAGCAGGTAGAGTCAAACAGACACCATCTGTCCTGTGACGTGTGAATAAGTTGGAAACATTTAAACTCAATACAGAGCAGTGATTAGGGTTACAAACACTTCAGTACTGAATACATAAAACTGGCATGTATCTTGTTATCCAATTGCTATCCCTTTCATTGTATTGTTCCAGATAAAGTGAGGGTTTCTCAAGTAACTTTCTCTCCTACTCCCACTTTGGTCTAGACCTTTGACTTCAATGGTGTGAACAATCCCCAGTGAGGAAATCACCTGCAAAAATGTAGATCTGAAACTTTGTCTTAAAACTGTTTCTTATATACTTAGATGTTAAATGATTTAACTTAGGATGACAAAGCTAATATCTTACATCATAGGTAGAAATGGAACCCAGGTCTTCTTGACTCTGACACTGGTTCTTTATCCTTTATGCACCACTGTCTTTCCTCTAAATAATAAACGTTTAAAAAATGCCAAAAAATAAATATTAAAACTGTAACTTTGATTTTGTTACTGTAAGTATACCCTAGATCAATGCACAAAGAAATTCTTCACATCTTAGTGGGTGACCTTCATTGGTCACTGTAGTGAAAAAAACCATATTCATCAGTTGGCAAATTCTCTTGAAACATCATATTTAAAATTTAAGGTGTTTGACTTTTGTTCTTTAGAGTAAATCATTTCATTGAAGGGTCCTATATGAAGGACCATAGGTTAGGTACTTTAAAAAATACAAGGATGAAAAAATATATTATTACTTAAACCAGTTCCTTTGTCTTAAAAAAAAAAATAACTGAAACCCTTCATAAAAAAGTATTTCTTAGTTTTTAAAATTGTTAAAAGGTATTCCAGTTCCAGGAATCACTTCCTGATTAAGGGAGTCAAATGATTTTCCATTAGTACCACCAAAAAACAAAACAAAACAAAACACTGTAACAACAAAACACCAAAAAGACAAAGAAAAATCTAATACATAACAACACTGGACTTCATGGATTATTATTGACTGAAAATTTCATGCTTAGGAACTCAATGGGAAGTCCCATCCTGTAGAAACTGATTCACTGATCAACTTCATCAAATTTATCTCTAATTAACCAAACAATTGACAATTGTCCAAATTTTGATCAATGATATTTATTTTTCTGGCAGAGCTATTTGTGACGCTTTCAAATATTGGCTATGCATCATAATTCAAAGAGAAGAATTGTATGCTCTTATCTGTACAGGTATTTATACAAATTTATATACTTTTCTAAGAGATCACATTCAGCTGAATTCAAGTCTCAGCTCTCTGACCTTGGGAAAGATACTTAAAATCTTTAAGATTCCATTTATTTATTTGTAAAATGGGGATAAAATACTATTTGCATTACCCATTAGGCTGTTATGAATAAAGTGTTTAGTAAAAATTGCACAACACACTACAGCAATTTTGCATAGAAAACAACTTGTCACTTTTAAAACAACATATCACTATAGAAACATACATTAGTGGGTATGATCGAGAGAGGTTAACATCCCAAGTTTGTGATTTAATAGGAATAATATCCCATTATCCAGGACACAGCATAACATATACGGACTTTGTCTCCCTGAAGGCCAAACCAGAAAAATACAGATTCTGACAGGTACTTCCAAAATAGAAAGACTTAGAAAATAAAATGTAGGTGTATGTCTTTGTTCATAGGTACCAGTTGGCAAAGCTTTGTTTGTTTTGTTTTGTTTTGTGTGGGTGTGTAGTGGTTCTAATGTTTAACAATGCTACAAAAGTGTGCTAGCAATTAATCCTTAGTTCATTTGGGTATAACCACATTGTTAAATAATGTCAAAATATCCATTTTTAAAAAACTCCACATTTTAGGGTAAAAATCTGTCATTTTCTAGGATTATGAGCTCCTTCAGAGGGAATATCCACAACAATGAAACTATTCATTAAAGTGAATGAACTATAACGCAAGGCAATGTTTGAACCTTTGTTATCTGGGGCTCATTACAGTCTCCCTACAGGCAGCTTAAGTAGGACAGTGAATTGAGACACTGTGCCTGGATTCAGAAATATTTGAATTCCAACTTGGCCTCAGACACTTACCAAAGGTATCCCTGGGCAAGTCACTTTCCTTATAGTAAAATATATCTCTCAGTTTGCTGTGAATATCAAATGAGATATTGGCTATGTTTACCTCAATTCTGGCACATAGTAAGCATTTGATAAATGCTTGTTTTGTTCCTCTCTTCTTCCCTTTTCCTACCTCCCACTCCTAATTTATGGTCACATAGCATATTACATGAGAAGAAAATGAGATAATAAGCTGAGTATCTTTGGAATAACAATCAAGCCAGGAACATTCAATCCAGGAAATATATGTATAATGCATTAATTGGATTCCTTCTTTTAAAAAAGGAAATACATAAGTAGAAATTACTTCCATCATGCATATTAGTATACATTATGTATGAAGTTAGAGCTCTTACCACCTGGTACAAAAATAATTGTATCTAGCTTTGCATATAATAGCACATATTTTTATAATGTTTGCTTGCATATAGCTGCCTATCCTGACTATATTTACTACATAATATGTTTCATGTTATCATTTTTTAAAATTTCTATATATATCAATAGGTATAACCATGTGCTTGTGGGCATCTAGGTGGTACAATGAAGAGAGTGCTGAACCTGGAGTTAGAAAGACTCATCTTCCTGAGTTCAAATCTGTCCTCAGATACCTGCTAGCTGGGTGATCCTAAGTAAGTCACTTTAGCTTATTTGCCTCAGTTTCCTCATTTATAAAATGAGCTGGAGAAGGAAGTAGTAAACCGCTCCATTATCTTTACTAAGAGCATCTCAAATGTCACCATAAAGAATCATATATGACTGAAAAATGAATGAACAACAAAACATGCTTCCATATACATATATATTAAAACATTAATTCATTCATACATATATACATACATATAAAATGTAATGCTCATTCACATTTTTTACTAGGACCTGTCTGAATTGAATTATCTAAGAATTAGATATACTAATAGTACATAAAATGGAGACACAGCTGATTTGGGGTTCATCACAGCATGCTTAAAATATTGGCTTTTCTATTTGCTACCTGTGTAATTTAAGGTGAGTCTGACATTTCTAGAACCCTAGTTCCTAGTCTATAAAATATAAAGGCTGGAAGAGATGCACTCTGAGGTCCCTAAAAGCTCCAAATTAATGTTATTGTAAACCTTTTTGTGGAGAGAAGAAAGCATAAGTATAACATGAAGCATTTTCCATTTAATTAAATTTATTGTTTTATGCAAAGAGGAAGGCAATTCGATACTAGATCAAAATAGGAAAACAAGTAAATCAAACCAAATATGGCATCTATATATGAAAGTATTTTTTCTATCCAATTTCATCTGTTGAACATTGTGGGAAGATGCTGGTCAAGGTATCAATTATGTTGGTGACAAGGGAAAGGGAGTGGACAACAAGAAATGGTTCCTTATAAACAGTATCATAGCAACATCATTTTTTATAATCAAAGATAATGAAAAGTAGGAGAAGAGAAAAAGGAAGAAGAGTAATGTATTTATATAGTACTCTAAGATTTGTGAATTGATTTATAAATATTATGCCACTTTACTATCCCAATCCTGGGAGTTAGTTGGTCTTATTATCCCAATTTACAAATGTGGATAAGAATGCAGAGGTCAAGTGACTTGTCCAAGATTACAGAACTGGTAAGTGTCTGAGTTGATTTGAAGTTAGGTCTTCCTGACTGTGGGCTTAGTATACTATCCACTCAACCACTTTGATTCTACCAGATAGTAACTAAACATGTGAGCCAGGTCAAGTCATTCAATTTATATAGGGCTCAAACATGCCCAAGGAGATAACTTATGCACTGTCAGAGATATGCTACAGTCAGTGAAGGTAGTGAGACATCCAACAAAAGGCCCTCATATTGGTGGAATAACATGTTTTGCACTTGTATGGATATTTATTCATATATTTATGGACATATATAAATATATATATTCATAGATTCCAAAATGCATTTATCACCATCATTTGTTAATTTTTTTTAATATGTTTTACTTTTACATTAAAATATTTCAAATTTTCTCTATTCCATCAGAAGTCTCTTATA
>CM053589.1:155448444-155475775 GCA_028646515.1 Pseudochirops corinnae
CTGTGTACAGTGTTCTGGTTTTACTCACTTCTCTCAACATCAGTTCATTTAAGTCTTTCCAGGTTTTTTTTTTTTTTTGAAATCTGACTGCTTATCATTTCTTATAGCACAATAGTCTTACATTACATTCATATACTATAACTTGTTCACCAGTTTCCCAATTGATGTGTATATATATATATCCTCAATTTCCAATCCTTTGCTACCACAAATAGAGTTTCTATGAATATTTTTGTGCTTGTGGATCCTTTTCCCATTTGTATGATCTCTTTGGGATACAGAGCTAGTAGTAGTATCACTGGATCAAAGGGTATGCATAGTTTTATTGTCTTTTGGGTATATTTCCAAATTGCTCTCCCCAATGAATGAATCACTTCACAACACCTCCAACGAGGCATTTTTCCCACATCTCCAACATATACTACTTTCCTTTGTCATATTAGCCAATCAGATAGGTGTGAAGTGGTACCTCAGAGTTGTTTTAATTTGCATTTCTCTAATCAATAGTGATTTAGAGCATTTTTTCATATAATAAAGATAATTTTAATTTCTTCATTCGAAAATTGCCTGTTCATATCCTTTGACCATTTTTTTCAATGGGGAATGACTTGCATTCTTATAAATTTGTATCAGTTCTCTGTATATTTTATAAATGAAACCTTTAGCAGAAAAACAGGGTATAAAAATGTTCCTAAGCTTTGGTTGCATTGGCTTTGTTTGTGCAAAACCTTTTTAATTTAAAGTAATCAAAATTATTCATTTTTCATTTCATAATGTTTTATATCTCTTGCTTGTGAACAATCTTCTGTTCACAATAAGCATGACAGGTAAACTACTTCTTACTCTACTAATATGCTTATGGTATCACTTGACCTCTAAATTATGTACCCATGTTGACATTATTTTAGTATACAGGGTAAGATGTTAGTCTATGCCTGGTTTCTGCTATACTATTTTCCAGTTTTCCCAATGGTTTTTGTCAAATAGTAAGCTCTTATCCCAGTATATTACTAACCATTAAAGGGACCTTTAAGCAAGGAAATGTCCAGTGTAACTTAGAGCAACAGTCCTTATTTAAAGTATTCACAATCACTCAGGTGATATCACCAGGACCTATGCTGTAAAGTGTGCAACATGATTCCTTCACAGAGAAGCTTCTATTTTCATCATTTTAGAAAAAAAGTATCAAATCACTTATTTAATAATGGATTAATAACACTAGAAATAAGGGACTAAGACATTTATATCATTACAGAAGCCTAACTACAAGAAATTGACTACCATTGTAGAACACTCTCTGAGAAACTGGAAGGCTACCAATTGGATTCAACATATGTGTATTAATTATTCTCTATGTACTGGAGATAAAGAAAAAAATGAAAAAGCAACTAGTTTCATTATATATAGATTCATTCATTGTACCTTGAAAAAATTACATATTCAAAGAAATAGAATTACATATAGTACAATTATATGCATTTGAAAATTATCAAACAGGTGACCCATCATCAAAGCAGTGATTAATCAATATCAAGCTGGAAGAGAGTACTGGTGGATTGACACACAGCTTGTCTCTTACTCTGTGATGCTCAACAACGTGAATCATTCCTTGTATGAAACCAAAGAAAACATGCTTATCTCATTTTTTGGATGACATAGAACTAGTGGTGATGATATATTCAGATTCAAAAAAAAATCTACATAGTCTGAAACCATTATCTAAATCTAATAAGATGAAATTGAGTAGAAATAAATGAGAAAAGCTACATTTATATTAAAATAAGACCATTATCACAAGATGATATATTTAAACAACCTAAGCTTTTAGTGAACTACAAACTCGAGTTTCCACTTACATCCTTTTCACAGTTTAAAAAATTACCTTTTAGTATTTGGTTTTCAAATTTTGCTTATGTTACTCTTAATCTCTAGGCCCATATTATCAAATCTCTCCATCAAGATAACAGAATCTTCAAATGGAAGGAAACATAGGTTTCAGCTAATTTAATTATACCCATATTACAAGCCTCCTGATACTGTGTAACCACAGACCAAAGTGCTACTATAGTCCTTTGTTGTATTAATAAAAGCAAAGTATTGTATAAAGAGGGAGATAAAAGTTGGTAGTATTCTGCCCCAATCAGGCAGTATCTGGAGAAATTTTGTTTATTTCTGGGTACACTTAAAGGCCAGTGACAACCAGTGACAGGTGGTCAATCAAGGTAGAGAGGAGTTTCAAAATTATTCTGGGCAATGATCAGATGAAGTAACTGGGCATATTTTGCCTGGAAAAGAGACACCTATCTTCTATCAGCTGTTTACATGTAGTCATCATGTTCAGAAGGGAGACATGTATTGTACAAGTGATCATATAAGTTGACCTTTACATTTCTTCTAACTGAAGATTCTAGAATTCCAGTTAAGATCTTTAGGAGAGAATTGTAAAAGTTGGCCTGAAGCTTAGGAGAGAGGTCAAGAAAGTTTGTAAGTTATGCACCGAGATGTTGAAAACAAGAACACGGATCAGCTAGTCAAAGGAGAGAATGTAAGAGGAGAAGAAAGGTGGGAACTGGTATAGGAAAGAGAATCCTGAAAAATGATTACACATAAGGAATGGAAAGAGGAAAATGAGCCACTGAGAAGATGGGAAAATTTCTTTGAATCACAAATGGAAAAATGAGAATTAAAAGTAACAGAAGCCCAAGATGGGGAACATTTCAATGAAAATTATATAGTCACTAGTTTCGAATGTAGCAAAAAGGACTAGGCAGGCAGAGACTGAGAAAATAGCATTTGAATTCGCAATTAAGAAGCCACTAAGCCTTTATGAAATTATTTTCAATGGTCTGGTGCGGAGAAGAGTCAGGTTGAAGTATACTGAGTAATGAATGAGAATGATCAAAGCTGGAGTTAGGTTGGGCAAAATAGAAAGTTACTTGATGTACATCACCTAGGGGATCACAAAGAGCAAAGTTCATAAACATTTTAATTAAAATTATTTATTTTTAATGTTATTAAAATTTTCTTTCTATTATAAGTCTAACATTTATATCAGACAATGTCTGTTTTTATATACAATGAACTAAAATCAAAATAGATATGAAAACTAAAAAGGTTTTTGTTGTTCAATTGTTTCAGTCATGTCTGACTCTTCTTAACCCCATTTGGGTTTTCTTGGCAAAGATACTGGAATTGTTTGACATTTCTTTCTCCAGCTCTTTTTATAGATGAGGAAACTGAGCCAAAAAGGGGTATGTGATTTCCCCAAGGTCATATAACTAGTGAGTGTTGGAGGCCAGATTTAAATTTCTTGACTCCATGTCCATCACTCAATTCACTGCACCAGCTAGTTGCCCACCAAAATCCGTCTATCAGATCTAAAAATGTGGGTATATGTTTGTATATATATATTATGTGCATATATATAATACATGTATAACTATGTGCATATATGTATATGTATTTAAGTATATATTTATATATTTACACAGAAGAGAAAGAAAGATTTTTCCAAAACTTTTGCTAGGACAAGAAGTCCTAACTAAACAAAGGGTAGATGTGATCATAGAAGATAAAATAAACAATTTCAGGTAAATATAATTTGAAAGTTTGTGGAAAAAAAACAACAAGTAAATAGTCACATTTGAAAGGGAAAACAATTGGTCAAAAAACCCACAACTTTCCAGCAAATTTCTCTGATGTGTAAGAAACTGATAAAAATATGTAAGAACAAGTTACATTTCCCAATAAATAACTCCCCTAAAGCCATGAACAGAAAGTTCTTACATGATGAAACATAAACTATCAGCAACCAAATATAAAATGCTCCAAATCAATAACAATTAGGGAAACACAAAATAACATTTCTTACATATGCCATGAGAATGCAGGAAAATTCCATTTTCAATGGCATACAGTTATTTGTTTTGTGATCTTATGTTGTATAGTAAATGGTATCTTTAATCTCTGATAGACAGCAGCCTTCAGACTACATATAAAAAAATCTAGATTAACAATATTTTGCCTCAGATTTTGCAGTAAGGAAGTGAAAGCAGCAGTGTGAATTAATCCTTTGAGGTTTTTGGGTTTTTTTTGGTATGGTTAAGGAAAGATATGATGGTAGCTTAAAAAAAAGGTGGGTCTCCCATGAGTACATAGAGAATAGGAAAGGTCTCAGAATTTTTGTGGGTAGAATGGAACCAACGTGGAGTGAAACTCAAGACTTCAGTGAAATTGTCTGATATCAGGGATTCTTATGCTGGATACCACTGGAAAAGTTTATGTACCCCCTTCTCACAATAATGATTTTGTTAATAATCAAAGGAAATGATAAATTTAAGATAGAGTTTAATGAAAATATAAATGTGATTTTTCTCAATGAAATGAATGAAAATCTATCCCTAGACCATTTAGAAGTTTATGTACCCAAGGTTAAGGAGTCCTGTTAGGAGAATCAGGAATAGATGTGATTAAGGACATAAATAGAGATTTTGGACTAAAAAATAGCAGGTCCATGAAAAGAGGAATGAAAGACATACAGTTTTGTTTTGTGATGGAGGACAAGGAACATGAGGGCATCAAATTTCTCCATAAAACAATTTTATCTCAACCCTTTCTTGCCATAGAAACATTTCTATAACTGATAGCTATGATAACTGTTTGGTCTGACACTATTATTTTTGAAAATGGGCCTAGTCTTACCTCAGCTAAGTTTAAGAAATTTGTGGGTTGAATTTTCCTTTACAATATAATAATAACCTTTCTGCTTAAAAGATTATATTATCTCAATGATGGAGGGAGATATGTAAATATGTGATTACAATGTGAAAATAAAACAATATTGTGACAACATTACAATAAATTTCTTTTTTTTTTTTTTTTTTTTTGCCATTGAAGTGCCATAGCTAAATACTAGTGATCTTACAATATTTCTGCAGTAATAAAGTTCAATGATGTGTAAGGTCTTCTCACCCATTTCTTATTCACATAACAATTTACTGCCCATGTTGTGATGTGATATCTCCTCAAAGGCTGCAGTACAATAAAATTTTGCTCATGCAAATATTCTTAAAAATGCAAATTTTGTTTTTGCAGAGTATGTTAGGAAACCACCAATTTAATTGATCCAACTAATAATGTGATGCTTTATGAGTGGGGTGGAAGATGACAGCTTCTATATTATTTCCTTGATTTCTTTATGAGTTTTGCTTCTTATTTCCTTTATCTAATTTCCCTTTGTCACCAACAACCCCTTTTCTCCCCCATTCCCTTCCTCTTCTATGTCTCTGGTTGGCAAGGTGAATTTTAGAACTGAACCCTGCATATGAATGTGTATAAAACACACACACACACACACACACACACACACACACACACACCAGTTAAGATGAGAGTGAGGTTCAAATGTTGCCTTTTCTCCCAGCCATTATTCCCTCCTTTGTCAAAACTCTTCCTTGAGAGCCTCCTATGTGTGATCATTTTCCTTATCTATCCTATCCCTTCAACCTTCTCCAAGTGCATTCCTCTTTTTTGCTCTTCCATTTTTCTTTTGAAATCATCCAAGCATAATACATAATACAGACACATGCTCTGATACATATACATACACACACTCAGATATTTATATAAATAAATAGAAATAGATACACACAAATATATGTGTATACATGCATACATGTATACATATATACAAACATATAAATACAAACATACATTTCAGGTAGTCCAATAATTCTTAAATTATCTCTCCTCAATCTATTTTCCAGATCAGTTGTTTTTTCTGATGAGATTTTTCAATTTTTTTTAACTTATTAAAATCATTTTGACTTTGCTTTATTGTTTCTTGATATCTCAAGTAATCATTAACTTCTCCTAGATCAATTCTATTTTTAAAAAGTTATTTTTTTCAGTAAGGTTTTATATTTCTATAAAACCCAGTCAATTCAATTTTTTAAAGAGTTTTTTTTTCAGGGTTGTTGTTGTTGCTATTGTTTTGGGTAACTCTTTAGCCATTTGACTTATTCTGATTTTTAAAGAGTTTTTTTTTTTCTTTATTATTTTGTACCTTTTAAAAATAAATCTGTTGATGCTCGATTCATAATTTTATTGCATAATTCTCATTTCTTTCCCTAATTATTCCTCTACAAAAAAAAATATGGTTCTTTCTTATCTCTTTCTTTAGCTCTTTTTGGAATTCTTGTTGGACTAGTGTTTAATCCACATATTTGTTTGAGGCTTTACTTTCAACTCATTATCTTCTTCAAAGTTTGTGACTTGAACTTTGCTATCAGTATAAAAGGTTTTTATGGGCAAGTGCTTTTTTGTTATAATTCACTCAGTTTTCCAACATTTTTTAAACTTTAGGTTTTATGTTAAATTTATCTGTTGCAATGGCTGGCCTGAGCTTCTGTAACTTGATCTAAGGGACCTGTAGGTTTGTGGAGTTTCCAAGGGAAGAGCATGATCCAGGAGATATCTGGTCACTGCCCTTATGGTCTGTACTCTGGTCCTTACAACTATGGTCCTCTACTCCTTTGCAACTGCAACTGCTCCTGTCTACTTTGAAATTGCTACTTATAACTAGGTAATATGTTACAGAGCTCTAAAATGTCATCCAGTCTTTTGCCTGGTGTCAACACAATGGTCCCCTGGAACTTCCTTCTGATCAAGTGTTCAGGTTCATTACCATCCCTTTGGGTTGGGCATAACTAGTGCCCCTTCTCCTGCTGTTACCGTCATCCCTAAGACCTACAACCAGGGATACATTTCCATGTAGCCCCTGTGTCATTGTCCATAAACATCTCTTTCTGTCTTCCTCAGCTGCCTTTGTCAGGAAAAAGAAATTGATCCATTGTGATTCTTTATTGGCTTTTCTGTTTATAATTCATTTTTGGCATTTTCTGTGGTCATTTTTATTTTAAAATTTTTTTTATTTAATTTTAGTTTTCAATGTTCATTTTTATAAGATTTTGAGTTTTATATTTTTTTCTCTCCCTCCCTGCTTCCTTCTCCAAGAAAGCACTCAATCTGATACAAGTCATATATGTACAATCATATTATACCACATTAGTCATGTTGCAAAAAAAGAATTAGAACCAAATGGAAAACCATGAGAAAGAAGGAAAAAAAGGAAAGTTAATATGCTTCAATCTGCATTCAGACTCCATAGTTCTTTCTCTGGATGTGGACAGCATTTTCCATCATTAGTCTTTTGGAATTGTCTTAGATCCTTGCATTGCTGACAAGAGCTAAATCTGATGAAGTTATCCATCAAACAATATTGCTGTTTCTGTGGATAACATTTTCCTGGTTCTGCTCACTTCAGTCAGCATCAATTCATACATATGTTTCCAGATTTTTCTGGTCTGCCTGCTCATCATTTCTTATGGAGCAACAGTATTCCTTTACATTCATATACCACAACTTGCTCAGTCATTCCCCAGTTGATGGGTATTCCCCTCAATTTCCAAATTTTTGCCACCACAAAAACAGCTGCTATAAATATTTTTGTACATGTGGGATCTCTTTCCACTTTTATGAATCCTTTATTTTACAGACCTAGAAGTGGTATTGCTGAATCTAAGGGTATACACAGTTTTATATACCTTTGGGCATAATTCCAAATTGCTCTCCAGAATGATTGGATCAATTCTCTGTGGTCATTTGGTAAGACATTTGGGGGTAAGTTTGGCAGTTGTCATTCTTCACTCTGCCATCTTGACTTTGCCTCCTTCTTCATGGGTAATAAATTAGTAGGGAGAGGAAGAAGCCTGGATAGAAGGATTCATGCCAATGGAACAGCCCAGTGACTTTTTCCAAGGTAAAAAGAGTTTGGAAAATAATCGAGCCATATTGCTGCAAGAATCATGGATTCTCACAGGTAGAAGTATCATCTTGTTCAATTCATCTGCAACTCAAAATCTCCTCTATAACATCCCTAACAATCAACCATCCAAGCTTTGTTGAAAGATTTCCAATGAAGCGAACCTACTATAGCTCTGTCACAATTCATCATCCATTTTTCTGGCCTCTTTAAATATTACCTGTCTTTCTTTTCCGTACTTGTTTCACTTACATTTAGAAAGTGAAGTTAAAACCAAAAATAAGGAAATTAAATGCAACATATTATTTTCTGATACAATCAGGTACAATTTTTATTTTAAAAAATCTGCTTTCAATTTCTTCCCTTTAGTTTCAGGCTGGTATTTCTCAGCTTACAGCATTCGTCTACCTTAAATAAATGCCTCTATCTCCAAGCGCTTAAGAAGCCATCTCTTAGAAACACTGTATAAATCATGGAAAATTAAGTCTAATAGCTCTCTGAAAACTTACAGAAAATCAATGTGAGATTCATTAAAGCATAGTATCCAAGGTAATCATAGTTTATTTTCCAAAGTATTTCGGGTAATAGGAAACTTTTCAAAAATCTTTGCTGTACTTAAAATAATAAGGATATTAATTAGTTTCCTTACTGGATATTTTATAAATGATTTATTTTTCTCACTTCAGGGGAAAGAGACATCATGAATTCAAAATGCAATCGATGGAAGGAACTATAGAAAATGATCATCTTCTTCCCTTGATGTATTTCAATTACTTCCATATTCTTACCCATATCTTCTCATCAGCAAGAGATAAGCATTTTTATTTTGGCTTTTTTTTTTGGAGGGGGGAGGACAGGGAAATTGGGGTTAAGTGATTTGTCCAAACTCACACAGCTAGTAAGTGTTAAGTATCTGAGGTCAAATTTGAACTCAGTTCCTCCTGACTCCAGGGACCATGCTTTATTCACTGCACCTTCTAGTTGCCCTGAGATAGGCATTTTCTTAGCTAAGATACTCAAGTTCAGGACTTATTAATGTTATATCAACATCAGTAGCTTCATAATATTAAATAATACCTGAAATCTGTTTCACTGGGTGGGAGGAAGGGTAGATATCAAGGATAACTCACAGTTTACTTGAAAATGCTTAATACCTGCATACAAATCTGTGATATTGTTAAGGTACCAAGATGGAAAACCTTCAATTCTGAATCAGAGGACTTACATCTTGTCTCTGCTACTTAGTACTTATGTGACCCTTGACAAATCATGTAACCTTTCTGAGTTTCAATTGCTCCATCTTTAAAATGAGAAAATGGGACTTCATACCTTTCTAAGATCCTTTTTAGTATTAATTCTATGATCCTGTGCTCCTAAATGATAACTAATATAGTGTCCCAAATGGTCTAAATCAGTGGTTCTCAACCTTCCTAATGCCTCGACCCTTTAATAGTCGTAGGTGGGCGGGTCTGCATATGGGTGGAATCGCCCATGTGTTTTCCAATGGTCTTAGGTGACTCCTGTGACCCCTGTGAAATGGTCATTCGACCCCAAAGGGGTTGCGACCCACAGGTTGAGAAGCGCTGATCTAAATCCATGTACACTAATGATGCTGCCTTGACATAGTCTGGTTCTAGGCATGGAAACCATTTTAGTGTAAAAATTGATTCAAACTTACATCAACTTTCTTGTCTTAATAATACTTAATATCTAACAGACATGGAGAGGAAAAAAGGGAAAAGTATGAGAATCTTTCCCTTGACTTGAAGAATGTATTTTAATTGGATTCTGACTGAGTCAAGGGTGGTTTGACTATCTACCTCCCTATCTCCCAAAGGTTGTTGAATCATGTTCAGACTTATAGTGTTCCAGAAACAGTCAAGAGCATTTAAAAACTATAAATAGCAGCTGAATTATGTAATAAAAGTTGAGAGATTGACTAAAATGGGGTCAGCCATAAAAATATCATTATCCTCTGTGTGTGAAACAAAGTATTCGTAGTATCAATGCATTTAAAGCTGAATCGTAGTGATTCCCTCGTTCTTCTTTAAATAAAAGATCTCAAACTAATTGAGGCTTTCTCTACTTTATCTTCCAAAAGACCAAAGAAGTAAATAATTATACATGTGATTATCCCTAGCATTTAAAAAAGAAATATTTTTATTATGAAATTAAGCAGCTTCATAAATAAAACTGAAATAAACCTAATAGTGATGATGTAAGCCAGTTTAATTTATTTAACAAAAGATGGATATACTGTTAGATTGATCTATGCTGATGTGGTGCAAAGGCCAAAGTATTGTTTAGAGTGGGGAAGACCTGGGTTAAAATACTGCCTTGAACACTTGCTAGATTGGTGGTCGTCAGAAAGTTACTTAACCCCTTCCTGCTCAAATCAATTTTCTAGAACATATTTACTAAATGGTAGAATGATTGAAATCTGCACCAATAGAGAAGAGCTCTGAGAAATCACAGATCCTTCCTCTTATTTGTTATGTTTAAGTTACATATATCCAACTGGTTATTGGAAGTAGCTAGGTAGAATAGGAGGTAGACCTTTGGACCTGGAGTAAGGAAGACCTGAGTTCAAACCCAGCCTCAGACACTTACCAGCTATGTGAACCTGAGCACATCACTAAACCTCAGGTTGCCTTAATCCCTAGAAAATAAAATGTCAATTTTATATGTTTGCCAAGAGAATCCTTTGTACAGAATTGGTGTGTTATGGTCTACAGGGTCATGAAGAGATAGATACAACTGGAAGACTGAAGAACAACAATGGCGAATTGACATTTAAAATTGAATGTCCCATAAACATCTCAAATTCAAAATTATAAAAACAGCATTATTTTCCCCCCCAAATCTTATTCCTCTTTTGACCTTTGCTATTTCTATCAAAAGTTCCATCATCTTTCCAAGACCTTATATTCGAAAGTTCAATATGTTTCTTAGCTGCTACTTCTCATTCACTCCACATAGCCATTCACTTGTCAAATCTTAGTTTCTACCTCTGCAACATTACTAACATTCATCTCTTTTTTTCCTACTTATGTGGCCAAAATTTGCTGTATGGAAAGTAGGGGCATTTTCATTTTTGGTTGTTGATTATCACAAATGAAAACAGTGCCTGGAACAGAACAGGCACTTTTAAAATGGCTATTGATTCATTCGATGAAGTATTTATTAAATACCAGGAATTATTCCAAATTATATGGATACAAGTACAAAAATGAAACAATCCCTGTTTTCAAAGATTTTACATTCTAATTGGAGAGATACAAGTATACATACATATGTTTATATATGCTATATATATACATACAGAATAAATGTAAAATTAACATGTGTATATACTGTATATATATACGTGTGTGCATATTACATATGTGTGTACATATATATGTTAAAGAAGAGATAATCTGAGAGAGAGGGCACTATCTAGCAGCTGGGTTGACCAGGAAGGGCTTCATATAGAATGTATTTCAGGCGACAAATCTTAAGGAGTATAGAGACTCTATCAGGTGGAAGTAAGAAGGGAGTGTATCCCAGGAATATGTTTAGCCAGGGCAAAGACATGAAGATAGAAAATGGAAATGAAGTGTTATATAGGAGGAATAGATAGAAGGCCAGTTTGTGTGGAGCAGAGAATGTGGGAGTAAGTGTAATAACCAAGGAAATTAGAAAGATAGATTGGGACTAGACCGTGTAAAGCATTAAAAACTAAATGGAGGAATTCATGTTCTATCATAGAAGCAATGAGAAACAGCTTGAGTTGATTGAGTAGGGGAGGGACATATTCAGATCTATGTTTAAGAAAATTCCTTTGCCAGAAGTGTATAGAATGGACTAGACTGGATATAACAATTAGTGGCTGATGAAGCAATTTTCTCAAGAAAAGATAAGGTCTTCAACTAAGCTGACAGTTGTGTGAGTGGAGAGGTGTTAGAGAAAAAAGTTGTTGCAAAGGCAGAAATGGCAAGATTTGAGAATTGATCAGATATCTGAGGTGATGGAGAGTGAGGAGTTTAGGTTAATGTAAAAGTTACAAATCTAGGAGATTATAAGAATGGTAGTGACTGCACCAGAAACAGGGAAGTTTGGCAGAAGAGAGTCTTTTGGGGGTAAAACCAATGAGTTAAGGTTTATATGTGATGAATTTAAGTAATCTGGAGGCAGTCTTTTAAGGATTGAAGTCTGGGCCTGAATAAGTAGATATGGGAGTTAAACTCACTGGCATTGTGAGTTCTAAAAATTCTGAGAGGAAATCTTTTTTTTTGTTTCTTTGTTCATAATAGCCATTCATTTCTTCAAATTTCTACATAAGGAAATGTGCTTCAATGTTAGGGATACAAAAAAAGGCAAAAACAAAAGAAAACAAAAAACCCAAAATAATTCCTGTTCTTAAGGAGCTCACACTCTAGTTGAGGAGAAAACATGAAAATAACTGTACACAATTAAAATATATACATGACAAATTTTTCTTGTAATTGTGGCATTAAGTATCCCTCTGCTCCTTCCCACCTGACCCCCCTCCCCTTATAATTTTATTACCTAGATGTTAGGAAGTAACAGTAACATAAAGAGGCATCCATACTAATATACTAGAGCTAACATCATGTTGCAGTGGATAAAGAGCTTATCAGAATGAAAAAATGGAGAATTACACCCTGCCTAGGACCCATACTAACTACACAATTTCTCAGAGCTCTTAGCAAGTTTCTAACACTTGTAGGAAGGGTGCCTATCTGCGTTGCTAAAAGGAATTTCCTCATCAAAAATTCCTTATGAAAAGGAAATCAGTTTCTTTCTCTATCCCCTATTCTCACACTAAGATGTAAATTGCTATTAGTTGGTTAATTCTACTAAATTTCCCAAGTAAAATTTCATTCAGAAGGAGTAACTCATTAACTGAGTAGATCTTTAATAATGGAAACAGGTATTTTGGGGGGACAGTATCAACACAAATTATGTCTTATAAGTTAACATATTTCACCTATATAATGATATTCTCTTATATTTGAATAAAAACAAAAGAAAACATGTAGCTTTGTGTGGAATAAATCAATCCTACCAGGAGGTGAATTTAATGCATTCATTAGAACAGATGAACTAAATTTGCCATTATATAGCATTGAGGTTTCAGGAGAAAGACAAATATTATAAGAGCATTTGAACAGATCAATCCTCATAAATATTTTTCTCCACAGTACTTCAGTGTACCCTTCAAACAATATCTCCCAAGACAAGTCATGTTTGCTGCAGGTAAACAGGCTTTACAATGGTAATATATCTGTCATATTTGACTCAGAACTGCCAGGAAGCCCTGTGGAAAAGATAACTACAGATTACAATTTTCCATTTGCACAAAATCTAAAATTATGAACTATGTGAATACTACTGAAAAAATTATTAACCCTGACTTTTGTAACGCTATGGCTTGACTGCTGTAATTTATTGTTGGATGGCTTGGAAATCTGCTAATGTGCCTTCAATCTTGGAATGCTTACCTTATGACATGCCAGAAGAAAAACAAAACTATAGTTTTCTAACATTACTTGTCAGTTTACTAAGGAGACTACACTGATATATTTTAAGTGTATTTTTTCTACATATATTTTATATCCTATACCTCTAGTTCTTATACTTACTTTAGAATCATAGAATAATAAAGATATAAGGGTCCTCAAAGGCCATCTTGTCTATCCTGTACAGGTATTACTCTTTAAAATATTCCCAAACAGTTGTCATCTGGGTTTGGCTCAATAGTGATTCAAGTATTTTGTGATTTAGGAGCATTTTAATTCCTTCCAAGGAAGTTCATTTCACATTATATCCTTTCCTTACCTCTATATTGGGGCCTAAGAATAAAACTTTCTTTCTGATATTAAAGGACTATGTATTTTCAATTGTTATCTATACCTCTAAATGCTTTAAAGAATTTAATACATTTACTTCTATATTAAAGTTATGTATATTCATAGACTGCCTCCCCTCCTTCATTATAACTTTGTATGAGCAGATATTGTATTTTATTTACTTATTCCATGTAATGTCTTATCTTTAGTAGATGCTAAATGGATTTTAAATGTTGAATAAATAGTAGTCCAAGAGGGTAAGCATAAAGAACACAGGCTTAGGAGTCTACACTTTGATTCCTGTCAGATTTCTGCCACTTATATGATGTTTGACCTTAGTCAATTGGTTTCATCACTCTCTGAATCATGCCATCTGTGTCTAAAAGATTAACCTGTCAATTGGATTATTTCTTAATGTAGGCCCTTACAAAATCTAAAATTCAATGATTCTATGAATGATGCTCATTAAATGTGATATTTTAAAATGTCTCGAAACAATTTGGGGAATTTATCTATTTAAGAAGGAGGGCTTTTTTTTTAATTACTCTGCCTACACATTAAACGATTAGCCTGATTAAAATCAGATTGAAAGTTCTCCATGACTGCAGAAATCTTAGGTTACAGTAGGGCTTTTATGAAAGCAGAATAAAATTCTAGTTAAATTTAAGCAAGGCAAAAATTAATAACCCCAGAGACTTCACTAGGAGTAATTACAACTCTAACAATTATAGCTGTCAAAAAATGGAATATGAACTGTCTCAGGGAGTAAGGAGTTCTCTGTCACTAGAAGTCTTCTGATGACCATATATCAAGAAATTTATAGAGGGGATTACTGGTTTTGGTAGATTTTGAGCTAGATAACCTCTGAGGTCTTTTCTAACTTTTCAAGTCTATAATTCTATGAAAATAAGTAACAATAGAATTGCTGGGGTTTTTTTTTGCTTTTTTGGAGGGCAATTGGGGTTAAGTGACTTGTCCAAGGTCACACGGCTAGGGTTATTTTTGTTTGTTTGTTTGTTTTTTATGTTAAATGTCTGAGGCCAGATCTGAACTCAGGTCCTCCTGACTCCAGGGACAGTGCACTATTCACTGCGCCACCTAGCCACGCCAATGGAATTGTTCCCTGGCAATATAACCACAAAAAATTGCTCTGGTATATTGAGTGAACACTACACACAAATATATATACATACACACACATACATACATACATACATATATATCCCCTTAGCTCTAGATAGTGTCATAAGATAGTATTGTATTGTCACAAAAACTTAGAAAAGACCTTTTCTATCCAATTAATGGCCTCCACAATGTCCTTTTTATATGAGCATTCAACCTCCATTTGAAAACTTCTAGTATTGATGAATCCCCTTCCTCACACAAGGCAGCCCAATTCTTTTGTATACAATTCTAATTGTTAACAATAAAAACACTAGTTATATAGTGCTTTAAGATTTGCGAAATAGTTTATAAATATTAACACATTGCCCCTTCCCCCCCAAAAAACACAACAACTCTGAGAGGCAGGTATTATCATTATGCCTATTTTACAGATGAGGAAACTAAGGCAGACAGAGGTTTTTGTGACTTAGTCAGGGTCATAGAGATGGTAAATGTGTAAAGATGGATTTGAATCCAGGTCTTCCTGACTTCAGGTTGATCACACTATCCACTATGCCATCTAATTCTTTCATGCTTTCTTCAGAAGTTCTTTCTCACATATGCTGGTATCCTGTTATAGTCCTGCCTTTTCATATGGAGAAATCTGTTGCTGAGATAAGTCTGTTTTGTTCCTCCTTCTATGACAAATATTTATTCTGATTTAGAGTTCTCAGATAAGATCATTTTAATATGATAAGCCATATACTCTATAGGAATAACAAATAATAGAAATTTTTTTATAATAATGAAACAAATATAGCTTATTTTATTATTTTCAAAAAAATGATAATTTGTTTACTATTTGCAAAGACAGGGTCCTGAGTCTACTCAGAGAAAGATGAAAGGAAAAGAGGGAGAGAAACAGGAGGAGGAGGAGTAACAAGAAGGGGAGAATGTGTATATATATACACACACTCACACACACATATACACACACGCACACACACACATATAAATACATATATATATATATATACATACATATATATATACTAATATTCATATATAGATATATATAACCTAATATGTGCCAGGTGCTGTGCTACTTTTTAAATGATATTCCATTTCATACTACCCGGGAGGTAGGTATTGTGATTTTCCCTATATCTTTCCCAAGGTTACAGATTTAGTAAATTCTGAGGAGAGATTAGAACTCAGATGTACCTTATTCAAGTCCCACCTCTCAAGACCTACTGCTCACTTAACTGCCTATGAAAGGAAGGGTTGGGGATAGAGAGTTAGAGACAGAGAGATGAAAATGCAGATTTCAGAACTATATCACCTAAACTTAAAGCTAGAAGTGATGTTCATTATAGTTTCAAATTAAGCATAAGTTGAGTTCAGTAGAATAATAGTTTGGAAGAAGAATATCAGGAAAATCACTCAGCAGATAGATAATTTGGCTGACATGTTGTAATGGTAATGAAATTTGAAGATCCCTTTGTATTGGAAAGATAAGAGATACTTAGCACCTAGCTTCAAATTAAGCCTCTATTAAAGAATCAGAAGGTATGAACCCCTGTTGTTGACATAACAGAAAGGAGCTGAACAAGGAACCCCTCTTGCTGATGGAACAGAAAAGAGCTGAACATGGAAGAGCTTTACCATATTTAAGGAAGAGCACAAGCTGAAAAGTCAGAACTTCTTGGGACAAGCATCTGAAGGCTGGCCTGCTGCTGCTGGACTGGAACTTCTACGGAGAAAGTGATTTTGATTTTGAGAAAAGGAGAAAGTGATTTTGATTTTGAGAATGGAGCTGCTGAAGACTTCAGAGGGCCAGCTGGAGCTGCTGAGGATTCCCAAGGCCCAGCTGGACCTGCTAGAGGAGGCATGACTGTGGTGTCAGTACTTTGTCTGTCTGTGGCTCTGTTAAGTTTTCTCTTCCCAAGAACAGAAACTGTGAAGGACTTGAGGTGCACTGGACACTGTGAGCTCCAATGTGGAGTGGGAACTGCACAGAGAGCTGGACAGGAAGCTAAGAGCTGTCTGCCTTTGAACTCAGGTGGCAGTTTTGGAAAGGAGCTGGGACCATGGAAGAGGAGCCATGGAAGCTGAAAGCCTGCCCCAAGTCAAGAAGAAAAGACCTCTCCATGGGTATTGAGTAGTTATGAAATTGTGATTTACTTGTGACCAAGAGGTGGATGGCCTGTATATTTTCCACTATTCCTTAAGAGGGTACTAAGTAGTGACCGATGACTGAGTAGTGACTGATTTGTAACTTAGTGTGCCCCATGGGTAGAGGATTTTGACCTTTGTACTTTATGATTGAATGACTGAGTTACTAAGTGATTGATTGACTAAATAATTGTACTTTGTTCAAAAGTATGTGACCACTTTGATGAAAACTATGTAGCCATTTTAGTGAAAAGTTGTTGTGAATACTATATTTTGATTTTCTGTATTAAGCTGAAACATTCTGAATGCTGTACCTTGATTTTCTGTGAATCTTTTGTTCTGATTTGTTATTGAATAGAGTGTTCACTATACTATGAAATCAGAACCTTGAAAGTGGTTCACAACAGCTGTCCTCTGGAAAGCTGCTTGTGTGTGGCTTTACATTATGGCATAATTGGCAGGATTACAAAGTATCGTGCCTCTATTTGTTCCAGAATCCATGGCCATTTAGATTGCAATAGTAAGGCCAAGGATTCTGGAGGGGTGGAATGTAATGGCAAGCACAGAAGCAGGTACCTTGTTTCAGCTATTGAATTAACACCTTGTTTCAGTTGAAATTTCTTTTGAGCCTTGTATCAAGTAAGTTAGGAAACAGAATGTGTGAACCCTACAACTTATGTACCCTAGAACTTGTGAACTCTGGAGAGCCCCAAACTGGAGACAGCAGAACTGAGAAGAGGACTTTTGTGGTGGCAGAGTCAATAAGGAGAAAACTTGTAGTATCCTGGCACTCTGTTTGTCTGTTCTGTCTGTGTCAATGTTTGTTTGTGATACTTTGTACAGAAGACCTGGAATGTCTTACTGGAAGCCCTAAAAGAAGTTTTCCTGGTTGTATGTTTACAGAAGTCCTGCAGGAGGGTTTTGGAGATCCTGGGACTTTACTGATGATTTGTGCTAACCTCTTGGTCCTTGTTTGTGGGTCTGTGTTGATTTCTATGTTGATAATTTGTGTTGAGTTCTCAGATCTTGCTGGTAGGCCTGAGTTGATTTCACAGGCAGATAGTGAATTGATGATGGTGCCAGCAATGTGTATGAATATTATTGTGGCTCTGTCAAACTTTGTCTTCCCAGAAACAGGGACTGTGAAGGACTTGAGGTGGACTGGACACTGTGAACTTCAATATGGAATGGGAACTAGATGAAGAACTGGACAAAGAGCTGCACAAGGAACTAGGAGCTGCCTGACTTTGAACCCTGGTGACAGATGGAACTAGGACCATGGAAGAGCAACCATGGAAGCTGAGGGCCAGACTCAAGTCAAGCTGAAAGAAGACTTTACTTGGATACTGTGTACCGACTGAGATGATCATTATTTACTGTGACCTAGGGGTGGAGAACTTTGACTTTTGTACTTTGTAATTGTGTTAAGGATTTTGTGATTGACTAAATGAATGTACTTTGTTTAAAACTATGTGAGCACTTTGGTGAAAACTGTGCCATTTTGGTTAGTTAGTTGTTGAGTTGTGACATGGTGAATGCTGTATTTTGATTTTCTGTGATAAGTTGTAACATTGTGAATGTTGTATTCTGATTTTCTACAAAAGTTTTGTCCCAATTTATTATTGAATAAATAGAGAGCTCACTATACTATGTAATCAGAACCTTGAAAGCTCCTCACAGAAGCAGTCCTCTGGAAAGCTGCTCCTTCATGGCTTTACGCATGTCATGCTTGATGAAGTATTCATCAGTCACAGAATGGTATAACTCATGGAAGTATGTGTCCCAACAGAGAAGCTAAACTAATTAATGAAGTTTTAAGGACAGTTCCTGTGACAGAAAGAAGACAGCAAAATTTAGTTACAGATTTTTGACTTACTCTAAGAACATGGTTTTTACACACTCATGTGTTTTAATGGCAGGTTCCTATAAAATTGTGTCTATTCTGCTCCATAGATATTGAGTGCACTGTTGGAAGAGAATGACCCGGGTTTATGTGTGAATGCAATTTATTTGTTGTTGTTGCATCTGTTTAATACGTTAATACCTGAGATATTAATATTTGTTTTACATTTTTGCTGAGAAAAAATGGTGTTATTATTGTGAAGGGCTGGATGATGCAAATGGAAATAAATTAATTCGAGCTCAAAATCTGAAATGGTTAATAGGGTAGATATTTAATCCAAATTCTCAGTGGTGGTCCTTTCTCTGGGAAACTAGGACTGCCAGTGTGAGGAAAGGTCTGAGAGACTAAACCAGCCCTAAGAGTGAACAGGTGTCCATTTGATTGTATGAGAAGTATGAGGTTCTACAATAGGTAATGATGTCCCATGTGCAATCTGGATGTCATATTTATATTAAGTTGAAAAGCTAAAATCTGTATTAATATACTAGAGGTTCTTAATTTTTTTAAATTTCATATATCCCTTCAATCATCTCATAAAGCTTGCAGACCCCTGTTCAGAGCAATGTATTAGTAAATAGAATTACTATTACTATTAATATTAATAACAGCTAATATTTATATAACATTTACTATGAGCCAGGTATTCTTCTAAGCACTTTGAAAATATAATTCCATTTGATCTTCACAACAACTCTAGAAGGTAGATATTATTATTATCATCCCCATTTCATAGATGAGGAAGCAGAGATTGAGTGAATTATATAGGATTCTACAGCTATCGTAAGTGCCTGAGACCTGATCTACACTCAAGTCTTCCTGTCTTGCCATCAATTCTTTATCCAGCACCCTACTTAACTGTCAGTTATATTCTCTGACACCAAAGGAAATCAATCATACTGAAATACAGTATATCTATCTATCTATCTATCTATCTATCTATCTATCTATCTATCTATCTATCTTTTTCTCAAAATTCACATTCCTTATGTTAAGAACATTTACCTATAACTTGTGTCCACTGGACCTTTTCTGGAATCTGGAACAACACACACAAAAAAATAAATCCCTCCACCTTCTATATATTTAAAAATAGATGCTGTATCTTCCTTCATTTTCTTTTTCACTGTAATTATCCCTAATTCTTCCAACGATTTCTTTCCTATCTTTTTAACTTTCAGGACTTTTCAGCCTCCTACTTACATACTAATTTGTCGTTCGCCACTTTACAATGTGAATCCTCAACCAAATACAACATTCCTAAAGCTGTCGACCAGCAGAGCACTATGGGAGTATTTCCACTTGATCTGTCAACTACACTTCTATTAATGTTGTCTCAAATTGTGTTTTAACAATTATAAAATCTTTTATACTTAAAGTAATCTACTAAACTTTTTCAAATGAATTTGTATTATGTCAGCTACCCTGGATCTTGCATTCATACAATTGATTATATTAAAAATATTCAATATTTTCTATTTAGTTCAATTACATTCTATTTTATTAATTTGACTGCGTATTTCAAGTCTGTCAAGATCTTTTTTGTATCCTGACTCTGTCATCCAATATATTATTTTTTCCTGTCAGTTTTAAGCATATCTTTAAATCTTTCTCCAAGTTATTTATTAAAAAAGTAAATAGGACAGGGACAAAGGCACAGTTCTAGAGAATGGACTGAGAGGTCTTCTTCCAAGTTAATATTGATAAATTATTCAATATTTTTTGGGTATTTGTACAAAGAGTTAAGACCTGCCTAAAGCTATTACCAAGCAATTCCCATTTGTTTATATTTCCCATAAAAGTCCTCTGTGATAACTTCTTGAAATCCAACTAAAGTATGTTGATTGCATTTATTTAATCAATAACCCTCTAATTGAAGTAGAATAGGTTAACTTGCCAAGACACATTTTTAGGAACCCTACAGTTTGCTTATGATGACTTTCCTTTTCTAACACTATATTAAACTGATTGGTTGAAAACACTCCATCTTTTTAATTGGAGAAGTCAGGAACACAACTTCCACATGTAAGACCAATTCCATTGCAGAATAATTCATCAATCCTATCAATTGGCAGGAAAAGTTTAGATAGCCTAGGCCACTGCCTCAGTTTCTAGTCCTTCTCTGGCTTTGCACCCTATCCTAATTAACTAAGATTGTCCCTATTTATTGTTAATTCACTTCTGTATCAGTTCCAATAATGGTCACCACATCCTTTTTACTATACCTTAGCTCCCTGACTGTTACCCCAGCTCCTCAAAGGTTGAAGTCTTGAGCAGTCCTTAACTAGTCTCATTCTTTTCAAGATCCAGGATACCATCTCTTAGCTCTAGACTTGCTGCCATCTCTATTTAGTGCTTCCTTCTTTGACCTTGATTTATTGAATGTTTTGATTTCACTTTGAAGACCTGCTATGTTTCCCAGCTATGTATTCTGTCAAATAGTTTCAGTTATTTCTCCCTGACACTGATTGTTTCCTTGATAGTCTATTTAGAACTCTTCCCATTGCCTGTTATTAAACCACCCCCATCTTTGTGGGAGCCACTCCCAGTCATTCCCAGTACTCTGCTAACTGAGTTCCAGTTAAGGCAGTCACTTTCTCAGGACTTAAAATTTTAAATTGTCTAAGAATTCAGAAACAATTCATCTAAAGTTCTTTCCACTTTTAAAAAGACCAATGAATAGAATTAAAAAAAAATTTTTTCTTGATTCCTTCCTTCCTTCTTTGCTTCCTTCCTTCTTTCTTTCCTTCCTTCCTTCCTTCCTTCATCCCTTGCTTCCTTCACCCCTTCTTTCCTTCCCTCCCACTTCCCTTTCTTCCATCTTTGTTTTTGATGTTGTTCTTAACAGCACTATCATTCTCCCAGTTACTGAGGTTTGTACATTGGGAGTTATCCTAAAGTCTTCTCTCTTTCTGCCTCTTTATATATTTCTAATTATCAAATATTACCATTTTTGTCTCCCAAATAACTCTAACATGTGTCTCTTTCTCTCCAATCACATAGCTATCACCATGGTTCAGGTCCTCATCACTTTTCATCTGGAATATTGAAATATATCATAACTGGTATTCTTATTTTCATTCTCTTCCTTCTTTAGTGTATCATCAACATAGCAACCAAAACAATCTTTCAGAGATACAAGTGGCCATGTCACTATTTTGCTCAAGACTCTTGCCATGAATTATACACAAAGGGTTATAAAATTGTGCATACCCTTTGATCCAGCAATACTACTACTAGGTCTGTACCCCAATGAAACAGAAAAAAGGAAAAAAGTATTCCCATACAAAAATATTTGTAGCAGCTCTTTTTGTGGTGGCAAAGATTTGGAAATTGAGGGTATGTCCATCAACTGTGGAAGGGCTGAACAAGCTGTGGTATGTGAATGTAGTAGAATACTATTGTTCCATAAGAAATAATGAGCAGGGAACTCTAAGAAAAAACCTGGAAAGACTTACATGAACTGTTGCTGAGTGAAGTGAGCAGAACCAGGAGAACATTGTACACAGTAACAGCAACATTTTGCAATGACTCATTTTGATAGACTTAGCTCTTCTCAGCAATGCAAGGATCTAAGACAATTCCAAAAGACTCATGATGGAAAATGCTATCCACATCCAGAGAAAGAATGATAGAATCTGAATGCAGATTGATGCATACCATTTTCTCTTTTTTTCCCATGTTTTTTCTCTTCTGTTTGGATTCTTCTTTCACACCATGACTAATGGGGAAATATATTTTATGTGATTGTACATGTACAGCCTATATCAGATTGCGTGCTGTCTTAGGCAGGTGGAAGGAAAGTAAGGGGAAAAATTTAGAACTCAATCTAATAAAAGTGAATGTTGAAAAGCAAAAATAAATAAATTGTGTGTGTGTGTGTGTGTGTGTGTGTGTGAAAAGATTCTTTCCCTGATTCCCTATGTTTCTAGGCTAAATTACATCGTCTTGAATCCACATTGAATTCAACATTTCATGTCTCACCTTTCACAATCTGTACCTCCAAAGCTCATGTTTGTAAGGTACATTCATTCCATTCACATCCATATCCCAGAATCCTTATCTTCCTTAAAGGTTAAACTAAGTTACCACCATCTTGGTGAGGCCCTCCCTATTCCTAACAATTATTATTCCTTGAAAATCTTAATATATACTTAACTGTGCACAAGTTGTTTCTTTCAAATAGAATGTAGGCATCATGAGGACAAAGCTATTTCATTTTGGTTTTCAGATCTCCCAGTGGCAGGACAAAGCTCTTCATGTTGCAGACCCTTAAAAATACTTAATTAAATTGAATAATCTAGGTTTTAGATGGCCTTGGATAGAGAGGTCCTTCCCTCTTTCTTTCCCTTGAATACTATTAATCTTCATCTATTATGTGCTCAAAGAAACACTAAAAAGATTCCCCATGAAGGAATCTTTTCTGAATTAGTGTAAATCAAATTACAAGTATGGAAACAGACCTTTTTCTCCAAATAAGGACTAAGATGCTTTTTGCTCCATTTTTCATCCAATTATGGAATAGCTGTACATATCTATATCGATATCGACATCTTTATCTAAATCTATCTCTATCCCTATCTCTATCTATATTCATATATTTCAGATTCAAGAAGACTTGATTCAATAATTGTTTCTGATGTACATTGGTTGTGTGAATCTGGACAAGTCTCAGTGCCCCCATATAAGTGTCCAAAGCTATAAGTTGTAAGGTATTTACTGATCTCTATTGGTGGAAGGGGTTCTTAACCAAGAGCTCTGTAGTCTGATTAAATTCAACATACAGAAATTATTTCAATTAACCTGCTGTGATTTTAATACATATAAAATAAGTAATAATTTTGGTATCCAATTGATTCCTTCAAAATAATTAGCCATTACTTTTCACTGCACCTTAAATAGTACCAAAAAAAAACAAAAAAAAAAAAACCTTCACTAAAAAGCTCCTAGAAGAAGAAAAATGAAGAATACCTAATGAGGGGGAAATAAACTATAACAACTTGTAAAATAACATCCTGGGAATCTCATGCTGCTGTATTTTGTCTCCTAATCAATGCTGAAATGACATCAACAGCTGACATTAAGACAATGGAACATCTTTTTTCCAAGTAAATCTGAGGTATCACTAATTTCTATAGTTTATTTACCTTTGGCCTGCACAATTTCAATAAGCTAAGTACCATGAAGAGTTACACTGGTAACTAAATGGAATGCATTGTGTTTGGAGCCTCTCAAATGACTCACAAATGTTGTGAGATATGGACGGAATACAATAACAGTGATACTTTTAGAATATATGCATCATCATGCCTAAGTAGCCATCACTTGATTCTTACTAGCTATGAAAACCAAACCACATAAGATTCACAAGTCATATCTAATGCCTCATCATGGAAGGAAGATCTTTCAAAGTTATACAAAAACTCTTCAAAGTTTGACTCTACTGCAAAGGCCTATAGCAACAGAATATTTTTGCTTTCTAAGGACAGGCATAGGTAAGTATAAAGAAGCTTATCACCATTTAGAAAATGATTCTTTAGTTGTGGTAGAAGAAGAAATAAATTTTTAAAAAAAGATCCCTCAGTCCCATGGAGTTCTGTTTTAGTAGTGACCATTGTAGAATGTCAGAACAAGGAGCAAAAGGGATGAAGAGTCACATATTATTATATTGTGACAAGATTTCTTAATCCAGTATTCATAGACTATGGTAGTTTATAGAGGCTCTGTAAACTTTTGTGAGAAAAGATGTACCTTTATTTTTATTAAGCTTTAACTAAAATTTAACATTTCATTCACTTTTCAATGTATATAATAATGTAATATTTTCAAAAGTGGTCCATACTCTTCAGAAAACTTTCAAAGATATCTAGGCCATATACTACGTAAAGAACCTTTAGTATATGAATACTAATTTACTGGCCATACTCTTAATGTAAGACATTATGCAAGGGAAAACTAGTGAACATACTACTGGAAGAACTGAATAGTAAACATCTTCATATATACATACATATACATATATATACATATAAATAACATGATATAATGATATGATTATAAGGATGTTATGAATATAAGAATGATATGAATATAAAAGCCAAATGGAGCTAAATGGAATAATGTTTCACAGATTCTTCCTGTAGCAGAAAATAGAGTAATTCATTTAATTGGTTTTTATAATATATTTTATCATCCTTTAAAAGACAACAAACAGCAACATTTCATAAGATATTTGATCATCTAATATGTTAGTGCTTTCTCTACATGTATGTATACAAACATATATATGTTCATATATGTATATATAAGCATATATATGTACTTATATATATATATACATATATATATATGTATAGACACTATGTATCTATATCTATATTCCAGCCCAAAAGACTATCAAGAACTCTTATATGTTACTATCTGCAGCAGAAATCAGGACATCGATAAATTCTCCAAAGTTGATAACATTCTCTACATTAAACCAACATATATTTTTATTTTCAATGACTTTAGCGCAAAGACAAGAGTAGAGTAGGAAAGTAAAACAATAATTTTGACTATATATTTTAGAAGTAAGAAATAAAAAAAGACTAAAGAACTATAGACTACATTGAAATTTAGGTACAACATTTTGATGTTTCATATACAAATGTTAGGAATATTTTATTTTTCTAACTATGAAAACTTTCCTATAGAAAAAGAAAAAGAAAAGAAAAAAAACAACTTCTGTAATATGCATAGTCAAATAAAATAAATTCCTGCACTGGTCATTAAAAATTAGGTCCTTCTTTTTACCCTAAATCCATTGAAACAGTATCAGGAGAGGGGTCTCTCGAATTGTGATTGACTATTGAATTTATTGGAATTCTTAAGACTTCAAAGTTGTTTATCTTTACAATGTTTTATAATATATTTTGTCCTATTAGGTCTGATCATTTCATTTTCTATGCATCAGCATGTAAAATTTTCCGCAGCATTCTTTGACATCCTTTTTTTTAAATGATTTCTTAGAGTAGTATTACCTTGCATTTATGTAATCTTTTGCATAGCCATTCCCCAATTGATAACCCACTTTAGTTGACAAGTCTTTTCTACCATGAAAAAAAAAGCTACTATAAACATCTTTGTACATATGCATCTTTTTGCTATTTCTTTGATCTTTTGAATATGGACCTAGTGTTAATGTTGCTGAGTAAAGGAGTATGCACAATTTTGGGCTAAAGTTCCAAACTGTTTTCCAGAATTTCTGGATCCATACAGAACTCCACCAATAGTTCATTAATGTACCCATTTGTCCACAATCCCTTTAATACTTTGCATTTTCTTTTTTGTGTGTATTAGAATTCATAATTTAATGGATATGAGGTAGAATCTGGGATTGCTTTAACTTTTGTGTCTTATTTTTTAATGATATGAAATAGTTTTACACGTAGATTATGATAACTCAGTTTTTTAATCTGGAAAATCCCTCTTCCTATATGTTTGAACTACTTCATTTTTAAAATTTATTTTTAATTTTCAACATTAATTTCCAAAATATTTTGAGTTACACATTTTCTCCCAGTCTTTCCCCTACCTCCCACCTCAAGATAGTGAGCCTACTGAATACTCCTTCCCTCAATCTGCTTTCTCTTATATTCTCCCCCATCTCCCCTCCCACTTTCTAGTATTGGCAAGATGGCTTTCTATCCCCAATTCCTTATTTCCAGTTGCATGCATTTTTTTTATCATTTATTCTTAAAACTTAGATTTCCAAATTCTTTCCCTTCTTCCCTCCCCACCCACCCCCACTGGGAAGATAAGTAATTCAATATAGGTTGTACATGTGTAGGTATGCAAAACATTTCCAGAGTAGTTATATTGTGAAAGACTAACTATATTTCCCTCCATTCCATCTTGCTCCCATTTATTCTATTTTCTACTTTGACCCTGTCCCTTTGCAAAAGGATGTGCTTCTAACTACCCTCTTCCCCTATCTGCCTCCCTGCTATCATCCCCCCTCTTATCCCTTTCCCCGCTACTTTTCTATAGGGTAAGATACCCAAATGTGTGTTATTCCCTCCTTAAGCCAAATTCAATGAGAGTAAGGTTGCCCCATTCTCTTTCACATTCCTGCTCTTCCCCTCCATTGTAACAGTTTTTTTCTTGCCACTTTTATATGAGATAATTTAGCCTATTCTATATCTTCTTTTTTTCTCTCTCATTATATTCCTCTTTCCCTTCTTTATTTTTTTAGATATCATCCCTTCCTATTCAAATGATCCTGTGCCCTCTATCTATATATACATGTACACACTTATACACACACTTATATATGTATTTATACACACATACACTCTCCTATACATCTGCATATATGTATGTATAGAAATCTATATATCTACATACACACATATCTACATACATACATACATACATACATATTAAAAGTGTCATGAGTTAAAATTATTGTTTTTTCCATGTAGGAATATAAAT